>CM038214.1:286179748-286453848 GCA_021442155.1 Cymbidium sinense
ACATCCTCTAATGGATATTCCCCTCATCTAAAAATCAAACTAAACCAAACTAAATCATATCAAATCACATGAAATTAAAATAAAACTAATCGACTACTTTGAGTTGACATAAGTCCCTAGTAGCATTGACTCAAGATTCACCCAGTCGATGATTTGTTGTGCATCCAATAGGTCACCCCAGCTTGTTCCTCACTTTAGAAGATGTAAGTCTGCTACACCTTCTTCCTAGCACAACCATTGCACATAGAAAGCCAGCCCCTTAGGTTGGCTAGCTCTACCCCATAGCCGGTAGACTATCACTTTGGATTTGTAAACTTGAGGTAGGTCAAGGTTGATATAGCCTCTTCTCAGTGGGTCCATCGCACACCAACAAGGTCATACATTAAGTCGACAATTAAACCTAACATGATTTTCCCAATGGAGTTAAATTATACCCTTCTTCTCCAATGGACCCCAAATCATATATAAACATGTCAAGTAAAATCAAATTCAAAACAAACCTCCCTAGTGGAGCCAAATTAAACCAACGTCCCCAATATAGTCTAAATCAAAGAAATCCAACCAAACTCTTATTCTCAGTGGATACATCCCCACACAAACCTATGAAATCAAACTCAAATCTCAATCCCTAGTGGATAGCCCAACCTTCCCTAGTGGAAGGTTCATATTCCCGATCCCCAGCAGACTCAAGCCCATATCTCTAGCATATGTGCCTCCACATCAATTAAAAAAGAACAAATTAAAGTTGATTCAATCATAATCCTCAATGGATTATAGATTCTTATCCCTAAGGGATCTTCTTTCCACAAATCATATAATCAAATCAAATTCAAACCATATCCTTAGCATATTTTCTTCTTCAATGCCCTTGACATAGTCCCATCATATGTCATTTCCAATGCATGTGTATCCCTACACCTACCTCCATGTCCGCATGGAATTATCATCAAATCTTATTTCTTTCTTATTCACACCTTTAATACTTCAACCAAAAGTGTAACAATGTATTGGATCAAATTACATCTTAACATTATAATCAATATTTTATGATTTGTGATGGTGCAAGCTCAAACTAACTACACAATATCATGCTAAACATATTATAGTGTGTTAATTCACACACTATATTATATTATAATATATAATGTTATATTATAATTTGCTATAATATAATATATCATCTAACATTACACCTCATTAGAATCAGTTTAAAAAATAAATAACAAAATTTTCTAAACATATGAATAATGTTCATTTTTTATGTAAAATTGTTATTTTTCTATTAGAAATGGTACAAAATAGCATAATTTTGGTGTTGCTTTTTTGTGTGTGATGTGAAATTGACCAAATTCTTCCATCTCAACCTTCAAATTAACATTTTTATGAGTTTTGACCCAATGTATTATAACAAAAGTAAAACATACTAAAATGTACAATAACATTTAATAACATACCACCACATTCATATATATATGAAGCTATATTGTTATGTACATTATATTTTAATATGCTTTCATATAATATATTATCTTACATTACACCTTAAAATGAATCCCTTTAAGCAAAAAATTTATAAACTTTGGTTTAAAAATGAACATTTATTTTGGATGTAAAATTCCATTCTTTTGATTAAATGACACACCATCGCACACCCCCAATGATGTTCCCAAAAGCTTACTTTATATTTGGCCAAATCCCATAGTCTCGGCCTATAAATCAGTATATTTATGAATTATACCAATGCAAACTCTACTACATCATACTATAACAAACTAAAATATGTTAAATAATGCAAACTACTACATCATACTATAACAAACTAAAATATGCTAAATAATAAGTAGTAATACACAATAGTATAATAATGCATGATGCTACACTATGTTATGGCATCCTATATTATAATACACTATAACATATTATATTATATTATATTGCATATCACATCACAAGGGATTGCTTAAGATAAAAAAAATCATAAAATTAGTCTAAATAATAAAAAATTATATATTTTAGTCATATCACTTACATATTTTAAAATGAAACAATATATTATGATGCCATGCTCTACCTATTATGAATTTGGCCAAATTCAACCATTTTAACGTCTCAATCAACATTTTTATAAATAATGCTAGTGTATGCTTGACTGCAAGATTGTAAAATATTGAAAGAATTTAAAATGTGCAGAAAAATATATTATGATATATGATGCTACACTTTGCTACAACATATAATATTTATTTTGAATATAAAATCTTACTTTCTAGACTACAAGTGGATATACACCTTTAGTACTACAACCTAATTCCACATCAAATTTAACAAATTTCATCATCCGATTTATTAAATATTTTTATTATTTATATTAATATATATGGAACAATGCCATAATATATTAAAACATTTCAAAACATCTTATAACATCCAAAACACATCACTACATGCTGAAATATAAGATGCTACATTTATACTATAATATATGGTATTATAATATGATTTAGGTTTAGGGTTGTATTCAAATCTCTAATAGTCAAGGGATAGTCTTGAAGACATTTCTAGCTAAACTATGTTAATTAGGTCATTATTTAGATCTCCCTAATGAAATCTTAAGTTAATAGTTTGGGTAGGTTATTTAGGGTTAGTTTAGGGTTTAGGGTCAAGATATTTAGGGTGGGTTTTAGGTTTAGGGTTGGGTAGGGTTTAGGTGTGGTTTAGGGAGGGAAAGTATATGTTTTAGTGTAGGGTGTGGTTTGGTGGGTGGTTTATTTAAGGTTTAGAGTTTAGGTTTAGGTTTAGGGTTTAAGTTTTAGTATAGGGTTTAGGATTTGAGGTTTTAATAGAACCATATTCAAGATTTCTTCTTAATTTCATCAACCAAGTAGCACCCCAAGTTTTCTAAGATATATGATAGATAAAAAATGAGCACCCATAAAGAAAATCAAAACCATAGATAAGTTGAACGTCCTTCAATAAAGACACAATTCCATAAGCAGATCGACGTTGTTCTTTCTCCAATTCAAATCAACCACCCCTTCCTTTCGAGTAGTGATCTCATCATATCCTGATCTCCCTCCGCCACCATCATACCTCCATCACTCCTCTCACCTCCATAACCACCACACTCAACACCATCTCCATATCCACTCACCTCTAACCCCACCACCACCATATGATAACGCCACCTCCACCTTCACCTCAACCGCTAGACCTAGACTGAGCCTAGTTGATGTGATGTTTTATCATGATATGTTTTAGGTTAGTAGGTTGGGGTTTAGATTAGTATGTGTTTTAGGTTTAGGGTTTAGGGTGGGGTTTAGAGGGGTTTAGGTTTAGGGTGTGGTGAGGGTTTAGTAGCACAGGGAAAGTTTAGGGTTTTTAGTTTGTAGGGTTTAGGTGGTTTAGGTTTAGGGTAGGGCTAGGGTTTAGGGTGGATTTAGGTATTTTTTGTGGGTTTAGGTTTACTAGAGTTTGTTTATTTTATGTTTATTCATTTATTTTAGGTTTTATCTTTTAGCTCTTTGTATTTTATTATTTTAGTATTTATTCTTTATTTTTATTATTTTAGTTTATTTATCTCTATTTTATCTAATAGGTCAGCCTAGGTTATCTTTAGGATATCTTATTATAGCTCAGATTTATTTATCTTATCTTAGGCCCTCTTTAGCCTCCCAGGCTAGGCCTTTAGGCAAAAGCCTTGATCACCCAGGGCTCAGTGGCCTGTGGTCTGTGGCTCTTGTGGCCCAGGGCCTGTGGCCCCTCCTCGGCCTCTTAGCCTGGGCCTGGGCTCCTAGGGCCCAGTCATGGATCAGGTCAGCCTAGGGCCTCACCCCAGGATATGGCTTCACTCATTAGGGCCAGGTGGATTTAGGGTTAGGGCCTTGAGCTCATGACTAAAGCCAGGGCCAGTGTTTCAGGCCTGTGGCCTTAGGTTGGGCCTAGTGTTTAGGGCCTAGGTCAGGGTTTAGGGCCTAGGGCAGTTTAGGATCAGGTTAGTGGCCTGGGGCTATGGCTCATGGTTTTAGTGGTTCAGGCTGGCCCAGGGCTCAGGTAGGCCTGCCTAGTGCCTAAGCCCAGCCTAGGGTTGTAGGTTTAGGCCTAGTTTAGCCTGGGCCAGGGTCAGTTTAGGTCTGTTTGGTAGGATTTAGTGGCTCAGGATGAGTCAGTCTTTTGCCAAGTCAAGTTTTGGTTTATTTAGTTTATTTTAGATTATTTTATTTATTTGAGTTTATTTCATTATGTATTTTACTAGGTTTATTTTTTATTTTATTTAGATTATTTATTTATTTTAGTTTACTTTTTATTTATTTTTACAGTTTTTTCAGGTTTAGGTTCAGGGTTTAGGTTTAGGTTTTAGTTTAGGTTTTGGGTTTAGTGGTTTAAGATTTTTTTTAGAAGAAATTCATTCATTTCTTCTTTTCGATTTCATCAACCAAGTAGCTCCCAAGTTTTAGATGTTAATGACATAGATCAAAAATGAGCACCCAGAGCAAATCAAAACCTAGATAAGTAACCATCAACTTTAAAGACATCATGTGCCAGACGATTAGGTTTCGCTTATTCCCATCAATGACCACCGCTTCGAGTAGGCCCAGCCATATCCCCAAACTCTCCCTCTGCCACCACCATGGTTGTAACCTTCATCATTCCTCCACCTCCATAACCTGGCTCACCACCTCCATATCCACCCAGACCCCTAGATTCCCCACCACCACTTTGATAACCACCACCGACCTCTCCCAAGATCTGGGCCAGCATTGTTAACTGGATGTTCCTATGTCAAGGTTCGCCCATTCTGTGGTTTAGGGATAGTTTAGCTAGGGCTCAGTTATTTTAGGTTTAGGGTTTAGGTTTGGGGTTTAGGTTTAGGATTATACGCTTATTTAGTTTATTTTTTATTTATTTAAGTTTATTTTATTTTTTATTTAGGTTTATTTTTATTTTTATTTAGTTTAGTTTATTTATTTTATGTTTATTTATTATAATTTAGGTTTTTTATTTTAGTTTATTTTTTAGGTTTAGGTTTAATTTTTAGTTGAGTTTATTTTTATTTTATTTTTGTGGTTTAAGTTTTATTTTTTATTTTTTAGGTTTTTTATTTATTTTTTTTTTAGGTTTAGTTTTAGGTTTATTTTGATTTTATTTTTAATAGGTTTAGGTTTATTTTTAGTTTATTTTATTTATTATAGTTTATATATTTATTTTTAGGTTTAGTTTATTATTTTGTTTGTTTTTTTTATTTATTTTTTGTTGGTAGTTATTTTATTTTTAGTAGGTTTTATTTAGTTTTATTATTATATTTTTTATTTTTTATTTTACATTTAAATTTTCTTTATCTAGTTTTATTTTAGATCATTTAGTTATTTATTTCTCTTTTAGTTTTTATTTTATTTTATTTTATTTTTATCTTTATGTTTAAGTTTTAGTTTATTTATCTTTATCTTATTACAAGATTTAGGAGTGATGATATAATCATTAGTTCATAGGTTTCATGGCCCAGTGGCCTCCCAGCCTCAGGGCCTTTTAGGCCCATCAGGGCCTTTTCACCTTCTTCCCAGCCACCCAGCCTTCAGGATCAGAGCACCCAGGTCAGGCGCACACCATCAGTGGCCTAGGTCATTAGGCTCAGATGCCTATGGCTAGGGTGGTTTAAAGCCCAGTTTTTGTGGTATAGGGTTGCTCAGGTCAGGCATGTGGGTTGTGGTAGGGTCAGAGGGTCAATAGGTTTGGTTAGATTTAGTTTAGGTTTTTTATGGTAGGTTTTATTTATTTTATTTAGCAAACCTATTATTTAGTTTATTTTTTTATTTATTTATTTCTTTTTATTTAGTTTATTTTATATTTATTTTAGTTTATTTTTATTTATTTTAGTTAGGTTTTGTTTTATCTTTTGTTAATGTTAGTTTATGCTTAACTTTTTAGTTTTATTTTATTTTATTTTTTTTAGGTTTAGGTTATTTTTATTTTTAGGTTTAAGTTTAGATTTTTATTTTCATTTTTTAGGTTTTGGTTTTAGGTTTTTATTTTAAGTTTATTTTTTGATTTATTTTTTAGTTTAGGTTTTTGTTCATTTTTAGTTTACTTTCATTTATTTACTTTAGGGTTTAATTATTTTAGTTTCATTTATTTTAGTTTAGGTTTAGATTTATGTATATTTTAGGTTTAAGTTTTATTTTATTTATTAGGTTTATTTTAGGTTTAGCTATTTGTTTATTTTATTTTATTTGAGGTTTATTTTATACCAATTTTATTTATTTTTTTTATCTTTTTATTTTAACTAGTGATTTTATTTTATTTTATTTATTTAATTTTATTTTATCAAAGTCAGGTTAGGCTCAGCCCAGCCTGGCAGTGCTCATGTTTATTTTATCTATTTTAATCTTATTTCAAGTCCTAGCCCAGCTCAGAGTTTAGGGCTCAGTGGCCTGTGGCCCAGTGGCCCATGGCTCCAGGGGGGCCTGGGGTCAGGGCCTCAGCTGTCATAGATCTTGTGGCCAGTGGTCCCAGTCAGATCTTGGGGCTCAGGGCCTCAGTGGCTCTAGTATCAGGGCCTGGGGTTAGCCCAGGTGGCCTAGAGTCAGGTTGTGTCCCATGTAGCCTCTGGCCTAGGGTCAGGTTTATTTATTTAGGTTTATTATCTTTAGTTTATTTTGTGGTTTAGCCCAGTTTATTTTGGTTTTTAGTTTATTTTATTCAGATTTGTTTTAGGTTTTATTTTTTTTATGGTTTAAGTTTTTAGGTTTATTTTATGTTTTATTTTTAGTTTAGGTTTGTATTTTTTATTTATTTATTTAGTTTAGTAGTTTATTTATTAGGTTTAATTATTTTAGTTTAGTTTATTTTATTTTAGGTTTAGTTTTATTTTATTTATTTTAGGTTTATTTTTAGTTTTTTATTTAGTTTTATTTTATTTTATTTAGTTTATTTTATTTTATTTTAAGTTTATTTTTATTTAAGTTTTTTTAATTTATTTATTTTATTTAATAGTTTATTTTTATTTTATTTTATTTTAATTTTAGTTAGGTTTAGGGTCTATAGTTTATATTTATTATTTATTTAGGCTCAGGTATTTATTTATCTTATAGCTCAGCTCAGGTTTATCTGGCCTCTCAGGCTCAGTGGTGGTTTAGGCTCAGTTTCAGTGCTGAGGGCTTTGGGGCAGGCTTCATAGGTTTGGTGGCTCAGGGGTCCCAGTGGCCTGGATCTTGGGCTTAGGCTCAGGGCCCAGTGGCCTGTGTGGCTCAGTCAAGGCCCAGAGCCCAGATCAGGTGTGGCCTGTGAGCCTTATTAGGGTCAGTTTTATCTATATGATTAGTTTATAGTTTATCTTAGGCCCAGTCAGTTTGGTATTTATTTTAGGTAGGTTTATTTATTTTTTAGTCAGGTTTTATTTTTAGGTTTAGTTTATGCTCATTTTAGTAGGTTTATTTTAGTTTATTTATTTATAGTTTAGTTTAGTTTATTTTATTTTATTTTAGTTTAGGTTTGTAATGGTTTAGGTTATTTTAGTTTTTTAGATTTAGTTTATTTTAGTTATTTTATTTTATTTTATTTTTTATTATATTTTATTAATGATTTTATTCTAGGTTTATTTTATTAATTAGTTTTATTATTTATTTTAGTTTAGTTTATTTTAGGTTTTTTAGGTTTGGTTTTTAGGTTTTTTAATTATTTTTTATTAATTATTTAGGTTTAAGTTTTTTTAAATTTATTTTAATTTTATGTATTTAGGTTTAGTAGTTTATTTATTTTACTAGGTTTATTATTATTTATTTAGTTTATTTATTTTATTTTATTTATTTATTTTAGTAAATCTTTTTAGGTTTAGGTTCATTTTTTATTTTTAGTTTAGTTTTATTTTTATTTATTTTTAGTGTAGTTTTAATTTTTATTTTAGGTTTAGTTTTATTTTTATTTTATTTTTTTTTAGGTTTTGGTTTTATTTAGTTATTTTAGGTTTATTTTAGTTTATTTTATTTTTTATATTTATTTTATTTTATTTTAGGTTTAGTTTATCTTTAGGTTTTATTTTTATTTATTTTATAGTTTTTTAGTTTTTATTTTATTTTATTTTAGTTTAGATTTTATATTTGTTTTATCTTTTTTAAATTATTTTATTTTTTTATTTTATTTTAGTTTTATTTATTTTATTTTATTTTAGTTTTATTTATTTTATTTTTTTATTTTATTTATTTTATTTAGTTTAGTTAAAGTTTATTTATTTATTTGATTTCTTTTTTTTAAGTTTATTTTAGGTTTTATTTTTTAGCTCATTTATTTAGGTTTAGGTTTTATTTTATTAAGTTTTATTTATTTTATTTTTACCATGTTATTTTAGCTTGGTTTATTTATTTATTTTATTTTAGGTCTTATCTACTTTATGTAGGTTTGTGCATCCGTATCTGGGCTTGTGGCTCAGTAGCCCAGTGTCTGTCTGAGGTCAGCACCAGGGTTGGCCATCTTTGTAGCTTATTTAGGCTCAGGGTAGTTTGTTCTGGGTAGTCAGGGCCTGGGCCCAGGTAGAGCCTGGGCCCAGGTCAGGGTTATCTTAAGTATTATTTGGTTTATCTTAGTTTATCTTTAAGTCAGCTCAGTAATTTTTTAGGGCCCATCTTTATTTTATCTAGGTAGGTTTATTTAGGTCAGGTTTTTTTATTTATCTTTAGGCTTAGGTTAGGTTTATTTTAGGTTTATTTTAGGTTTTATTTTAGCTCAGTTTATATTTTAGTTATTTTATTTTATTTAGTTTAGGTTTAGGTTTAGTATAAGTTTTAAGGTTTTATTTAATTTAGTTTAGTTTATTTAATTTAGGTTTAGTTTATTTTATTTTAAGTTTATTTTATTTTAAGCTTAGGTTTTTAGTTTAGTTTAGGTTTTATTTTTATTTATTTTAGTTTTATTTTAGGTTTATTTTTAGGTTATTTTTATTTAGTTTTTATTATTATTTTAAGTTTATTTTAATATTATTTTACATTTAGTTTTTATTTTATTTGTTTTTCATTCATAGGTTTATTTTATTTATTTTAGTATTATTATTATTTATTTTAGTTTATTTTATTTTAATTTTATTTTATTTTTTTAGGTTTAGGTTTAGGTTTTGTTTTGGTTTTACTTTATTTTATTTTATTTTTATTTAGGTTTAAGTTTAGCTACAACATATAATATTTATTTTGAACATAAATCTAACTTTTAGACTACAAGTTGTATACACACCTTTGGTACTACAACCTAATTCACTTCAAATTTAACAAATTTCATCATCCGATTTATTAAATAATATTTTTATGATTTATATTAATATAGACTAAAGAGTACAATACCATAATATACTAAAACATTTCAAAACATCTTATAACATCTAAAAACACATCACTACATGCTCAAATATATGATGCTAGATTATAATGTAATATGTGGTATTATAATATGATTTAGAGTTAGGGTTTAGGGTATTCAAATCTCTAATAATCAATGGAAAGTCTCTTGAAGGTATTTTCTTTAGCTACCATTACTATGTTAGGATTAGGTCAATCTTTAGATCTACTCCTAATGGCATCTTTATTCAAGGTTTAGGGTTTAGTTTAGGGTTTGTGGTTTATAGTTTAGGTTTAGGGTTTAGTATTAGTTTTTTAGGTTTAGTTTAGGGTTTAGGGTTTAAGGTTTTAGGGTTGTTATAGGTTGGGTTTATGGTTTGTGGATTTTGGATTTTAGGTTTAGTGGTTTGTTATGTTTTTTAGTTTTGTGGTTTTGTATTTAGGTTTAGGGTTTATAGTTTACATTTTTAGTTTAGGGTTAGGTTTAAGTTTTTTTTTAATAGAGAACAAATTCAGATTCAACATTTCTTCTTTTCAATTTCATCAACCAAGTTGCACCCCAAGTTTTCTAAGACAAAAAGTGATGACATGGATAAAAAATGAGCACCCATAGAGCAAATCATAACCCTAAGATAAGTAGAACTGTCTCTATTGTAAAGACAGTTCCATAAGCGATCGATCGATTCTTCTCGCTTCATCAACCAACCCCGCTCTGAGTAGGATCCACCATCATATCCCCGATCTCTCCTTCCACCACCACCATGGTCGTAACTCCTCCTCGCCACCTCCATAACCACCTGCTCCAACCACCACCTCCATATACCACCTCCGATCCCCCACCACCATGGATAACCATCGCCTTCGCTCACCTCCACCGTATATCTGAGAGCATAGTTGATGGTGATGTCTGCCAGGTTTTTTTTGATTCTATTTAGGTTTAGGTTTGTTTAGTGGTTTGGGTTTAGGGGTCATTTGGTTTTGTTTAGAGTTTATTTTAGGGTTTGTGGGTTCAGTGGGTAGGGGTTTAGTAGGGTTTGTGTTTAGGGGTGTGTAGTAGGTCAGGGTTTAGGTGGTAGGATTTAGGATTTAGGGTTTAGGATTTAGGGTTTAGTTAAGCAAAACAGTAGGTTTATTTAGTTTATTTTATTTATTTGAGTTTATTTTATTTTTTATTTTATTTAGGTTTATTTTTTATTTATTTATTTTTATTTTAGTTTAGGTTTTATTTTATTTATTTTTAGGTTTGGTTTATTTTTAGTTGATTTTTATTTTTATTTTATCTTTTTTATTTTTTTTATTTTAAGAATGTTTAGGTTTTATTTTATTTTTAGGTTTAAGTTTTAGGTCTTTATTTTAGGTTTAATTTTTTGTTTAGGTTTAGGTTTATTTTAGTTTATTTTATTTTATTTTAGTTGTGGTTTAGTTTAGTTTATTTTAGTTTAGATTTAGGTTTTAATTATTTTAGTAGTTTATTTTAGTTTAGGTTTATGTTTATTTTATTTTGTTTATTTTAGGTTTAGGTTTTTTTTTAGTTTAGGGTTTTGGTTTTAATTTATATTAATTTTTAGGTTTCTTTTTTAGGTTTAGATTTTTATTTCATTTTTATTTTATTTAGGATTTTGTGCCACCATCCTTCAAGATCTTTGATGGCAGTAGGAACCCATGATAACACATTGCACACTTTAGAGCCGGGTGTTGCAACACCGGTGGCAGCAATGCTCTGCTCTTCTGCCTTTTCATTACCAGTCTATCAGGTATTGCATTTGATTGATACGTCGAACTGCCCAACGATTTGGTGAAGACTTTTACTGAGTTGGAGCACCTCTTCATCAAGAGGTTTGTTGGCACTCAGCAGAGGGTGACTGTAGGCGACCTCATTGTAGAGAAATAGAAACTCAATGAGTCCCTTGTTGATTACATTCTCAGGTGGCGCAACCTGAGCATAAAATATGAACCATAGCTGTCTGAATAGCATGCCATTGTGATTCTTCTCAAGAATATCTATGGCCCGATGGTCTTCATGCTTAAGGGCTTTACCATCAAAACATTCGATAAATTAATCAACAAGGAAGCTAGCCTACAAGAGGAAGCCAAACTATTGCCTTTTCCCAACCAATCATCTAGGCCCAAGCCGCAGAAGGTGTTTGAGAAGAAGCTGGGGCGCTTGTCAATGAGAGAAGCCCAACCAGTTCAAGATGAGAGACTACGAGCTCAACAGCCTCCTTTGCCACCTCCTTTTGCACCACCTTGGCCAACATACCAGCTACTACAACCGCCACAATGGCCATTTCCACCACCTCAGCAGCCTACCCAGTAGTAGTATTCATATCCATCAACAAGTAGCTACTTTCCACCTACTCTTTCCAATAGATTGAATAAGCCATATTTATTCAAGAGGGAGGTAGTTAGAAATATCTTTCAGAATCTCTTAAAGAAACCTGACTTTCTATTACGAGAGCCTAAGAGGTAGAGAAATGGCAAGAGTGATGATCCTAGCTACTACCCCTACCACCGCATGTATTTCTGAGTATTGTCATTTAAGGACTTGCTTGAGTGATACAAGTTTGGAGCCAAGTTATCCCTAAGGAATACTTATTAGCACAACCATCCACTGCTAGAGTAATCCTTGGGGATACTGGTCCTCTTAAGATCAAAGGATAGATATCTCCTATCCCAAACCTCTAAAAAGATCATTTCTAAGATTAAGAAGCCTTCTTTGCAAGTGCCAGAAATAGCTCAAACCTCCAATACTAAGGAAGGTTTGCTAGTTGCAAAGGAAAATTCTGGAGGGTGATAGCCCAACAATAACAACACCATACTTCCGATAGTCCAAGAGCCACCATGCTCCCTCCACCGCAGCTACCACCTCTTCTACTAGCTCCTCTTATACCGATGAATGTTGTATCTACTGGGAGAGCATCAATCCTTACTCTTTTACTTGATTTCTATCATGTACCTCCACCCAAAAATAAATTAATGAAGAAAGCTGATTCTACTTATATATTGTCTACTTCTGATGCTCTTAATTTTATTATTATTGAAAGCTCTCAGTCTAAATAAAAATAATAACTCTAGTAGTTCTGATCCTTTCCTTTCTAATTCAGAGTTAGACTATCCTTCTTTGAATCAATTAGGTTCACCTCTTGAGATTGACTTGGAGTCAACTGACTCTGAGGATCCCATAGGAGAAGTTGTAGGTATGCCCGATGAGAAGATAGAACTTTCCATAAGCTCATCATTCCAAGAAGTCGGAAGTCAATCTATGCAATGCCAAAGTTCTACCTCCTAGGATAGCACTTTAGGATAAGGTTAGTCAAGTCATTGGTTCTAGTTAGCAGATAGCCCCTCCATAGGATGCTCCACCCATAGATATGCTTATGGAGGACCAAGCTAGAGTTGATTATAATGTCCTAGCTCACCTTAGAAAGTTTCCAGCCAAGTTAAGCATATATGATGACCTTATCTTATTCGAAAAGATGAGGTAATCTCTAATCAAGGCCTTGCTTGATCTAGAGATATGCTTAGCTCAACTGACCACTACTAAAGAGGAGAAATTCCACTCAAAGGACATCTTAAGAGTTACATTCAATGAAGACTTACTCTAGGGATGACCGCACAACTATCTCTTTACATTATAGTGGATACAAGTGCTATCTAGAGTTGCTGACCAGTGTATCAATCAACATTATGAGTCTAAGAACCCTTTCCTACTTGAGGATCGACATCTCCAAACTCCAAAAACAAAGGATGATGTTGAGATGATTCAATGAACAAGGCGAGAGGGCCTTATGGTGTTTATTTTTGGATGTATGGGGTGGTACTTTTTGAGGTGATCAGGTACAACATTGAGGTATGATGTAATATCTCAAAAGATAGAGGCATCACCCTACAATAGACCTAATCATGTAATAAAGACTCCTAAGGCATGATGGGTCTTCAATGTATGAGATTTTTCCCTACTTTATATGGATGAATAAAATAGGATTTATATTAAACGTTTTTTTTATGGAGGCAAGCCATAGTTAATTACATCTTAGAAATGAAATTTCTAAGAATACTCTGATTAAAGTAGACAAATATCATCTCCAAAGATTTCAAGGTTAGACTATCAAAGGATTAGTTGTATTTGGAAAATCAATTGGGAAAGTTCAAGGAGAAGACTTATTTTGGAATTCAAATGAAATAAGTAGGAAATGCTCATGATACTAGGCCTAGAGCATTCCAATTTATCTTATGTTGGGCTTTATAATTTTGAAGTTGAGGAGATTTATATGTTTTGAGTTGAAATTTAATTAGATTATTAGGGCTTATAATCCACCAACACAAGGTTATGGGAATGCCCAAGAGGTGAGGATTTATGCTCATAGTCGAAAGGAAATAGCTACCTCAGATCTTAAATCTATGGAGCATTAGTATGATCTAAAGCATGACCTTTATCTAAGAGACGGGTGGACATAAGGGTTTACCTCCAAAAGAGAGAATAAATTGTCCTACTTCTTGACTTATAACCACCTAGAGTGGCCGTCAGCTAACTCCTCTTACAATTTTAAAACCATGTAGTCTAGTCTTATGAATTGCAAGATAGCTAGGGTAGTTATTTAATTAGAAAGAGACTAAAGTCCCAAAAAACACCCCCTAAGAGACTAGAGCATGAGTGTATGAGCATATGACTTAATCTATAGATGCAAAATTGTTTCAAATTTTATTTCATTTTATAAACATCATTTTGAGAGGCTTTAGGATTTCTTATGCCTAAATGCATGATGAAATAGGTTATGGGTCAAATCAGCTAGAAGGTGTTCTCCACCACAATGGATTCCCTCACAAGTCAAGCATTCTTTTATCTTGCAAGGATGGAGATCTTTCATGTTCAAGAGAGAAAGAATATGCATGCATGATGTGAAACATACAATAATATAACTAAGGGGTTTCTAAATCTTTTAATTATCTTATTTATGTCTTAGGATATATGATGAGGTTATGAGTTATTTAAAATTTAGTTATGAGTGATTAGTTTGGTAGAAAAGTTATTTTTATCCTAAGAGCCTAATCATCCAAGCCACACATTAAAGCATCAATCATTTAAGAATCTATGAAAAGCATGCCGTCCTAATGCACAATGTAAACATAACATCAAACAATTATATAAACTATCATAAAATAATAGAAGGCGATGGGTACCGCAGTACAACCCGATGAGAGAAAAGATGGGTAGTTGAGCTCTACCCTTATACAACCTAGAATATGAAAGAATAATTATAATTGTATTAAATTTTATGGGGGTCATCTTTCTTTACATCTTAATTTCTAATTTGGTTCCTTCTTTATATGGATGGTTCTTATGTTAAAGGCATCAAGGCACCCTAGACAATGCCTTCCCCACCGCCATCCTAATCCCCCACAACACTAATCCTAATTCTGAAAAATTACATTTATGTGGGAAAAGTAAATCTAACTACACATGCAAAATAGAGGTTAGCTAAATATACATATAATCCCAAGAAGTTATTTATAATTTATACTTAGCATAGCACCCCACACATGGGTAACTAAGCCCACCTATCCTAACTTGGATCATGCTTAAGGAATTAAGCAACCTGCAAAAAGAGCATTCACATTAATTGTTATGCATCCCTTAAGCATAATCCCCTGTAGAAAACATAATTAGGCTAATATTGGCCTATCATCTAGTCTATGAAGCATACACCCTAATATCCAATCTAAAATAATACATCATAAAATAAAGCATACATCACATCATACACCATCCTAACTTAGAGCTAGAAGACTTAATTATAATGTATATATTAAGGTATCTTGTAAGTCTTGTTAGGCATTAGTGTTGTATTTTCTAAGGTTAATTTCACACTAAGTGAAAGTTTAAGAATTTTAATTTGTGTTTTTCTTCAACCTTAAGTCACATTCTAAAGTTTATTAATTTGATTTAGTTCTCTTTAGTGAATGGCTTTATTAAATGATTTAATTAATCCTAAGTTTAGGTTAACTTTAAATAATCCCATTCAAAATGAAAGACATGTTAAGATTAAATTAATTTACATATATTAAATCATTCCCATCACATAAAAATATAAATGTATCTATACATATATGCATTAAATGATGAATGTATGTATGTTTAGAATTTATATTTTATTTGATTGAATTATTTAAACATATTATTTTAAAACTTAATCCAAATTCTTATGCAAAAAGGACATAAGAATGAAATTAAATAGGCATGTGTTAAACCAGGAATTGGGGTAATCAAATGACCTCCTTAGAGATAAAAGCCTCATATTCTCGGGATGTCAAGACTATATACCCATTTGCATTCAAACATATGTATATGAACATGAACATAGGAAGTAAGCTCAAATCATATGGATAATTAATTCAACCACTTAGTCAATTATGAATGCATGCAATTTTAATGTAAAATGAGATTTTCATTAACTAATCACATATACATATACATGTACAAAGATATAGTATGTTGTTAAACCAAAGTGAGGTAATCAAATGACCTCCTTGGCTAAAGCCTCATATTCCCGGGATGAACTATAAACTTGCTTTTATTGGACACACATGGATGTATACATAAATGAGGGAAAGAAAACCATGCAAATTATTTTTTTTTTTATTGAATCATTTATATATATGAATTAAAGCTCTATCCAAATTCTAATGTTGAAATACATAAGAATGAAATTAAATGGATACGTGCCATTGTTAAACTAGGGAAGTGGGGTAATCAAATGACCTCCTTGGGGCTAGCTAAAGTCATGTTCCTGGATGTCTACTATATACCCATTACCATTCAATCTTATATAAATCAACACATGAATAGAGGAAAGTGAACTCAACATTCATACACTTAAGCTATAAGCACATGCCTTTCTTATGTATTTACAACTAGCATCATAACACATATTATTATTGACTTATAAGCTTTTGAAAATTACATTTGGGTTTAATAGTGATAATAATCACACATATATTAAATTAAATCAACACATGTAAACTTACATAAAGGTAATCCATTTTATTTTATTTGATTTTGAAAAGATTGATGCATGAATTTAAATGACATACCAAATTTAACATGATTGGAAAGAGGACAATCAAATATGAGCATGTGATTTATTCAACCAAACTAGTTCTTAAGGACAATCAAATCAAATAAGATTATTTCAAACAAACCAAATCTTCTTTATTAATTAAGTTTTGGATTTGATTTGGTTTAAAGAGGAGTAGATAAATCATCACTTATTGATTTAAACCCATTCCCACATAAGTGATTTCATTTAAATATAAGGAAATATAATTAAGTTGATTTTATGGGTTAAATAAGTTGAACCCTTAATTAGATGAATTAATTACTCTTACCTTGTCACCTTAAAGTAATTAACTTAATAATTATGAACATGATATGCATGGAAAATAACTTGCAATGATCCTAAAATAAAAGGGGCCTAATGCAATTGGCTCATGATTAATAATTAATTAGATTAAGGGACTTAATTAATTACTCTTATGTTTTCCACACATGTGACCATAATTTCATACTTATTAAAACCTTTAAAGATCTACCCCATGATTTAATTAATTAAGGTCATGTGATTATGATTTCAATTTGATTAAGTGACTTAATTAATTAGTTAAATCTAATTAATTTCATTTTAAAAAAGGGTGAAATGAACTTAGGAAAGGGTCTCAACCCTATCCTTATTTTCATTATTGAACAATGATTAATAAACTTAATTAACCAATTTGTTATTGTTCATGGGATTAACTAATCATTACTTAACTGAAAAGAGTAGTTAAGGTTTAATTAGTCAATTTTCCAAATTAAGTGAGTACAAATCCCAAGAAAATCATGGAGGTAGGTCATCCCATTAAATTACCAACAAAATTTGGGATTAATTTCAAGTAATTAAGGAGTAATTAAGATAATTAAATAATTAAACCTTAATTACTATTAAAATTTGTTAAGATCATTTTTAATTAATTCTCCTGAAATACCTTTAAAATGAGTATTTATTTGCATTTTGTTTATTTTCTATGATTTTATGATTTTAGAAGTTCTTGGCATTAAAATGATTAATTAAGCTAATAATGCCTAATCTGCCATGTGGCACACGCGATGCGCGGGTGCTTTAAAACTTATCCACTTAGAATGGCGGGTGGATGCACTTTTTTGTTTGCCATCCTATCTAAGATCGGACGGCTACCATTAATTCCATAATTTAATAGGATTAAATGAGATTGATCTATCGGATCTAATCAATCATCCATTCTCGATCACAAACATATGCATGATCTAACGGCAGTGAGAGTATCCGCATTGCTCACTTGATCCAAGCTACCCGAAGCTTGATCAACTCCAAAAGGATCCCACACCTTCATACATCGATGAGATCCAATGGTCAAGATCACATGATTGGTCTCAGGATCAATTTTGGAAGCATACTACTGGAGCTCAAGATCGGTGGCTCAATGATTGAGGAAGCTTCATGTAGTGGAGACAAAGCCCTGAGACAATAGGATCAATTCTTCAACATTCGCCAGAAGGTGATGAATCGAGGAAGCTCAATTTGATCAAGTCCCACCTGCTCGTGGAAGCTTGGGAGATGATTGTGGCTCTATGAGGCCTAGGGTGCAAAGTTAATTTGAGTTTGATGGAGAAATATGGAAGTTAATTTGATTGAGATGGATGGGAATGTTTTTTTTGATCGAGGAATGAGCTTGGGAACTTAGGGAATGGCTATAGCGACTCATCTTGGGTAGCTAGGGCTCTAAGGAATGATTTTTGTGTGTGCTTGAGTGGAAACGAGGGGCTGTATACCCCCTTCATCTTGATCCATGATGGGTTGGGTTTTCAAGGCCATGTGGCATCTGGGAGTCTGGGTGGTGGAAGAGGAGTTGGCTGACTTGGTTTGTTTAAGTTGTGGGGTGGCTACCAAAGAGGAATCATGGGTGTCCAATGTGTTTCAAATGCTCCAATGAGGAGGATGACGTTATTTCACTTCCCATGGGTCATGACTAACCCAACCACCCATTGGCAAGGTTTGACAAAGTGTCCTAGGTGCCTAGGTGGACCATTGGGAGAGTACCAAGTGGCCAAGGAATGGAAATAACCACTTAAATGGGTGATTTGTCTCATATGATGCCCTTGACCCATGGGTAGAATGATCATTTGACATTGGATTTTATTTTTCTAGATTTAAAATGAGCCAAATGTGGGTTAGCCCAAATTTTAAGTCAATTGGAGTCAATTTGGTTAGGTTTGGCTCAATTTGACTCATTTAGGTCAAATTGGGTTAGTTGGTAAAGTTGACATCAAATAGGTCAAACGGGTGTCAAGTTCATATGATCATTTGGGATGTTTTGGTTCAATTTAGTTTGGCTTAGATTTGATTTTGGCTCATTTGAATTCATTTGGGTCAAATAAGTAGACCAATTTGACCAAATTGGCCAAATTGTTTTTGGGTTGGTTTTTTTAGTTGACCAATTGAAGATGATTGTAGGCTTTGGCTTCAATTAATTTGGATTTTGTTTTGATTTAGGCTAACTTGAACCTTTAGGTCAATTTGGGCTAAGAAGGTCAATTGGGTTCAATTGGGTCCAATCATGGCTTTGGTCAAGTTCAATAATCAATTTGGAATGAACTTGAGCCATTGGTTGCAATCAATTTGATTTATATTTTGATTTGACCCAATTTGGTCTTTGGGGTCAACTTGGGTCAAGAGGGCCAATTGGGTTTGGTTTGACTTGAAGGTCAAGTCATTCAAATATTGATTTTGATTTGGTATGAATCATTTTCAAGGGATTTGGCTTAGTTGAAATTTGGCTAGTTTGGGTTCATATGGGTTAAGGGGTTGACTTGTTCAAATGACCAAGTTGCCTTGGTTTGACCTAATTTGGGACAATTGATCAACCTAGGGTGATCAACAATCATGATGGGAGGTTTTTATCGGCTTGGTTCAATCCAATTTGGGTAGGATTAGAACTTGGCTCAAATCAAATTGGCCACTTTGGGTCAAGTGGACCAATTGGGTTAATTATGGGTTGAGTTTATTTAGTTGAGTTTATATATGGATTTGAGATTGATATATATAAATTCAATTGTACTTGGTTCAAATGGGTTTTAATTTTTGAACATTCCAAGTCAAAAGGGTTAAGTTGGGTTAGACTTGGGTTTATTTTGGTTTGGCTTGATGATTGTAGATTTCATTTATATTTATGAATATGATTGAAGGTATGATTGATTAATGAAAAGAATCAATTGAATTTGGGTTTTGGAATGAAGGAATTAGGCTAAGTCCGTTGAGTTGGGTCATGTGGCTTAGGTTTAGATTTTGATTTGGTTTGATTTAGTTTTGATGACTAAAATGTATATTTCATTTAAATTTGTGAAGATGATTGAAAATATGATTGATTTATGAGAAAATCAATTGAGTTTAACTTGATTTGGATTAAGATTTAGCTAAGTCCATGGATAGGTCATATGGCTTAGGAAGGGTTTTGATTTAATTTGATTTAGTTTTAGTTTTGATCATTTGAATGTAAATTTGATTTATATTTAGGAAGATGATTGAAGATATAAATTGATTATGAGAAAATCAATTGATTTTGGATTGATTTGGATTAAGATTTGGCTAAGTCCATGGATAGGTCTTATGGCTTAGAAGGGTTTCAAGTTTGAATTTGATCATGGGCTTCAATCATTTGTTTTGGAATTTGGGCTTGATTTGGATTTGAATTTGATGTTTGAATTGAACTTGAGGTTTGGCTTGAGAAGGTGAACATGGATTGGATTTGATTGTGTAGGGTAGGTTGGATTATCCTAATCCTTAAAGCATAACTTGATCATATGGTTAACCCTTCTAAGTCTTTAGGCTTTTAAGTGTTTACCTAATAATTGAAGTGTCTTATGACTAAGGAAGTCTTAGTGTCTAGAAGACTCTAAGTCTAAGAAGGGAAGATTGAATCGCACTCCAAAAGTGAGGTCAAGCCTTAGGCTCCATAGTTTCCTTTGGAGATAGATGATTGGAAGACAAGCCAAGTTTCACATTATAGACTTGGATACAAATTTCAATGCTTTTTTGGGAGACCATGAATACATGAGAACAACATAGTTCCATCCTCTACATCGTGTATGAAGTTTGTGAGAGGTGGGATCATCTATGTCAAAGGAGATCCATTTAAGCTCAGAGGTCGATATATGAGGATGCTTTACTACCTCTCAAAATCAACAAGTCTACTCTCTCAAACTTGGCCAAAGTTTAAAAATAAAAAAAGAAAAGAAAAGAAAGAAAAAGAAAAAGAAAAGAAAGAAAAGAAAAAAAAAAAAAAAGAAAAGAGAAAATGAAAAGAAAAATAAAAGGGAGTAAATAGACTTGGAGGAGGAAGTGACATTAGATTCAACCCATAGTTCATTACTCCATTTGAACATATGGGTAGGATGATTAACCTCCACCAGAGGAAGAGGCGCTGGTAGTCCTCATGGGTGGAAAACCTTCTTATTGGCCACCCAATAGAAGATAAGTCTTATATGGTTAGCACATCAACTAGCTCTTCTCAATAGTAGATTCCCTTGGAGGTGACACTTGAGCCAGATAGTGATGAAGACCGGGCTCCAAAGCAAAGCATAAGTGTATCCAAATATATATGTAAAATAGTTAGGCATTGGGAACCTTAGCTCTAACCTTTCCTCTCAAAAAGTGAGGGTTTGGTACTTAAGGAAGCCCTAAGTCATCCATAGTGTGAAGACTCGAGGTTCTTTTCGAGCATCATCCTCAAGTCAAGAAGTTGATGTAGAACTTGAGGATGATTCATATAAAGATTTAATAGAATTACCTTTGATTGGTACTTGCCATGTGTTCATAATTTAGCAAAGAAAGGGTTAATCCCACATACTTGGTCAAAGTATAGGTCAGACTATTTTGAAAGAATATGGAAGAACAAATGAAATAGCTTTCAATCAAGATCAAGACTAGGATTCAGTATAGTAGGTCCAGTCGATGATGATGATTAATCCTTAGTCATCACCAATCATTTGGAATCTGATAGGTTCTTTTCAAATTATATTAACTCATATGAGGAGCTGTGCTTAGAAACTTTAGATGATTTGTATGATTTTGAAGTCAAAGACGCACCACCAGGGTTTGAAGAAGAGATCAAGTCAACCATCGATGAGCTCAAGAAATCAAGTTTAGGAACTAAAGAAGATCCACCATACATACATCTTCTTTGTTGAATGAAATTGAAACCAATGACTTAGTAGGCTATTAATTGAGTTTATGGACTACTTTGCATGGAGTTATAAAGAGATGCTTGATTGGCTCGATGGCTCCATAAACTAGTAATAGAGCCTACTCTAACCCTATCAAGCAAGCTCCTAATGCATGTAGACATATGTGATCATTTATGAAGTCAAGAAACTAATCGATGCTGGCTTCATCTAAGAAGAAAAATACCCTACCTAGCTATCCAAGGTCATCCTAGTTAAGAAAAAGAATGGCCAAATTCACATGTGTTAATTTTATGGATTTAAATAAGGCATGTCCAAAAGATGAATTTCCACTACCAATCTCAGAGTTGATGGTGGACATTACCTCATCAAATGTAGTCTCCTCTTTCATGGATGGCTCATCTAGATATAACTAAATAAAGATAGCCCCTGAAGATGAAAGAAACACTACTTTCAGAACCACGATCAAAATCTATTGCTATAAGGTCATGCCTTTTAGCCTTAAAAATGTCGGTGCTACATACCAGCAGACTATGACTCGAATCTTTGAAGAACTCATTCATCATCAAGTCGAGTGCTATGTCGATGATCTCATGGTCAAAAGTAGAGAAAAGGAAGACCATCTCTTTGACTTGAGAGTAGTTTTGAATAAAGATAATTTAACCTCAAAATGAACTAAAATATGCATTTGGAGTAGCTTTAGAAAATTCTGGTTTATTTTTTTGACACTGGGAATAAAATTGATCCAGAAGATCAGCATATTAGAAATGCCACCCATAAAAGTTTAACTCAACTCATCATTCCAAGGTGGTTGGTGTATCTAAGATGTTTTATATCCAACTTATTAGAAAGATGTCGCCATTCTAACTTGTCAAAAGGATGCCCAAGTGGGATGTTAAGTATGAGGATGCCTTTGAAGACATCAAGCAATACCTGATGACATTGTCGATTCTAGTAGCCCTTATCCAGGGTAAGCAGCTCATACTTTACACTACAGTGTTACACGACTCCCTTGGTGCTTTGTTACCCCAAGCCAATAATGAAGGGAAGGAAAACACACTCTACTACCTTAGCCATCATTTAATCCTTGATGAGGCTAATTATCCACCGATTGAGAAGTAATGCCTAGCTTTAATCTTTGCATCCCAAAAGCTATAGACTACATGCTCATAAGGTGAAACTTAATCTCTAGGATCAATCCACTATAGTATCTCATGAAATGGTGAGTTATCGATGATTGTATGACGGTCCATGATCCTCTCATAGTTTGACATTACCTGCACCTCCGTGCGAAATGACAAGTGCTAGTAGATTTCAAGAAGCACACCCACTTCCACTCTCCACTTAGTGATGATCTCCGATGAACAAATCATGAACTTAGGGATGCTAGCATTCATCTAGGAGATATACTTTGATGGTGACTCCTCTCAAAGAGGAGAAGAACCATATCTACTATTTCAAGAAAGGGGGGTAAATAGTTCTCTTAACTCGGACCATGATGTGATGATTCTCATACCATCGTCCAATCTTCACCAACAATGAAGCTAAATATGAGGCTCAATTGCTGCCTTTGTTAACCATTACTCTAAGCATCCAACATCAACATCTTCAGGGATTCTCAGCTAATTATCAACCAAATCACTGGGTCCTATAAGGTTATAAAGCCCAAGCTCCATCACTACCACAAATACACCATTGAGTTGTTGGCCCAAATCCCAGAGGTTACTTTTTATAAGATTCCTCAAGGAGAGAACATCATAACATATGCTTTAGCCAAGCTTGCCAGAGAGTTAGCATGTCCGGAGGATGAGTCCATATCAATAAAGGTCCAAAATTGATAATTCTTATCTCTTATTGATATTGAACTCATCAAAAAGTACTCTCCTGAAGGAGAGGTTTCCTTTGCCAAGAAGGATGAGGAGTTAGATTTATGTCAACCATTCATGGATTACCAAAGAAATGGCAAACTACCTCAAGAGAAGTCTCAAGCCCATTAGATTAAACATAGAGCACTTTCCTATGCTCTTGTGGATGGTGTCTTATTTCAACGATCTTTTGATCATATGTGGTTATGTTATTTAGGAAAGCACAAAGCTCATAAGATCAAAGCACACTCGTGATTATGTGGAGCCAACCAATCTCAAGATGAAAGCCAAGATCAAGAGACTAGGATACGGTCATCGATGATCAAAGATTGCATGGGAGATGCCATGAATGTCAAATATACGATGTGGTCCTACACCAACCACCCAACATTCTACATCCTACATTGGCCTCATGGACATTTGAGTGTTGAGGTACTGACATAGTGGGTCTAATTGATCCTCCTTCTTCCAAGGGTCATTTGTTCATCTTAGTTGCCACTGACTACTTTTCTAAATGGGCGAAGGAGATATCACTTAGAGAGGTCATAGCTCAGCATGAGCTCAAATTTTGGAAACCATATCATATATAGGTTCGGAGTGCCTTGATGAATTATATCTGATAATGGTACATTCAAGAGCACTCAAGATAATTTGCCGAGACACAATAGAGAGATATTCTACCATCAACTACCCAATGCAAATTTTAGTAAAAAGCCTTCAATAAAATGATCATCCAAATTCTAAAGAAGACACTCGACAACAACAGATATAGTGGCATGATCGAAGTTGAAGCATTATGGCCTATCGCACCACACATATAGAACTCCAACTCCTACTTTTTCTTTAGTGTATGGGTCTAAATCCATTCTACCATTAGAAGTCCAACTCTCATCACTAAGGATAGTTGTGGGTAGCAAGATCACAACAAAGCAGAATGCCAAGTCGGTTAGAAGAGCTCAAAGGTTTGGAGGAGAGATGCCCAGCATGCCAAAACCTCGAGTTGTATAAAGCTAAAAGGTTTCAAGCTCACAATAAGTTGGTCCATCCTAGAGCTTTTCAAGTAGGAGTGCTTACTTCAGTTCTAAAGAGATCGATTATTTCCCATCATAATATGGGAGGCAAGTTTGTACCCACTTGGGAAGGCCCTTTTGACATAGAGAAGGCCAACCAAGGAGGATCTTATCAGCTTATTAATCACAAGGGGGAGCACCCAATGCTTCCAATCAATGGGCTCTACTTAAAGAAATATTATAAATCATGTTTGAAAATAATTATTAGAAGAAAAAAATTCCATTTTGAATTAAATCTCTTCCATGTTGAAAGTATTTTGTTTGTGAAAATTTGTCAGGCTGTGTTTAAGGTAGGTGTAAGGAACCCAAGTAGCATCCTATCCTTCATTGACACAACACAAATATAAACTGCACACAAACATATAAAATAAACATGCCTTTTGTCTCAGGCTACTATGAGTTGAGATAATGCCCCTAATGGCACTCACTTAGTAGCTTCTCTAAGTCTGGCTAACATGTTACCATGCTAGTGTGTCACCCCAGTGGTCTTCTTACTTTAGAGGATGTAAGTCTGCTATGCTTTCCTTCCTTACTTGGCCACTACACACCAATGAGCACCTTGTTAATTTGGTAGGCCTTACTGCATGGTCGGTAAGCTACCTCATGTTGGCTTCGTTTAAGAGGATGTGAGTCTGCTACGCTTTCTTCTTTCATTAGCCTTCATGCACTAACTGGGTCGAGTATATTTGAGGTTTAGGATAAGTCTCCTAGCTGCTCCTTCCCTCCTGACTGCTTCAAGTCTAATTCTAGTCCTTCCTCAGGGCTCCCCACTTAGTAGCCACTCTAGGTCAGATAGCATCTATCCTGCCGATGACAGACTATCCCGATGATTAGTTTTTCTTAAAAAGTTGTAAGATAATATTTTTTTCCAAATTGATCATTGGACATCGAGGGTCACCTTATGTTGGTTGGTTCTCACTATGCTGATGGACACACCACTCATACTGATGGATACACCTTAGGTTGGTTGGTTCTCGTACCCTAGGATACGCCACTAATGGTAGATGTAAGACTACTATGCATTCTCCTTTAGTTGGCCACCGTACATCGATAAGATTTCTTTTGTAGGGCTCAAGATAACGCTCCTAGCAGCACCTCCCTTATGAGCACTATATTGGGCTCACATCATTTGGGACCCCATTTAGACACTCCCAAGTTACTATCAGATTTGATAACTCCCCTTTTCAAATAACCACCCCTATGGTTAGAGAACCATCCTGTGGATGTGCAGATTCTCCCTTGGTCCAGTAAATCTAAGATAGGTCAAGGTCAATATAGCCAATTTTTAGTGTAGTCCCTATCACACCAAAAGGGTCCACGCAAACATATAAATAAAATTTATATTCACTTATGGATTAGGAGGACACCCCTTGCGGTACCTTTTCCCAAGCAAGCATCTTATCTTTAGGGCAGTGTCAGCAAAACTCCTTATAGGAATCACCTGACCACTCTTAAATTGATATAAGTACCTAGCGACATTCACTCAGTAGTTGCCCCTAAGTCAGGTTCGATTTGTTATGCTACCAACAGGTAACCCTAGCGGTTGTTCCCTTCTTTAGAAAATGTAAGTCTACTATGCCTTCATCCTAGCACAGCCATTGCATAATGAAAGGCAACCCCTCAGGTTGGCTAGCTCTACCCCATGGCTAGTAGACTATCTTTTTGGATTTGTAAATCTAAGATAGGATAAGTCCAATATAGCCACTTCTCATTGGGTCCATCGTACATCGACATGGTCCATAAATTAAATCTATCAAATTTTACTGAGCTGACATCCCCAATGGATATGTCCTATGAAAATCAAACTAAACCAAATAAACCATACCAAATCACATGAAATTAATATAAAATTAATTTTGACTACTTTTGAGTTGACATAAGTCCCCAGCAACATTCACTCAGTAGTCGCCATTGGTTAGGTTCGATTTGTCATGCATCCAACAGGTCACCCGAGCGGTTGGTCTTAGCTTTGAAAGATGTAAGTCTTCTATGTCTTCTTCCTAGCATAGTCATTGTACACTGAAAGGCAACCCTTTAGGTTGGCTAACTCTACGTCACAGCCGGTAGAATATCCCTTTGGATTTGTAAACCTTAGGTTGGTCAAGGCTGATATAGTCCCCTTCTCAGTGGGTCCATTGCATAGCAACAGGGTCCCTTCATTAACTCAGATTAAATTAAGCCCAATCTGATTTTTTGTAGTGGAGTTAAATCACACCCTTCTACCCAGTGGAGCCCCAAATCATATGTAAATAAGTTAAGCAAACAAATCAAATTCAAAACCAACCTCTCCAATGGAGCCAAATTAAACCAACTCGCCCAGTAGTGTCTTAATCAAAGAAATCCAACCAAACTCTTATTCCTAGTGGATATAGCCCCTAACAAATTTATGAAATAAATCTTAAATCCCAATTCCCAGTGGATAGCCCAAACTTGCTTCCCTAGTGGAAGGTTCATATACTTGATCCCTAGCGAGCTCGAGCCCACATCTCTAGTAGATATGCCTCCACATTAATTAAAGCAAAACAAATTAAAGTCAATTCAATATTAATCCCTGATGGATTATAGATTCTTATCCCCAACAGATCTTTTTTCCACAAGTCATATAATCAAATCAAATTTAAACCTAATCCCCAGTAAATTTTCTTCTTCTATGCCCTCGACACAGACCCCTCACATGTCGTGTCCAATGCATGTGTGATCCTATAGCGGATCTCCCTCTAGGTCCTTGACATGGAATTCTCATCAAATCTTATTTCTTCTCTTATGCAAACCTTTAATACTTCAACCAAAATCCTAACAATCTATTCATTCAAATTACAACATCTTAACATTGTAATCAACATTTTATGATTTGTGATGGTGCAAGCTCAAACTAACTATACAATATCATGCTAAACATATTATAGTGTGAATTAACACACTATATTATACTATAATATATGATGTTATATTATAATTTGCTCTAATATAATATAATGCCTAACATTATACCTCATTAAAATCACTTAAAAAGAACAAATAGCAAAATTTTCTCAAAATATGAATACTGTTCATTCTGGATGTAAAATTGTTTTTTTTTTCTATTATAAATGGTACAAAATAGCATAATTTTGGTGTTGCTTCTTGGTGTGTGCTGTGAATTTGGCCAAATTCTTCTATCTCGACCTTCAAATTAACATTTTTGTGAGTTTTGACCCAATGCATTATAACAAAAGTAAAACATACTAAAATATAAAATATAGTATATATATACATGTATATATATATATATATATATATATACATATATATATATATGTGTGTGTGTGTGTGTGTGAAGTGATGTTGTTATGTACATTATATTTTAATATGCTTTCATATAATATATTATCTTACATTACACCTTAAAATGAATCACTTTAAGCAAAAAATTTATAAAATTTGGTTGAAAAATGAATATTTATTTTGGATGCAAAATTCCATTCTTTTAATTAAATGACACACCATAGCACACCCCAATGATGTTCCCTAAAGCTTAAATTTGGCCAAATCCCATCATCGTAGCCTACAAATCAATATTTTTATGAATTATACCAGTAAAAACTCTACTACATCATACTATAACCAACTAAAATATGCTAAACAATAAGTAGTAAAATAGAATAGTATCCTATAATGCATGATGCTACACTATGTTATGGGATCCTATATTATAATACACTATAACATATTATATTATATTATATTTCAAATCACATTAGAAGAGATTGCTTAAGATAAAAAATTATAAAATTAGTCAAAACATTAAAAAACTATATATTTTAGTCGTATCACTTACTTATTTTAGTCGTATCCATTGCTAAATCTAGTTAATAATGATGAATCTCCATGCAAATTCTTAGGGTTTAGATTAGAGGGTTTAAGGTGAGTTGTGTTTTGTTTAGGTTGTTAGGGTTTGTGGTTTAGGGTTTGGGTTTAGGTTTGGGAGGTTTAGGGAGTTTAGGGGTTGGGTAGGGTTTAGATTAGGGTTTATGGTTTAGGGTTTAGGTTTTATATGATTTTAGGGTTTAAGGTTGTATGTCAGGGTTGTTAGTGGAGTTTAAGGTTTTAGGATTTAGGGTTTAGGACTTTTTTAAATTAAGTAAACCGAAAGGTTTTGATTTATGTAGCTTATTTTTATTTATTTCAATTTTTTTAAGTTTATTTTTTTATTTTAGGTTTATTTATTTTAGTTTAAGTTTTTTATTTTAATTTATTTTTTAGGTTTTGGTTTAGTTTTTAGTTGAGTTTTATTTTTATTTTATTTTTTAGGTTTAGGCTTTATTTTATATTTTTAGGTTTAGGTTTAGGTTTTTATTTTGATTTTTTTAGGTTTAGGTTTTAGGTTTTTATTTTAGGATTATTTCTATGTTTTATTTTTTAGTTTAGGTTTAGGTTTATTTTTAGTTTATTTTATTTTATTTAGTTTAGGTTTAGGTTTAGGTTTAGGTTTAGTTTATTTTACGTTTAGGTTTAGGTTTTATTTAATTTAATTTGGTTTATTTTAGTTTAGGTTTAGGTTCATTTTATTTTGTTTATTTTATTTTTATTTTAGGTTTGTTTTCTTTAGTTTAAGGTTTAGGTTTTATTTATTTTAGTTTAGGCTTTAGTTTATGTTTTCATTTTATAATATTTTTTATTTTATTTCAGTTTAGGTTTTTTTATTTACTTTATTTTTAAGTTTTATTTAGTTTAGGTTTAAGTTTTTTAGATTTTTTGGTTTAGCATTTATGGTTAATTTAGGGTTTAGGGTTTGATTTTAGGATTTAGGGTTTAGGTTTTAGGTTTAAGTTTAAGTTTAAGTTTTGGGTTTATGGTTTAGGTTTAAGATTTTTTTTAGCATAGAACAAATTCAGATTCAAAATTTCTTTTTTTCGATTTCATGTACCAAGTAGCACCCCAAGTTTTTTAAGACACAAGCAATGACATATATAAAAATCAGCACCCATGGAGTAAATAAAAAATTCTAGATATGTAGAACCATCTCTACTATAAAGACATGATTCCATAACCAGCAGGTTGAATCGACCATTCTTCAGTTTCTCCAGTTCCCATCAGAATCAACCCCACCTCTCGAGTAGCGGGATCCTCCATCATATGCCAGATCTCTCCCTCTGGCACCACCATAGCTGTAACCTCCATCGCTCTTCCCATCTCCATAATCACCACTACTTCGACCACCACCTCCTTATCCACTAGCACCTCTAGATCCCCCACCACCATTGCACTAAATGTTGCCTCCGCCTTCACCTCCACCGCCAGATCTACACTGAGCCTAGTTGACAGTGATGTTCCTACCATTAAGGTTCTGCCCATTCTTAGGGTTTAGGGTTAGTTTAGGGTTTAGGGTTTAGGGTTTGGAGTTTAGGGTTTAAAGTGGTAGGTTTTAGGGTTTAAGGTTTTAGGGTTAAGGTTTAGGGTTTCAAGTTTAGGGTTTATGGTTTTAGGATTTAGGGTTTAGGGTTTAAGGTTGTAGATTTAGGTTGTAGGTTTAGGGTTTAGGGTTTAGTGTTTACGATTTAGGATTTAGGATTTTTTTTAAAAAATTACTAAACCCCTAGGTTTAGTTTTATTTAGTTTATTTTTTATTTATTTGAGTTTATTTTTTTTATGTAGTTTAATTTTTTTATTTTAGTTTAGTTTTTTTATTTTAGTTTTCTCTAGGTTTAGCTTTATTTTTTAGTTGAGTATTATTTTTATTTTATTTTTTATTTAACTTTATTTTTATTTTAGGTTTAGGTTTAGGTTTCAATTTTATTTTATTTTTTTAGTTTTAGGTTTTAGGTTTATATTTTTGCTTTATTTTTAAGTTTTATTTTTAGTTTAGGTTTTGTATATTTTTAGTCTTTATTTAATGTAGTCAGATTTAGGTTTAGTTTAGTTTAGGTTTAGGTTTAAGTTTTATTTATTTTGGTTTAGTTTATTTTAGTTTAGGTTTAGGTATATTTTATTTTGCTTATTTTATTTTTATTTTAAGTTTAAGTTTATTTTAGTATGGTGAGTCTTATTTTTATTTTTTAGGTTTATTTTAGGTTTTTTTATTTAGTTTTATTTTATTTTAATTTAGGTTTATTTTATTTTATTTTTGTTTAGTTTTATTTTATTTAGGTTTTATTTATTTTAGTTTAGTTTAGGTTTTATTTATTTTATTTTAGTTTAGTTTTATTTTAATTTTTTCTTTAAATTTAGGTTTAGGTTTTGGTTTAGTTTGGTTTAGTTTATTTTATTTTATTATATTATTATTATTTTTTTGGTTTCAAATTTTTATTTAATTTATTTTTTAGGTTTATTTAGTTTAAGTTGTTTTAGCTTTTAGGGTTTAGATTTAGGGTTTAGGGTTTGCTAGTTTTTTAGGGTTTGAGATTTATGGTTTAGGGTTTAGGGTTTAGGGTTTAGAGTTTAGGTTTAGTTTAGGGTTTAGGGTTTAAGGTTTTTTTTAATTTTAACAGAGAACAAATTCAGATTTAAAATTTCTTCTTTTCAATTTCATCAACCACATAACACCCTAAGTTTTCTAAGGTAAAAGAAATGACATAGATCAAAAATGACCTCCCATAGAGCAAATAAAAACCATAGGTAACTAGAATCGTCTCTATTGTAAAGAAAGTTCCATAAGCAGCAGATCGGATCGACCATTCTTTAATTTCTCCAGTTCCATCAGAACCACCCCCACCTCTCGAGTAGTGGTATCCATCATCAGATTCCTGAACCTTCCATCCAGCACCACCATGGCTATAGCTTCTGTCACTCCTCTTGCCTTGACATCCACCAATGATCCGACCACCACCTCCATGTCCATAAGCACCTCCCTATCCCCCACCATCACTGCGACAATCGTCATCTCTACCTTCACCTCCACCGCTAGATCTAGACAGAGCCTAATTGACGATGATGTTCCTGGCATCATGTTTCTATCCATTCTTAGGGTTTAGGGTTAGTTTAGGGTTGAGGTTTTAGGGTTTAGAGTTGTAGGTTTTAGGGTTTAGGATTTAGGATTTAGGTTTTAGTGTTTAGGATTTTAGGGTTTAGGGTTTAGGGTTTAGGCTTTAGGGTTTAGGGTTTAGGATTTAGTGTTTTAGGTTTTGTGGTTTAGGGTTTAGCGTTGTAGTTTTTGGGTTATAGGTTCAAGGTATAGGTTTACTTTTAGGGTTTATGATTTAGGATTTAGGGTATAGGTTTTTTTTAATCTTGTAAATCGGTAGGTTTAGGTTTATTTAGTTTATTTTTTATATATTTGAGTTTATTGTATTTTTATTTTTGTTTAGATCTATTTTTTTATTTAGTTTAATTTATTTATTTTAGGTTTATTTATCTTAGTTTAGGTTTTATCTTTAGTTTATCTTTTAGGTTTAGGCCTTTAGGTGTTCTTTTAGGTTTACACTTTATTTTATTTTAGGTTTGGTTTAGGTTTTATTTTATTTTAGGTGCAGGTTTCTTTGGTTTAGGTATTTTTTACTTAGTTTAGTAGGCTCACTTTATTTATTTATTTAGTAGGTTTAGGCTCAGCCTTAGTATTTTAGGTTAGGTTTATTTATTTTAGTTTAATTTATTATTTAGTAGTTTTTATTTTATTTATTTATTTAGGTTTTTTAGTTAGGTTTTAATTTATTTTAGGTTTATTTTTTAGGTAGGTTTTATTTAGTTTTAATTTATTTTATTTTAAGTTTATTTTATTCTTATTTTGTCTTATTTTATTTTATTTAGGTTATATTTAGATTTTGGTTTTAGATTTTTAGTTTAGGTTTGGGGTTTTGGGTTTGGGGTTGTAGGGTTTAGTATGTGGGTGGATTTTAACTTTTTTTTTATTTTAAGATTTAGGGCTTAGGGTCTAGGTTTTATGTTTAGGGTTCATGTTTTAGTTTATGGTTTAGGGTTTAAGGTTTCTTTTTTTTTAACAGAGAATAAATTCATACTCATCATTTCTTCTTTTTGACCTCATAGACCAAGTAACACACCAAGTTTTCTAAGACACAAATGACGACATAGTTCAAAAATGAGCACACATAGAGCAAATCAAAAACCTTTGATAGTTAGAACCCTCTTTACTATAAAGATATAGTTCCATAAGCAGGAGATCAGATTGACCATTCTCCAATTTCTTTAGTTCCCATTAGAACCACCACTGCCTCTCGACTAGCTGGATCTAACATCATATCCCTGATCTCTCTCTCTCCGCCACCACCGCAGCTATAACCTCCATCTTTCCTCCCGCCTTCATAACCACCACTGCTCTGACCACCACCTCCATATCCACCAGCACCTCCAGGTCCCCACTACCACTGCTATCACCTCTAGTTCCGCCTTCACCTCCACCGTGAGATCTAGACTGAGCCTGGTTGATGGTGATGTTCATGCCATCAAGGTTCTGCTCATTCTTAGGGTTTAGGTTTATTATTTAATTTATTTAGTTACTTTAGGTTTAAATTAAGGGTTTGGGGTTTAGGGTTTAAGGTTTAGGGTTTTATTGTTTATGCTTTTAGGGTTTAGGGTTTAGGGTTTAGGGTTTAGAGTTTTTTAAGGTTTAGGGTTTAATTTTTTTTAATTTTTAATTTTTTTTTATTTCTAGGGTTTAGTGTTTAGGGTTTAGGTTTTAGGTTTAGGGTTCAAGTTTTAGTTTAGAATTCAAGCCCATTAGATTAAAATAGAGAGCACTTTCCTATGGTCTTGTGGATGGTGTCTTATTTCAGTGACCTTTCAATCATATGTGGTTATGTTGTTTAGACAAGCATAAAGCTCATAAGATCGTGACTGACGTACACTCAGGATTATATGGAGCCAACCAATCTATTCTTAAGATGAAAGCCAAGATCAAGAGACTAGGATACTACTGGTCGTCTATGATCAAAGATTGGATGGATACGGCTAGGCGATGCCACGAATGTCAAATGTACGGTATGATCCTATACCAACCACCCAACATTATACATCCTACATTAGCCTCATGGACATTTGAGTGTTGAGGTACTGACATAGTGGGTCTAATTGATCCTCCTTCTTCCAAGGGTCATTTGTTCATCTTAGTTGCTACTGATTACTTTTCCAAATGGGCGAAGGAGATTTCACTTAGAGAGGTCACAACTCAGCATGTGCTCCAGATTTTGGGAACCATATCATATATAGGTTCGGAGTGCCTTGATGAATTATATTTGATAATGGTACTGCATTGAAGAGCACCGAGATCAATAATTTTGCCAGAGACACAACATATATTGGAGATATTCTACCATCAACTACCCGAATGCAAACAGCTTAGCAAAAGCATTCAATAAAATGATCTTCCAAATTCTAAAGAAGATACTTGACAAAAAAAAGCGATAGTGGCATGATCAGTTAGTTGAAGCATTATAGGCCTATCACACCACTTATAGAACTCCAACTCAGTCTACTCTTTTCTCCTTAGTGTATGGGTCTGAATCCATTCTACCATTAGAAGTCCAACTCTCATCACTAAGGATAGTTGTGGGTAGCAAGATCACAACAAAGTAGAATGCCAAGTTGTTAAAGAGCTAAGCTTTGAGGAGAGATGACATGCTAAAACCTTGAGTTTTATAAAGCTAAAAGGTTTCAAGCTCACAATAAGTTGGTCCATTCTAGAGCTTTTAAAGTAGGAGTGCTTACTTCAGTTCTAAGGAGATCGATTATTGCCCATCATAATATGGGAGGCAAGTTAGTACCCACTTGGGAACGCCCTTTTGACATAGAGAAGGTCAACCAAGGAGGATCTTATCAGCTGATTAATCATAAGGGGGAGCGCCCATTGCTTCCAATCAATGGGCTCTACATAAAGAAATATTATAAATTATGTTTGAAAATAATTATTAGAAGAAAAAAATTTCATTTTGAATTAAATCTCTTCCATGTTGAAAGTATTTTTGTTTGTGAAAATTTACCACGCTGTGTTTAGGGTAGGTGTAAGGAACCCAAGTAGCATCTTATCCTTCATCAACACAACATAAACACAAACTGCACACAAATATATAAAATAAACATGCCTTTTATCTCAGGCTACTATGAGTTGAGATAATGCCCCTAGTGGCACTCACTTAGTAGCTGCTCTAAGTCTGGCTAATGTGTTACCCTGCTAGTGTGTCACCCCAGTGGTCTTCTTACTTTAGAGGATGTAAGCTTGCTATGCTTTCCTTCTTTACTTGGCCACTGCACACCGACGAGCGCCTTGTTAGTTTGGTAGGCCTTACTGCATGGTCAGTAACCTACCTCATGTTGGCTTCATTTAAGAGGATGTGAGTCTGCTATGCTGTCTTATTTCATTAGCCTTCATGCACTAACTGGGTCAAGTATATTTGAGGCTTAGGACAAGTCTCTTAGCGGCTCCTTCCCTCTTGACTACTTCAAGTCTGATTCTAGTCCTTCCTCAGGGCTCCCCACTTAGTAGTCGCTCTAGGTCAGATAGCATCTGTCCTACCAATGACATACTATCTCATGATTAGTTTTGCTTAGAAAGTTGTAAGCCAACATGTTTTTTCTCCATATTGATCATTGGACATCAATGAGCACCTTATGTTGGTTAGTTCTCACTATGCTGATGGATACACCACTCATGCTGATGGATACACCTTAGGTTGGTTGGTTCTCGCACCCTAGGAACACCACTATTGGTATATGTAAGCCTGCTATGCGTTCTCCTTGAGTTGACCACCGTACACTTATAAGCTTTATTTTCTAGGGCTCAAGATAACATCCCTAGCAGCACCTCCCCTATGAGCACTATATTAGGATCACATCATTTAGGACCCCATTTAGATACTCCCAGGTTACTATCAGAATTGATAACTCCCCTTTCCTAATATCCACCCCTATGGTTGGAGAATCCATCATGTGGATGTGCAGATTCCCCTTGGTCCAGTAAATTGAAGATAGGTCAAGGTCGACATAGCCCCTTCTTAGTGTGGTCCCTCTCACACCAATAAGGTCCACGCAAACATATAAACAAAATTTATATTCACTTATGGATTAGGAGGACAACCCTAGCAGTACCTTTTCCGAAGCAGGCATCTTATCTTTAGGGCAGTGTCAACAAAACTCCCTATAGGAATCACATAACTACTCTTGAATTGATATAAGTACCTAGCGGTATTCACTCAGTAGTCGCCCCTAAGTCAGGTTTGATTTGTTATGCTACCAACAGGTAACCCTAGCGGTTGTTCCTTACTTTAGAAAATGTAAGTCTATTATGCCTTCTTCCTAGCACAACCATTGCACAATGAAAGGAAACCCATCAGGTTGGCTAGCTCTCCCCATGGCTAGTAGACTACCTTTTTGGATTTGTAAATCTAAGATAGGACAAGTCCAATATAGCCACTTCTCAATGGGTCCATCGTACACCGACATGGTCCATAAATTAAATCTATCAAACTTGATTGAGCTAACATCCCCAGTGGATATTGCATTTGAAAATCAAACTAAACCAAATAAACTATATCAAATCACATGAAATTAATATAAAATTAATCCTGACTACATTTGAGTTACATAAGTCCCCAGCAACATTCACTCAGTAGTCGCCATTAGTTAGGTTCAATTTGTCGTGCATCCAACAAGTCACCCGAGCGGTTGGTCTTAGCTTTGAAAGATGTAAGTCTTCTATGTCTTCTTCCTAGCATATTCATTGTACACTGAAAGGCAACCCCTTAGGTTGGCTAACTCTACCCCATAGCCGATAGACTATCCCTTTGGATTTGTAAACCTTAGGTAGGTCAAGGCTTATATAGTCCCCTTCTTAGTGGGTCCATTGCACACCAATAGGGTCCCTTCATTAACTCAGATTAAATCAAACCCAATCTGATTTTCCCTAGTGGAGTTAAAACATACCCTTTTCCCCAGTGGAGCCCCAAATCATATATAAACAAGTCAAGAAAACAAATTGAATTCAAAACCAACCTCTCCAGTGGAGGCAAATTAAACCAACTCGCCCAGTAGTGTCTAAATCAAAGAAATCCAACCAAACTCTTATTCCTAGTGGATATAGCCTCGAACAAATTTCTAAAATAAAACTCAAATCCCAATTCCCTGTGGATAGCCCAAACTTGCTTCCCTAGTGGAAGGATCATATACCTGATCCCCAGCGGACTCGATCCCACATCTCTAGTAGATATGCCTCCACATTAATTAAAATAAAATAAATTAAAGTTGATTCAATCTTAATCTTTGATGGATTATAGATTATTATCCCCAACGGATCTTCTTTCCACAAGTCATATAATCAAATCAAATTTAAACCTGATCCCCAACAAATTTTCTTCTTCTATGCCCTTGACATAGACCCCTCACATGTCCTGTCCAATGCATGTGTGATCCCATAGCGGATCTCCCTCTAGGTCCTTGACATGGAATTCTCATCAAATCTTATTTCTTCTCTTATGCACACCTTTAAATTATTTATTTTATTTTTTATTTATTTTATTATATTTTATTTTATTATTTTTTTGGTTCATTTTTATTTTTTATTTAGTTTTGTTTATTTTTGGAGTGTAAATTTAGTTGTAGAAGTTATAGTGGTGGTGTTGTGACATTAGCGATTCAGATATTTAGGCTATATTATTCAAAATGATGGTGAAATAGATGGAGATGTTTTTAATAGAATTCAAGTTGGATGGTCAAGGGAGTAATTCATCCGCCTTGTGTGATAGAAGAGACCGCTTAAACTTAAGGAAAATTTTATAAGATGGTGGTAAGACCTGCAATGATTTATGGTGCAGAATGTTGGCCAATAAAAGAGAAGCATGAGACTAAGTTAAGTGTTGCAGAGATGAGGATGCTCAGGTAGATGAGTGGCTTTACTCTTAGAGATAAAATGCAAAATGTGTATGTTCGGGAAAAAGTTGGAGTAGCTCCAATGGAAAAAAAAAATTAGAGAGAGTGGGCTTAGATGGTTTGGCCACATAAAGCGTTGTCCAAAGACCCAGTTATGAGAGCATGCAATAGATTTTCTTTATGTTAAGAAAGGTAGAGGTATACCTAAAAAGACATGGTTAAGATGTATATAAAATGACCTTAATATACTTGAATTGAATGAGAATTTAACACATAATAGGACACAATGGTGACGAAGAATTCATGTAATGACTTTAGTGGATAATTTTGTTGTGTTGTTGTTGTTTAGTTTATTTATTTTAGGTTTATTTATTTTATTTTAGGTTTTTTTATTTTAGTTTATTTTGTTTATGTTTAGTTTAGGTTTATTTTATTTTAATTTATTTTTTTTAGGTTTAAGTTTTATTTTTATTTATTGGTTTAGGTTTAGTGTTTATTTTATTTTTAGGCTTAGGTTTTACATTTTTATTTTAGGTTTATTTTAGGTTTATTTTTTTGTTTAGGTTTTATTTTAGATATTTTAAATTAATTGGGGTTTAGGTTTATGTTTAGGTTTAGTTTCTTTAGCTTTAGATTTAGGTTTATTTATTTTAGTTTAGGTTTAAGTTTATTTTATTTATTTTAGGTTTAGGTCTTATTTTAGTTTAATTTTAGGTTTTATTGTTTATATATCTTTAGGTTTTATTAAAGTTTATTTAGGTTTAAGTTTTATTTAGTTTATATTTTATTTTATACTTATTTTATTTTTTATTTAGGTTTAGTTTTATTTTATTTAGGTTTTATTATTTAGTTTATTTTAGGTTTTATTTATTTATTTTAAGTTTTATTTTATTTTATCTAGGTTTAGTTTAGGTCTTAATTTAAATTAATTTATTTTTATTTTATTTATTTTGGTAAGTTTTAATTTTATTTGTTTATTTAGTATTTAGTTAGCTAGATTTTGAGGTCAGTGAGTAGGAGTGGAGGTCAAGGGTGGGGTTATGGAGGTGGGCCCAGGGTAGGCACAGGTTAGACAGGTAGGGAAGATCACAGGATGATAGGTAGTTGTGGTTAGAGGAGTCTTGGGTGGTTTTAACCCAGGGTTGAGTCAGGGCCCAGGTTTGGGAGAGCCCAGTTTAGGAGGAGGATTTTGATCAAGGGCCCAGTAGACTGGGATCAGGCCTTATGGAGTGATTAGTAGGGTGAGCATGGGTTTTAGGTTTAGTGTTTATGGTTTAGGGTTAGTTTAGTTTAGCATTTTAAGATTTTTTTGAGTTTTAGTTTTGGGTTTGGTTAGGTTAGGTTTAGTGTTTTGAGTTGGGTGGATTTGTGGTTATTTTTTCAAGGTTTAGGGTTTAGGGTTTAGTGTTTAGGGTTTGGGGTTTAGGGTTTTTTTTTGAAACAAAATTAAGTAAACCGGTAGGTTTAGGTTAATTTAGTTTATTTTTATTTATTTTAGTTTATTTTAAATTTTTATTTAATTTTATTTTATTTTACATTATTTATTTTAGGTTTATTTATTTTAGTTTAGGTTTCATTTTAGATTTTTTTTTTATTTAGGTTTAGTTTTATTTTCTTTTTTAGTTTGGTTTTATTTAATTTATTTTAAGTTTAGGTTTTATTTTTTATTTCATGCTTATTTTTAGGTTTTATTTATTTTTTGGTTTATTTTAGGTTTATTTTATGTTTTATTTTGTTTAGGTTAAGGTTTATTTTTTATTTATTTTATTTAATTTAGGGTTTAGGTTTAGTTTATTTTAGGTTTGTATTTTAGTTTAGTTTTTCATTTTGTTTATTTATTTTTTATTTTTAGGTTTTTTATTTAGGGTCTAAGTTTTAATTATTTATTTTATGTTTAATCTTATTTTAGGTTTTATTTAGTTTATTTTTTTTATTTTATTTTGATTTTATGTTTAGTATGCATTTTATTTTGGTTTATTAGATTTATTTTATTTTAGTTTAGTTTTTTATTTATTTTATTTTTTAGGTTTTATTTAGTCAGGTTTAGGTTTTAGGTTTGGGTTTTTTTAAGGTTTGGGTTTAGTGTTTAGGTTTAGGGTTTATGGTCAGTTTGGGTTTGGTGGGTCATTTTAGGCTTTTGTTCTGGGTTTTAGGTAGTTACTTAGTATTAGGGTTAGTTGGGGTTTGTGGGTTTGGTCAGCTCACCAGGGCTCAGGGTTTTAAGTTTAGTTAGGATTAGGCAGCCTAGGGTAAGTGTGGCTAGAGGTCAGTAAGTAGTAGTACAGGGCCCATGGAGTGGCCCAGGTCAAGATCTGCCATAGGTCATAAGCCCAGTTCACCTGTTCAGGAAGCCCAGTTCAGTCTCAGGATCTCTCCCATTTTAGGAGTCTAAGTCAGGGTCTTAACCCAGGGCCTGAGGTCAGGGTTTAGGTTTTTCCCATGGTTCCCAGGGTCAGGCCTGTGGCTCAGGGTCAGGTCAGTGGTCCTAAGTCAGGGTGTAGTAGTAGGCCCAGGGCCAGGGTTTGGGAGGCCAGGTTTAGGGCCCAGAAAGGTTAGGGTTTAGGTAGGGTCAGTTAGGGAGAAGTGTTGCCTAGGTAGCCTAACATCAGAGCTATGGCCTAGTTTTTTTTAGTGTTAGGGGATCTTTTTTATTTATTTTATTTATTTATTTTAAATTAAAATTATTAAGTAGGTTTATTTAGTTTATTTTAATTTATTTTAGTTTATTTATTATATATTTTGATTTAGGTTGATTTTATTTTTATTTAATTAATTTATTTTTTCCTATTTTATTTAGTTATTTTTTTGGGTTTAGGTCAGTTTATTTTAGCTTAGTTTTATTTTTATTTTATTATTTAGGTTTAGCTTCATTTTATTAGGTTTAGGTTTTTTATTTTTTAGGTCTTTATGTTTAATTTATGTTTATTTAGGTTTATTTTTGTTTAGGTTTATTTTAGTTTTATTTTGTATTTTAGTTTAGGTTTAGTTTATTTTAAGTAGGTTGTTTATTTATTTATTTTAGTTTATCTTTAGGTTAAGGTTTATTTTATTTATATTTTAGTTTGGTTTTTTTTTAGTTTAGGGTTTGCTTTTATTTTTTTATTTTTGTGGGTTTATTTTTGGGTTTATTATAGTTTTGGTTTTATTTAATTTAATTTTATTTTTTAGGTTTATTTTATTTTTATTTTAAGTTTAGTTTTGATTTTATTTAGGTTTTTTTTATTTTTTTTTTTTAGTTTTAGGTTTTATTTATTTGATATTAGTTTAGTTTTAGGTTTAGGTAGGTTTTAGTTTTGTTTTATTTTTTTATTTTATTTATTTATTTTTTTTTTATTTATTTTATTTTATGTTTATTTAGTTTAGGTTTAGGTTTAGCTTTTAAGGTTTGGGTATTTAGTGTAGAGTTTTGGGTTTAGGTCATTTTAGGTTGGGTTTAGGGTTTTGTGGTAGGTAGGTTTAGGTTAGGTAGGGTTAGTTTTGGTTTTGGGTTTGGGTTTAGGATTTAGGGTTTTAGGGTTTTTAGGTTTAGGGTTGTGGTTAGTTTAGTGGTTTATGTTTTTTTAATAGAGAATAAATTCATATTCAATATTTCTTCTCGATTTTATCAACCAAGTAACACCAAGTTGTCTAAGACTCAAGTAATGACAAAAAATGAGCAGTATAAAGCAAATCAAAACCTTAGATAACTTGAGCCTCTATTATAAATACAGCCCATAAGTAGATTGAATGGTCTTGCTTTCTCAGCCCATCAACCACCTCGGCCTAGAAGGATCCACCATCATATCCCATCTCTCCTCCTTCACCACCACAGCTGTAACCTTTATCTCTCCTTCCGCCTCCATAACCACCACTACTCCCACTACCACCTCCAAACCCACCAGCACCATTAGATCCCCACCACTACTAAATGCCGCCTTTGTGTTCTCCACCGCCAGATCCGAGTCTTATTGATGGTGATATTCCTACCATCTGCCCATTTGGGTTTAGTTCAGGCTTAGGTTTAAGTTTAGGGTTTAGGTTTATTTTTAAATTTATTTAGTTACTTTAGCTTTAGTTGTGGTAAGGTTTAGGGTTTAGGGTTTAGGTAGGTGGGTAGGGTGTGGTAGGATGGTTAATGCTTATGGTTTGGGGGTTGTGGGTGGGTTTGGTTAGGGTTTAGGTTATTTTAGGGTTTAGGATTTAGGATTTAGGGTTTATGGTTTTTAATTAAGCAAACCCAGGTTTAGGTTTATTTAGTTTATTTTTTATATTAATTTTTATTTATTTATTTTATTTATTTAGTTTAGTTTATATTTTAAGTTTATTTAATTTAGTTTAGGTTTTATTTAGTTTATTTTTTATGGTTTAAGTTTAGGTTTAGTTTTAATTTAGTTTTATTTTTTTATATTATTTAGGTTTAGGTTTTATTTTTTTTTAGGTTAATTTTAAGTTTTATTTTTAGGCCAGGTTTAGGTCATTTTAGAATTTTATTTAGTTTTACTTTAGGTTTTTTAAGTGTATGTATTTATTTAGTTTAGTTTAATTTAGTTTAGTTTAGGTTTATTTTATTTGTAGTTTTATTTTAGGATTTGGTGTTTTTTTTGTTTAGGATTTAGGGTTTATTATTTATTTTTTTAAGTTTTTTTTTAAGGTTTATTTTTTAGGTTTAAGTTTTTATTTAGTTTTATTTCATCTTATTTTAGGTTTTATTATTTTTTTTTATGTTTAATTTTATTTTTTAGGACTTTATTAAGTTATTTTATTTTTTTAGTTTTAGTTTAGGTTTATTTATTTATTTTAGGTTTAGTTTAGGTTTTATTTTATTTATTTTATTTTGGTTTAGTTTCTTTATTTATTTATTTTAAGTTTTATTAGTTTTAGGTTTAGGTTTTTTAGTTTAGGATTTGGCTCAGGGTCCTTTAGGGTTTCTATTTTAGGTTTGGGCCTAGGGTGAGGTCAGTCAGGGTGGGTGGGTTAGGTTTAGGTCAGAGTGGTAGGGCCCAGGGAGCAATAGGTCAGTTAGGGTCAGTTAGGTCATTAAGGTCAGGGCCCAGGATTAGCCTTAGAGTTTGTGGATTAAATAGGATTTAGGGATGGTATATTTAGGTGGGTTGGGTGGATCATATGTGGAGGGTTTAGGGAGTATAGGGCTCAGGGTTTATAGGCCTAGGTCTTTGGTTTTTTTTAGGGAGGGTCATGTGTTTGGTAGTAGTTTAGGGTTTATGGTAGATTTAAGGAAGATAGGGTTTAGGGTTTTAACTTAAGTAAACCCCAGTTTTTGGTTTATTTTGTTTATTTTAGATTATTTTATTTATTTTAGTTTATTTTATTTTTATCTTTATTTAAATATTTATTATTTTTTTATTTGTTTTTTATAAATTAAGCTTTTATTTATTTTGTTTATTTAGATTATTTTTTATTTTATTTTATTTTATTTTATATTTATCTTTATTTAAATTTATTTATTATTTTATTTAGTTTTGTTTATTTATTTTGGTTTAGGTTTTTATTTTAGTTTTTTTTCTTTTAGTCAGTTTAGGTTTAGTTTAGTTATTTTATTTAATTTTTTTTTAGTTTTTAGTTTATTAGTTTTATGGTTTTTTTTTGCTTATTTATCTTTTAGTTGGGTTTTTAACTTCAGTCAGTTTGGCCTTAGGGTTTCAGTTTTCAGTTTTCAGTGCCTAGTGTTTTTAGGGCTCAAGGTTTGGCCCAGTTAGGGCTCAGGGTCCAGTTCAGGATTAGGGTCAGTAGTGGCCCAGGTGTTCTCATTTGGGTTTAGTGAGTCAGGATCTTAAGGTAGTTTAGCCTTCATACATTAGGACTCAGGGGCCTAGGGCCTTAGAGGTCTTCAGGCCTGCCAGGGCCTGAGTCAGGTGGCCCAGGTCAGTAGGGTGGATAGGATTTTAGGAAGCCTAGGGTCTAGTGAATGGTTTGGGGTTTAGGCCTAGGGCCCAGGGTTTGGGGGCTAGTAGGCTCAGCTTCAGTAGGGTCATTCAGTGTGTTTAGATTTTCAGGATTTATTTTTATGATTTATTTATTAATTTTTAAATCAAACCAGCAGTTTAGGTTTATTTATATTTTTTTATTTATTAGTTTATTTTATTTTTTTTATTTAGGTTTTTTATTTTTTATTTAGTTTAGTTTTTATTTTATGTTTATTTATTTTTGTTTATGTTTTTTATTATATTTTTTTTTAGGTTTAGGTTAAGTTTATTTTAGTTTAATTTATTTTTATTTATTTTAGGTTTAGGTTTTATTTTGATTTTTATTTAGGTTTAGGTTTATTTTATTTTTTTTTTAGGTTTAGGTTTTAGGTTTTATTTTGGGTTTATTTTAAGTATTTTTTAGTTTAGGATTAGCTTTTTAGTTTATTTTATTTATTTTATTTAGTTTAGGTTTTTTAGTTTAGTTTATTTTAGGTTTAGGTTTAGGTTTATTAATTTTAGTTTAGTTTATTATTATTTTTTATTTTAGATTTTTTTTTTAGTAGTTTATGTTTTATTTTTATTTATTTTTAGTTTATTTTAGGTTTATTGTTAGGTTTTGGTTTTATTTAATATTTTATTTTTATGTTTATTTTATTTTTATTTTAGGTTTAGTTTTATTTTATTTAGGTTTTTATTTTTAGTTTAGTTTAGGTTTTTTATTTATTTTATATTAGTTTAGTTTTTTTTTTATAGGTTTAGGTTTAAGTTTTAGTTTATGGTTTTATTTTTATTTTTTTTATTTTGGTTTAGGTTTTAATGCTATTTTAAAGACTAAAAAGATGCCAGATTAGTGGAGGAAGTGTTTGTCAGTTCCTATATTTAAGAATAAAGGTGATGCACAAGAGTGTGCAAATTATAGAGGAATTAAGTTAATGTGTCATACAATAAAATTATGGGAGTGAGTAATTGAGCAGTGTAATACAAAAGTTTCTCACAATCAATTTGGTTTCATGCCGTAGATCTACTGGAAGCTAATGCTGGTTAAGAGGTTTGATGGAGAAGTATAGAGAAAGTAAGGAGGATCTACATATGATAATTATTGATTTAAAGAAAGCTTATGATAAAGTTTCAAGAGATGTTCTTTGGAGAGTTCTAGAATAGAAAGGAGTTAATATTGGTTATATTCAAGTGATTAAGGATATGTATACTAGAGTTGTTACTTGTGTCCAAACACAAGGAGGATTGACAAAATATTTTCCTATTTTAGTTGGATTACATCAAGGATTAGCTTTATTCCCTTATCTTTTTTTTCTTTAGTTATGGATGTTCTTACTAGGAATTTATAAGAAGATGTACCTTGGTGTATGCTTTTTATTGATGACATTCTTCTTGTTGATAAGACTAGAGGGAGTCCATGAGAAACTTGAATTATGGAGGTCACATTAGAGTCTAAAAGTTTTAAGTATAGATCTAAAATTGAATATATCGAATAATTTTAGTTGTAGAAGTTCTAGGGTGGTGAACAAGCTATAATAAGAATGGATTGATATTTAGGCTCTATTATTCAAAATGATGGTGAAATAGATGGAGATATTATTAGTAGAATTCAAGTTGGATGGTTGAAGTGGAGGAATTCATCTAGCTTGTTATGTGATAGAAAATTTCCACTTAAACTAAAGGGAAAATTTTATAAGGTGGTAAGACTCAATGACTTATGGTATGGTCAATAAAGAGAAGCATAAGACTAAGTTAAGTGTTACAGTAATGAGGATGCTCAAGTGGATGAGTGGCTATACTCTTAGATATAAAATATGAAATTAGTATGTTCGGGAAAAAGTTGGAATAGCTCTAGTGGCAGATAAGATAAGGGAGAGTCGCTTTAGATGGTTTGGCCACATAAAGCTGTCTCATGACCTAGGAGAGTAGATGCATTAGATTTGTTATGAAAAAAGGTAGAGGTACACCCAAAAAAGACTTTGTTAAGATGTATAAAAAATGACCTTAGTATACTTGAATTAAATGAGAATTTGACACATAATAGAAATAATAGAAAGAATCACTATGGATTAGTTTATTTGATTGTTGTTTAGGTTTTTTATTTATTTATTTTTTTATGTCTATTTAGTTTAGGTTTAGGTTTTAGCTTTTAGGGTTTAGGGTTTATGGTTTAGTTTTAGTGTTTTAGGGTTTAGGGTTTTTTGGGTTTAGAGGTTTTTTTGGGTTTGGGGTTTAGTAGGTTGAGGGTCAGGTTTAGGGTTTAAGGTTTAGGGTTTAGGGTTTAGGGTTTAGGGTTTAGGGTTTAGGGTTTAGGGATTAGGTTTTAGGTTTAGGGTTCAGGTTTTAGTTTAGGGTTTATGGTTTATGATTTTTTTTAACAGAGAATAAATTCAAATTCAACATTTCTTCTTTTCGATTTCATCAACCAAGTAACACCCTAAGTTTTCTAATACTCAAGCAATGACATAGATAAAAAATGAGCAGGCGTAGAACAAATCAAAAACCACCCTAATTAACTTGAACCATCGCTACTATAAATATGTGGTTCCATAAACAGTAGATCGAATGGGCCATTCTTCAATTTCTCCAGTTCCCGTCAGAACCCCCCGTCCTTTCGAGTAGCTGGATCTACCATCATATCCTCGATCTCTCCCTCCTTCACCACCATGGCTATAACCTATGTCGCTCCTCCCGCCTCCACAACCACCACCACTCCGACCATCACCTCCATATCCACCAAAGATCCCCACCACTTCTTTGCGATCGCCACCTCTACCTTAGCCTCCATCATGATCTAGGCGAGTCTTATTGGCGGTGATGTTCTCATCAGGTTTACCCATTCTTGGGGTTTAGGTTTATGTTTAGGTTTATTAGGGTTTAGGGTTTAGGTTTATTTATTAATTTATTTAGTTACTTTAGGTTTAGGTTTAGGGTTTGGGGTTTAGGGTTGGGGTTTAGGGTTAGGGTTTAGGGTTTAGGGTTTAGGGTTTAGGGTTTAGGGTTAGGGTTAAGGGTTTAGTGTTTAGGATTTTTTAGGGTTTAGGATTTAGGGTTTATGGTTTTTTTAATTAAGTAAACCTGTAGGTTTAGGTTTATTTAGTTTATTTTATTTTTTATTTTTATTTAGGTTTATTTTTTATTTTTATTTAGTTTAGTTTATTATTTTAGGTTTATTTATTTTAGTTTAGATTTTTAATTTTAGTTTATCTTTTAGGTTTTTGTTTAGGTAAAGGTTTTTTTTTTTTTGAGTTTTATTTTATTTTTTTTATTTTCTTTTTGGTTTAGGTTTTATTTTAAGTTTAGGTTTTATTTTTTTAGGTTTAGGTTTTAGGTTTTTATTTTAGGTTTAACTTTACATTTAATTTTTTAGTTTAGGTTTAGGTTTGTTATTAGTTTATTTTATTTTATTTAGTTTTACTTTAGGTTTAAGTTTTGGTGTATGTTTTATTTAGTTTAGTTTAGTTTAGGTTTAGGTTTTCTCTATTTTGTTTAATTTTTTATTTTAGGTTTAGGTTTTTTTTTAGTTTAGGAGTAAGATTTTATGATTTATTTATTTTTAGGGTTTTATTTTAAGGTTTATTTTTTAGGTTTAGGTTTTTATTTAGTTTTTATTATATTTTATTTTATATTTATTTTATTATTATTTTATGTTTACTTTTTATTTTATTAGTTTATTTTCTAGGTTTATTTTATTTTTAATTTAGTTTTAGGTTTTATTTTTTTTATTTTACTTTATTTTTTAGTTTATTTTTGGTTTAGGTTTTAGTTTATTTAGGTTTTATTTTATTTATTTATTTATTTAGGTTTAGGTTTATTATTTATTTATCTTTAGGCTTTAGAGGTTTAGTCAAGTCTTAGTTAGGTTTAGGGATCAGGGCTTGAGTTTTGGCCTAGGGCCCAGGCCCAGGGTTAGGGCCCAGGGCCCAGGGCCCATGCCCAGGCCTCTGACTATGGCCTAGGCTCAGGGCCTTTAGAGTTGGTGGCCCAGGAGGCCCAGTCAGGGTCAGCCCAGGGTCACCCCAGGGCCTCAGTTTAGGTAGATTAGGGCCCAGTTTAGGGCCTCAGGCCCAGGGGCCCAGTCAGCTCAGGGCCCAGGTCAGGGAGGGCCTGGCCCAGGGTTTCAGGCCCAGGCCTGTGGGCCTGGGTGGTTTAGTGGTGGCCTTGCCCAGGCACCAGGGCCTAGTTTAGCAGGGCCCAGTGGGGCCTTATGATTTAGTGTTTTAGGGTTTAGGGTCAGTGAGGTTTAGGGTAGGTAGGCCAGGATTTTGGGTTTAGGGTTTAGGTTTTAGGGTTTTTTTTTTTTAATTAAGTAAATTCTAGGATTTGGTTTATTTAGTTTATTTAGATTATTTTTAATAAATTTTAGTTTATTTCATAATTTATCTTTATTTAGGTTAATTTTTATTTTTATTTAATTTTGTTTATTTATTTTAAGTTTATTTATTTTAGTTTAGTTTTTTTATTTTAGTTTATTTTTTATGTTTATGTTTAGGTTTATGTTTGTTTTTTAGTTTAGTTTTATTTTATTTTATTTTTGGTTTATAGGTTTTGTTTTATTCTTAGGTTTAGGTTTGGTTTTATTTTATTTTATGTTTAGGTTTTAGGTTTTATTTTAGGTTTATTTTAAGTTTTTATTTATTTAGTTTAAGGTTTAGGTTTAGTTTAATTTATGTTTAGTTTTTTTGTTTATTTTAGTTTAGTTTATTTTAGTTTAGATTTATGTTTATTTTATTTTTTTATTTTAGGTTTAGTTCTTTTTTAGTTTTATTTTATTTTATTTTATTTTTAGGTTTAGGTTTTATTTAGTTTTATTTTATTTTATTCTTGGTTTACTTTTATTTTACATTTAGTTTTATTTTATTTAGGTTTTTTATTTTAGGTTTATTTAATTTTTTAGTTTAGTTTGAGTTTTTTATTTATTTTATTTTATTTTAGTTTTTTTTATTTTATTTTATTTTTTAGTTTTAGGTTGGTTTAGGTTTTTTGTTTATTTTTTTTTATTTTTTATTTTATTTTATATGGGTTTAGATTTATTTATTTATTTTATTTTTATGCTTTATTTAGTTTAAGTTTAGGCTTTTAGGTTGTTAGGGTTTACGATTTAGGGTTTAGGGTTTAGGTTTTGGGATTTAGGGTTTAGGGTTTAGGGTTGTAGGTTTTACAGTTTAGGGTTTAGGGTTTTTAGGGTTTAGGTTTTAGGTTTAGGGTTCTAGTTTTAGTTTAGGGTTTAGGATTTTTGGTTTTTTTTTATCAGAGAAAAAATTCAGATTCAACATTTTTTCTTTTTTATTTCATCAACCAAGTAACAAACCAGGAAAGTCAGGTAATCAAATGACCTCCTTGAATAAGCCTCGTGTTCTGGGATATCCGACTATATACCCATTCAATCTTATATAAATCAACACATGAATAGAGGAAAGAGAACTCAACATTCATACACTTAAGCTATAAGCACATGCATTTCTTATGTATTTATAACTAACATCATAACAAATATTATTATTCATTTATAAGCTTTTGAAAAATACATTTGGATTTAATAGTGATAATAGCCACACATATATTAAATTAAATCAACACATGCAAGCTTACATAAAGGATTCCATTTTATTTTACTTTATTTTGAAAAGATGGATGCATGAATTCAAATGACATACTAGAATTTAACATGATTGGAAAGAGGACAATCAAATATAAGCATGTGATTCATTCAACCAAACTAGTTCTTAAGGACAATCAAATCAAATAAGATTATTTAAAACAAACCAAAGCTTCTTTATTAATTAAGTTTTAGATTTGATTTGATTTAAGAGGAGAAGAGAAATCATCACTTGTTGTTTTAAACCCATTCCACATTAGTGATTTGATTTAATTTAAAGAAATGTAATTAAGTTGATTTTATGGGTTAATTAAGTTGAACTCTTAATTAGATGAATTAATTACCCTTACATGTCACCTTAAAGTAATTAACTAAATAATTATGAGCCAACATGATATGCATGGAAAATAAACTTGCAATGATCATAGGAAATAAAAGGGGCCTAATGCAATTGGCACATGATTAATAATTAGATTAAGGGACTTAATTAATTACTCTTATGGTTTTCCCACACATATGGACTAACCATAATTTCATTAAACTCCTTTAGGTTTTAAACACCTAAAGATCTAATGATTTAATTAAGGTGATGTGATTATGATTTCAATTTGATTAAGTGATTTAATTAAATAGTTAAATCTTAATTAATTTCATTTTAAAAAAGGGTGAAATGAACTTAGGAAAGGGGTCCCAACCTATTCCTTAGTTCACTTACAATTGAACAATGATTAATAAACTTAATTAACCAATTTATTACTTTGGGATTAATTAATCATTAATTAACTTAAAGAGTAGTTATGGTTTAATTAGTCAATTTTCTAATTAAGTGAGCAATAAATCCCAAGAAAATTATGGGAGGCACAGGTCCCATTAAATTAACCCATAAAATTTGGGATTAATTGCTCAAGTAATTAAGGAGTAATTAAGCAATTAATTTTTGTAATTAAACTTGAATTATTATTCAAAATTAGTTAAGATCATTTTTAATTAATTCTCCTCTAAATACCATTAAAATGAGTATTTATTTGCATTTTTTTATTTCTCTATGATGTTCTATGATTTTTAGAAGTTTTAGCCATTAAAAATGATTAATTAAGCCTAATCTTTGGCGCCTCGGGATTGGCTACTTAAACTTATCTTACTTAGTGCTTACGTGGCAGTGACGGACGTGCTTTCTTGTTCATCGTCTGATTTAAGATCAGATGACTATGATTAATCCCATATTTTAATAGGATTAAATCAAATTGATCTAGCAGATCTAATCACGCATTGATCAAACATGTGGAATGGATGGTGCATGATCTAACATCATGTGAGTGAGAGGAGAATGGTCATTGCCATTGCTCACTTGATCCGAGCTTACAAGCTTCGAATCAACTCAAAATTATCCCACACCTTCATGACATCAATGGAGGATCCAATGGTCAAGATCACATGAGATGAAAGTTTTCTTCAAAAGCTCCAACCCATTTTGCTAAGAATCGGTTTGGAAGCATACCTCGGAGCTCAAGAGGCGCTCAAATGATTGAGGTAGCTTCATCTAGTAGAGACAAAGCCCTGTTGAGTAAAAATTAGATCAATTCCTCGGTGTTCGCTCAGAATGCCACGAATCGATGATTTGGAGCTCAACTTTGATCGAAGTCCCCCTCCGATGCTCGAGAAACTTGGGAGATGATTCGTTTTCTTGATGAGCCAGGGAAGGTTCAAAGTTAATTTTAGTTTGATGGAGAAATGGGGAAGTTAGGTCGAAAATGGGAGTGTCATGTTTTAAAATAGACAGGAATGGAATTTTTTAATCGAAGAACAAACTTAGGAGCTTAGGAAATGGCTCTAGTAGCTCGTCTTGGGTAGCTAGGGCTCACGAGAATGAATGTGTGTGTGTTTGAGTGGAAATGAGGTGTATACCCCTTCATCTTGATCGGATGGTAGGATCGAGTTTGGCTTCTAGTGGCCATCCGCCATCTCGAGGGATCATGGGTGGGGGAGGAGGTGAGTTGGCTGCTTGGTTGGTTAAGGTGTGGAGGTGGTCGCCAAGGAAGAATCATGGGTGTCCTATGGGTTTCAAATGCTCCAATAGGTAGGCTTGGTGATTTCACCTCCCATGGGTCATGTCCACCCAATCACCCCTTGGGTCGTTGAGAGTGTCCTAGTGCCTAGGTGGACCATTGGAAGAGTACCAAGTGGCCAAGAAATGGAAATGACCACTTACATGGGAGGTTTGTCTCATGTGATGCCTTTGACCCAAGCATAGAATGATCATTTGGAATTGGATTTGACTTGGGTAGATTTGAAATGAGCCAAAAGTGGGTTAGCCAAAATTTCAAGTCAATTAGAGTTGATTTAGTTAGGTTTGCCTCAATTTGACTCATTCATGTCAAATTGGGTTAGGTTGGTCAAGTTGACCAATTGGTCAAATTGGGTCAAACCAAGGGTTGGGCCAAGTTCATATGATTATTTGGGATGTATTGGTTCAATTGGTTTGGTTTAGTTTAGCTTAAATTTGATTTTGGCTCATTTGAATTTATTTGGGTCGAATGGATTATGTTGACCAATTTGACCCAATTAGCCAAATTGACTTGTGTTGGGTGTTGGTTTGGATTTAGTAGACCAATTGAAGATGATTGCAGGCTTTGGTTTCAATTAATTTAGATTTGGTTTTAATTTTAGCCAACCTAAACCTTTAGGTCAATTTGGGCTATGTAGGTCGACTGGGTTCAATTGGGTCCAATCATGGCTTTGGTCAAGTTCAACAATCAATTTGGAATGAACTTGAGTCATTGGTTGTAATCAATTTGGTTTATAATTTAATTTAACCCAATTTGGTCTTTTAGGTCAATTTAGGTCAACTTGGGTCAAGTGGGACAATTGGGTTTGGTTTGACTCAAATTGAAGGTCAAGTCATATTCAAATATTGATTTTGATTTGGTATGAATCATTGGTTTCAAGGGATTTGGCTTAGGTTGTAGTTTGGCTAGTTTGGGTTCATATTGGGTTGACTTGGTCAAATGACCAAGTTGACTTGGTTTGACCCAATTTGTGACAATTGATCAACCTAGGTGATCAACAATCATGATGGAGGTTTTGATCGGCTTTGTTCAATCCAATTTGGTAGGATTAGAACTTCAAATAGATCAAATTGGCCACTTTGGGTCAAGTGGACCAATTTGTTTTAGTTGGCTTAATTTTTGGTTGAGTTTGATTTAGTTTAGTTTATATATCGATTTGGGATTGATATATAATTTCAATTGTAATTGGCTTAGGTTCAAATGGGTTTTGGTTCATTTGAATATTTCAATTCAAAAGGGTAAAGTTGGGTTTTACATGGTTTGATTTTGGTTTGGCTTGATGATTGTAGATTTAATTTATATTTGTGAGATTGAAGGTATGATTGATTCATGAGAAAATCAATTGAATTTGGGTTTTGGAATGGAGAAATTTGGCTAACTCCATAGAATTGGGTCAGCTTTTTGGATTTTAGTTTGGTTTGATTTAGTTTTGATGATTTAAATATATATAGTTCATTTCAATTTATGAAGATGATTAAATATGATTGATTTGTGAGAAAATCACTGAGTTTGACTTGATTTGGATTAAGATTTAGTTAAGTCCATTGGATAGGTCATATGGCTTAGGAAGGGTTTTGATTTAATTTGATTTAGTTTTGATCATTTGAGTGTAGATTTAATTTATATTTAAGAAGATGATTGAAGATATAAATTGATTATGAGAAAATCAATTGATTTTGAATTGATTTGGATTAAGATTTAGCTAAGTCCATGGGATAGGTCATATGACTTAGAAAGGGTTTCAAGTTTGGATTTGGTCATGGGCTTCAATCATTTGGTTTTGAAATTGGGGTTTGGATTTGGATTTTAATTTGATGTTTGAATTGAACTTGAGGTTTCATTTTTAGAAGGTGTACATGGATTGGATTTGGGTTGTAGGGTAGGTGGATTATCCTAATCCCTACCCCATAACCTAATCCTATGGTTAACCCTTCTAAGTCCTTAGACTTAGGTTAAGTGTTTACCTAATTGTTAGAAGTGTCTTATGTCTAGAGAAGTCATAGTGTCTAGAAGACTTCTAAGTCTAAGATGGGAAAATTGAATTCTCACTCCAAAAGTGAGGTCAACAAGCTTTAGGCTCTATAGTGTTGCCCTTAGAGATAGATGATTGGAAGAGCGAAGCCAAGTTTCACATTATATAATCGGATACATCTTTCAATGCTTTGCTTGGGAAACCATGGATACATAAGAACAACATAGTGCCATTCCTTCTACATTAATGTATGAAGTTTGTGAGAGGTGAGATCATCTGTTGTGTTAAAAGAGATCTCAAGCCATTTACAGTTCATGAGGTCAGCATATATGAGGATACGGCTTACTACCTCCCTCAAAATTTGCAAGTCTATTCTCACAAACTTGGCCAAAGTTTAAAAATAAAAGAGAATGAAAATGAAAAAGAAAGAGAAAAAAATAGAAGAAAAGAGAATATGAATAAGAAAATAAAAGGGAGTGGAAATAGACTTGGAGGAGGAAGTGGAGCATGACATTAGATTTCACCCATAGTTTATTACTCCATTAGAACATATGGGTTGGATGACCTGACCTCCACCAGGCAAAGGAAGAGTCTAGTTTAGAGGTAATCCTAGGGGTGGAAAACCTCCTTATTGGCCTCCCAATAAAAGGTATGTCCCAGCTACCAGGAGTACACCTGCTATTCATATAGTCTTAGAATCTAGTTCATAGGGTGAGTCTTATATGGTTAGCCCACAACTCTTCTCAGCAATAGATTCCCTTGAAGGTGACCCTTGAGCCAGATAGTGATGAAGATCGGGCTCCAAAGCAAAGCATAAGTGTATCCAAGGCTATATGTGAAGTAGTTGGGCATCAATTGGAAACTTTAGCTATGACCACACTTTCCTCTCAAAAAGTTGAGGGCTTGGTAGCTAAGGAAGCTCCAAAGTCATCCACAAGTGTGAAGACTCAGAGGTTCTTTCTGGGAGCATCATCCTCAAGTCAAGAAGTTGATGCAAAACTTGAGGATGATTCATATAAAGATTTAATAGAATTACCTTTTGATTGGTACTTGCTTTGTATTCATAATTTAGAAAGAAAAGGTTAATCCCACATACTTGGTCAAAGCACAGGTCAAACTACTTCAAAAGAATATGGAAGAACAAATACAAAAGCTCTCAATCAATACCAGGACTACGATTCAGTACAATGGGTCTAGTCGATGATGACGATTACTGCTTAGTCATTACTAATCATTTGGAATCTAATAGGTTCTTTTGAAATCACATTAACCAATATGAGGAGCTGTGCTTAGAAACTTTAGATGATCCAAATGATTTTGAAGTCAAAGATGCACAGCCAAAGTTCGAAGAAGAGATCAAGTCAACCATCGATGAGCTCAAGGAAATCAACTTAGAACTAAGAAGATCCACACATACATAAGTTCTTTATTAAATGAAATTGAAACCAATGACTTAGTTAGGCTATTAAATGAGTTTAACGGATGCTTTGCATGGAGTTATGAAGAGATGTCTGGATTGGCTCTTAACATAGTGGTCCATAAACTAACAATAGAGCCTACTGCTAACCCTATCAAGCAAGCTCCTAGACACATGCAATTAGACATAGAATAATAGGTCATTTATGAAGTCAAGAAACTGATCAATGCTGGCTTCATTCAAGAAGAGAAATATCCTACTTGGTTAGCCAACATCATCATAGTTAAGAAAAAAAATGGGAAAATTCACATATATGTTGATTTTAGGGATTTAAATAAGGCATGTTGAAAAGATGAATTTCCACTATGAATAGTATGGTGGACATTGCCTCATCTCATGTAGTATTCTTTCTTGGATGGCTCATTTGGATATAACCAAATAAAGATGGCACTTGAAGATGAAAAAAATACTGCTTTTAGAACCCCGACCGGAATCTATTACTATATGGTCCTGCCTTTTACCTTAAAAATGCCAGTGCTACATACCAGTAGGTTATGAATAAAATCTTCGATGAACTCATTCATCATCAAGTTGAGTGCTATGTCGATGATTTTGTGCTCAAAAGTAGAGAAACAAAAGTCCATCCCTTTGACTTGAGAGTAGTTTTCAAACATTTAAGATAATTTAACCTCAAAATAAACCCCCTGAAGTGTGCATTTGGAGTAGATATAGAAAACTTCCTTGGGTTTGTTATCTAACACTAGGGAATCTAAATCGATCCAGAGAAGCTTAAGGTGATATTAGAAATGCCACCCACTAAAAGTTTAACTCAACTCAAATTATTCCAAGGGTGGTTGGCATAACTAAGATGCTTTATATCCAACTTATCAGGAATATGTCATCCATTCTCAGCACATATTAGAAAGGACACCAAGTTCAAGTGGGAAGACAAGTATGAACATGCCTTTAAAGATATCAAGCATTACCTGATGATGGTACTAGTTCTAGCAACCCTATCCCGGTCGCTGCTACTACTTTAAACTATGCGCAAGACTACCTTGGTGCTTTGTTGGCCCAAGCCAATGAAGAGAAGGAAAACACACTCTAATACCTCGCCCATCATCTAATCCATCTGAGGCCAATTATCAATCCATGGATCTAGGTGATCCTACATGTCTCATGTCCATTCAAGTGTTGGGGTATCGACATAGTGGGTCCTATTGATCCTCTTTCTTCCAAGGGCCATCAGTTCATCTTAACTGCTACTAACAACTTTTCCAAATGGGCGAAGGTGATTCCTCTTAGAGAGGTCACCACTCAGCATGTGCTCTAGTTTTTTAAGAACTAGATCGTATATTGGTTTGGATTGCCTCGATGAATTCTATCTCTGATAATGGTACTACATTTAAGAGCACTGAGATCAACAACTTTGTCTGGAGACACAGAATATATTGGAGATATATTATCATCAACTACTCGAGGGTAAATGGCTTAGTAGAAACCTTCAATAAAATGCTCATTTAAATACTGAAGAAGACACTCGACAAAAATAAGCGATGGTAGTATGAGTAGTTAGTTGAATCCTTATGGGCCTACTACACCAAATATGATACTACAACTCAATCTATTCTTTTCTCCTTAGTGTATGGGTCTGCGGCTATTTACAATTAGAATTCCAACTCCCATCACTAAGGATAGTTATGGGTAGCAAGATCACAATAGAGTAGAATGCCAAGTTGTGATTAGAAGAGCTTGAAGGTTTGGAGGAGAGACGCAGCATGCCAAATCCTCGAGTTGTAAAAAGATAAAATGATTCAAGCTCATAACAAGTTGGTCTGTCCTAGAGCTTTTCAAGTAGGAGAGCTTATTTTAGATTTGAGGAGATCGATTGTTGCCCATTGTAAGATGAGAGGTAAGTTTGAACCCACTTGGGAAGGCCCTTTTATCATAGAGAAGGCTTATCAAAGAGGATATTATCAACTTATTAATCATAAGGTAGAGCGCCCAATGCTTCCAATCAATGGGCTCTACTTAAAGAAATATAATAAATCATGTTTAAAATAATTATCATCAATGAGAATTCCATTTTGAATTCAATCTCTTCCATGTTAAAAGTATTCTTGTTTGTGAATCTACCTCGATTTGTTTAGGGTAGGTGTAAGGAACCTGGGCAACGTTCTAACCTTCATTGACACAACACAAACACAAACTACAAACAAACATATAAAATAAACACATATCTTTTATCTTAGGCTACTCTAAGTTAAGATAATGCCCCCAGCGACACTCTCAGAAGCTGCTCTAGGTCGGGCTAACTAGCTACCCTACTAGCGTGTCGCCCCAATGGTCTTCTTGCTTTGGAAGATGTAAGTATTCTACACTTTCCTTTCTTACTTGTTCACTACACATCGATAAGTGCCTTGTTAGTTTAGTAGGCCTTACTATGTGGTCGGTAAGCTACCTCATGTTGGCTTCATTTAAGAGGATGTGAGTCTGCTACATTTTCTTCTTAGATTAGCCTTCGTGCATAGATTTGGTCGAGTATATTTTAGGTTTAGGATAGGTCCCCTAGTGGCTCCTTCCCTCCTAACTACTTCAAGTCCTGTCTAGTCCTTCCTCGGGCTCCCCGCTAGTAGTCACTTTAGGTCGATATCATCTATCCCACTCACGATAGACTATCCATGATCGGTTCTACTTGGAAAGTTATAAGCTTACACACTTTCTTTTCAGATTGATCATTACACATTGATGGGCACCTTAGGTAGGTTGGTTCTCACTGTACTGATGGATACACCACTCATGCTGATGGATACACCTTAGGTTAGTTGGTTCTCGCACCTTAGGATACACCACTCATGGTAGATGTAAGTCTGCTACACTTTCTCCTTGAATTGGCCATCTTACACCTATAATCTTTGTTTTCCAGGGCTTAGAATAACGTCCCTAGCAACACCTCCCCTATGGGCATTATATTGGAATCATATCCTTTGGAATCTCATTTAGACACTACCCGGGTTACTATTGAATTGGACAGTTCCCATTTCCTAATCACCACCCCTGTGGTTAGAGAATTCATCATATGGATGTGTAGATTCTCCCTTGGTCCAGTAAATCTGAGATAGGTCAAGGACGGCATAACCCCTTCTTAATATGGTCCCTCACACAGTAACAGGGTCCACGCAAAGATATAAACAAAATATATATTCAATTGTGGATTAGGAAGATGTCTTTAATGGTACCTTTTCCAAAGAAGACATCCTACCTTTAGGGTAGTGTCAGCAAAACTCCCTATAGGAATCGCCTGACTACTCTTAAGTTGACATAAGTCCCTAACAACATTCACTGAATAGTCGTCCCTAAGTCAGGTTCGATTTTTTGTGCTACCAACAAGTCACCGCAATAATTTTTTTCTACTTTAGAAGATGTAAATATGCTACGCCTTCTTCATAGCACAACCATTACACACCAAAATCCAACCCCTTTGGTTGGCTAGTTTCTACCCCATTAGTTGACTATCCCTTTGATTTGTAAATCGAGATAAGATAAGTTTGATATAGCCCCTTCTTCATTTTCTTTAAAGCTTCTAACTTATTTACTAATACGATGATAAAACAAAATTCTTTATTTTGTTTAAGGTATTAAGGTTGCAAAATCAATCATATTTTGATCCTTCATTGAAAAGTTTGTCAAAATACCTCATCCACCTATTTTCAATATCCTTTATAAGAGAACTTTTTCTATCTCTTTGGTTAGCTAACTTATACATAAATCTTTCACCTTCTTTGGTATCTAATCTATTATTTAAATCACTTAAAACTAAATTTTTTGCATCATATATTGCTTTCTTAGAATCTCTAAATGCCACTTTATATTTTTCCCAATTCTCTGAGTTTTTACATTTAAACCAAGTTTTATAACAACACATCTTATTTTTTATCTTTTCTTGCACATTCTGACTCCACCACCAACTATTTTTATTAAAAGAAGCTTTTCCTTTTGATTCTCCAAGCACATTTTTAGCCACTTGCTACTTTTTCCCACATAACATTAGCTTCCTTATGAACATCCCAAATTCTAATCTCTTGTAGCTTGCTCTTAAAATATTTTTATTAGTATTCTTTAAGTGTCCCCATCTAATCCTAGGACAATAATTTCATTTATGTTTCATCTTCCAATCTTTCATCTTAAAATCTAAGACTAATAATCGATGTTGGGTATTTAAACTTTCACTTGCAATGACCTTACAATCTTTACAATCTAAACGATCTATTTTTCTTATAAAAAAATAATCAATATGTGTTTTAGAAAATCCATTTTTATAAGTAATAATATGCTCATCTCTTTTCTTAAATAAAGTATTAGCAACTACAAAATCATAGGCTAAAGTAAAATCTAATATAGTCCTACCTTCTTTATTAGGCACTCCAAATCCATAACCACCATGAATATTTTTAAAATCTTCTACCACTCTACCAACATGTCCATTTAAATCTCCTCCAACAAATACTTTTTATTTAAGAGGTATCTTCTGTATTAATCCTTCATTCCAAAATTTTTCTTTTGAGATTACATCCAAACCTACTTGAGGAGCATAAACACTTATAACATTAATAATCTTAGTATCAATAATCTTTAAAGCTATAATTCTATCTTCACGTCTATTAATATTTATAACATTATCCTTTAAACTTTTATCTATAATCACACCTACGTCATTTCTAATTCGACTTCTACCTGAATACCAAAGTTTAAAACCTAAACTATCAATCTTCTTTGCTTTCTTCCCAACCAATTTAGTTTCCTGAACACATAAAATATTTATCTTTCTATGAACCATAATATTTATGAATTACATTAATTAACATGTAAGAGTACCTATATTCCAAGTTCCAAACCTAATTCTAGTTTCATGGACTAACTTCTTTGCCCGCATCCATCTATAATGTGGTAACCCTTGCTTATTTAACACTGCACTGACATCGATGCAAATTTGCACATTTTCACTATACCAAACTGAGGCCGCTTCCGGGGACACCTAGCATTAACACAATGTTTTAAAGGATTCATGTCATGATTATTTCAACAAGTTTTACATAAATAAAATAAAAACTAAACTTAAAATAAAAATAAAATAAACCTAAAATAAAATAAAATAAAAACTAAATAAAAACATAACCTAAAAAATAAACATAAAAATAAATAAAAAATAATACATTAACCTAAAATAAAAATAAAAATAAACCTAAATCTAAACTAAAATAAACTACACTAAAATAAATAAAACCAAAACTTAAACCTAAAATAAACTAAACCTAAACCAAAAATATAATAAAATAAACTAAAAATAAACCTAAACTTAAACTAAAAAATAAAACCTAAAAATAAACCTAAAATAAAATTCTAAAACCTAAACCTATAAAATAAATTAGAAACCTAAACCTAAACCTAAAACTAAAAATTAAACCTAAAACTAAAAAAATAAAAAATAAAAAAATAAACCTAAACCTAAACTTAAACAAAAAAAAAAAAACTAAAATAGGAAACCTAAACTAAAATAAATAAACCTAAAATAAATAAACGAAACTAAATATTAATATAAATAAAAAATAAATTAAATTAAATTAAATATAAAATAAACTAGATAAACTAAATAAACCTAAACCTATGAGTTTACTTAAATTTTTTTTTAAAAAAGAATCTAAATAAAAATAAAACCTAAACTTAAAAAATAAACAAAAATAAAACTACAATAAAACCATAAAACTAAATATAAAAAATAAACTAAAATAAATACACCATAAATAATTAAACTAAACTAAATAAAATTAAAATAAACCTAAATAAAAATAAAAAAAAAAATAAATAAAAAATAAAAAACTAAATAAACCTAAACTACCTACTTTGGTTAAAATAAAACCTAAACCCTAAACCCTAAACCCTAAATCCTAAAATAAATAAACCATAAACCCTAAACCCTAAAACTAACCTAAACTAAATAAAATCTAAATCATAAACTAAATATAAAACCCAAAACCCTAAACCCTAAACCCTAAATGCTAATCCCAAAACACTAAACCCTAAACCCTAAACCCTAAACTAACCCTAAACCTAAACCCTAAACCCTAATCCCTAAACTCAAATAAAAAATAAAACCTAAACCCTAAATTCAAAAAAAAAACCTAAACTTAAAATAAATTAAAGTAAACCTAAACCTAATCTAAAATAAACTAAACTAAAAAAAGTAAAACCTTAACCTAAACCTAAACCAAAACCTAAATAAAATAAAATAAATTAAAATAATCCTAATCCTAAAAAAAAATACAATAACAAATAAAACTAAACAAAAATAAAAAATAAAACCTAAACTTAAAAAATAAACAAAAATAAAATTAACTAAAATTAATAAACCTAAACCTAAACCTAAAAAAATAAACTAAAATAAAATAAAACTAAAATAAATAAACCTAAATAATTAAACTAAACTAAATAAAATTAAAATGAAACCTAAATAAATAAAATTAAAATAAACTAAAATAAACTAAAATAAATGAAACTAAATAAACCTAAAATAATTTAATTAATTAAAACCCTAAAACTAATCTAAACCTAAAATAAACCTAACCTAAACCCTAAACCCTAACTTAACCCTAAACCTAAACTAAAACCAACCTAAAAGCCCACTAAACCTTAAACTTAAACCCTAAACTTAAATCCTAAACCTAAAATACTAAACCTAAACCTAAACCCAACTAACCTAACTAAACCTAAATCCTAAAGCCTAAACCTAAAACCCAAACCTAAATACTAAACTAACTAAACCTAACCTAAAGACTAAAACCTAAACCCTAAACTAACCTAAACCCTAAGCTAACCTAAACCATATACCCTAAACCTAAACCTAAACCTATGCAAAACTAAAAAATTAAACTTGATAATTTAAATAAAATTGAAACTAAATAAAATAAAATAAAACCAAAATTAAAACCTAAACCTAAACCTAAAAAAAATAAAAAATAATAAAAAAAAAACTTAAACTAAACTAAAAAAATAAAATAAACCTAAGAATAAGAACCAAAATAAAATAATAACTAAACGTAAAATAAAATTAAAATAAACTTAAAATATAATAAAATAAAAACTAAATAAAAACTTAAACCTAAAATAAATAAAAAATAAAACCTAATCCCTAAACTAATAAAAACCCTATAATGAAAATAAAATAAACAAAATAAAATAAACCTAAATCTAAACTAAAATAAACTAAACTAAAATAAATAAAACCTAAACCTAATCCTAAAATAAACTAAACCTAAACCTAATCCTAAATTGAATAAAATAAAATAAACTAAAATAAACGTAAACCTAAATTAAAAAATAAAACCTAAAAGTAAACCTAGAATAAAAATAGAAAACCTAAACCTAAAAAAGCAAAATAAAAACCTAAACCTAAACCTAAAAATAAAAAATAAAACCTAACCTAAAAAATAAAATAAAATAAAACTAAACTAAAAAGTTTGCATAAACCTAAACCTAAAAAATAAACTAAAATAAAAAACCTAAACTAAAATAAATAAACTAAATTAAATAAAAATAAAAAATAAACCTAAATAAAAGTAAATAATAAAATAAACTAAAATAAACATAAAATAAACTAAATAAAAAAACAAATAAACTAAAATAAATAAATAATAAACTAAATAAGTTAAATAAACATAAACCTACCAGTTTACTTAATTTAAAATAAAAACCTTAAACCCTAAACCCTGAACCTTAAAACTAACCCTAAATCTACAACCCTAAATCCTAAACTTACCTTAAACCTCATACCTAAACCCTAAACCCTAAACCTTAAACCCTAAACCATAACCCAAATCTTAAACCCTAAACCCTAAACTAACCCTAAACTTTAAACCCTAAACCCTAAAACCCTAAACCTTATAGCCTAAAGCCTAAAGCCTAAACTAACCCTAAACTTAAACCCTAAACCTAAACCCTAGACCCTCAAAACCCTAAATTCTAAACCCTAAACCCTAAACCGTAACCCTAAACCCTAAACCTTAAAACCCTAAATCATAAAACCCTAAACCCTAAACCCTAAACCCTAAAAGCATAAACCCTAAAACCCTAAACCCTAAAGCCTAAACCCCAAACTCAAATCATAAACCTAAAGTAATTAAATAAATTAAAAAATAAACTTAAACCCTAAAACCTAATAAACTTAAACCCTAAGAATGGGTAGAACCTTGATGGCAAGAACATCACCATCAATTAAGCTCAAAGATCTAGATGGAAAAGCTACATGGAGGTTGTAAAATGGTGGGGATCTAGAGGTGCTAGTGGATATGGAGGTGGTGGTAAGGTAAAGGGAGGATATGGAGATTAAGACCATGGTGGTAAAAGGAGAGATCGATGATATGATGGTGGATCCACTACTCGAGAGGCTGAGGTGGTTCTGATGGGAACTGGAGAAACTAAAGAATGGCTGATCCAATTTGCTACTTATGCAACCGTGCCTTTATAATAGAGATGGTTCTTGTTTTCTAAGGTTTTTGATTTGCTCTATATGTGCTCATTTTTTATCTATTTCATTGTGTGTGTCTTAGAAAACTTGGTGTGTTACTTGGTTGATCAAATAAAAAAGAAGAAATGTAGAAAATGAATTTTTCTCTATTAAAAAAACACCAAAAAACTAAAAACCTAAATAAAAACCTAAACCCTAAACCATAAACCCTAAACCTCAAAAACCCTAAACCAAAATCCTAAACCCTAAAACCCTAAAACCCTAAACCCTAAACCCTAAACCCTAAAACCTAAACCCTAAACCCTAAACCCTAAAGCATAAACCTTAAACCCTAAAGTATAAACCTTAAACCCTAAACCCTAAATCCCAAACCCAAAACCTTAAACCCTATACCCTAAACCCCAAAACCAAAACCTTAAACCCTCAACTAACCCTAAACCTTAAACTCTAAACCATAAATAGCTAAAAACCTAAACTTAAACTAAATAAAACCTAAAAATAAAATAAATAAAAAACATAAACCAAAATAAAATAAAAACCTAAACTAAAACCTAAACCTAAACTTAAACCTAAAAACAAAATTAAATAAAAAGTGAAAACTATATTAAAATAAAAGAAATAAAAACCAAAATTAAACTAAAAATATAAAAAAACCTAAATCAAATAAAAAATAAAACTAAAATAAAAATAAAATAAACCTAAAATAAAATAAAACTAAAACAAAAGAAAAAATGTTACCTAAAAAATAAACATAAAAATAAAACCTAAAAATAAATAAAAAATAAAACCTAAACCCTAAATAAAAAAACCTAAACCTAAAATAAAAATAAAATAAACCTAAACCTAAACTAAAATAAATAAAACCCAAACTTAAAGATAAAATAAACTAAATCTAAACTTAAGCCTAAAACCTAAATAAAATAAAATAAACTAAAAAAACCTAAACCTAAACTAAAAAATAAAGCGTGAAAAAAATCTAAGAAAAAAAAATCCTAAAACCTAAACCTAAAAAAATAAAAACTATACATAAACCTAAAAATAAAAATTAAAACTTAAACCTAAAAAATTAAGTAAAAAAAGTACTAAACTAAAAAGTAAACCTAAACTTAAATATATAAAATAAACAAAAATAAAAAAATTAAACTAAAATGAATAAACTAAACTAAATAAAAATTAAAATTAAAATAAAGTAAAATAAATAAATAATAAACTAAATAAAATAAATAAACTTAAACCTATGAGTTTACTTAATTTACAAAAAAACAAAACCCTAACTAAAACTAACCCTAAACCTACAACCCTAAACCCTAAACCCTAAACCCTAAACCTTAAAACCCTAAACCCTAAACCCTAAACATACCCTAAACCCTAAACCCTAAAACCTACAAACATAAGCCCTAAACCCTAAACCCTAAACCCTATACCCTAAACCCTAAAAACCTAAAAATATAAACCTAAACTAAATAAAACTTAAAATAAATAAATAAAACCTAAACCTAGTAAAATAAAATAATAAAATAAATAAAACCTAAACTAAAACCTAAACCTGAACCTAAATCTAAACCTAAAAGATAAATTAAAATAAAATAGAAAATAAAAACTAAACTAAAATAAAATAATTAAAAACCTAAACTAAACTAAAAAATAAACGTAAAATAAAAATAAAATAAAATAAAAACTAAATAATAACCTAAACCTAAAAAAATAAACCAAAAAATAAAACCTAAAAATAAATTAAAAATAAAACCTAAACCTTAAACAAACAAACAAAACCTAAACCTAAAATAATTAAAATAAAATAAACCTACACCTAAACCAAAAAAAAACTAAACTAAAATAAATAAAACTTAAACCTAAACCTAAAATAAGCTAAACCTAAACTTAAGCTAAATCAAATAAAATAAACTACAAAAAACCTAAACCTAAACTAAAAAATAAATTTTAAAATTAAACCTAAAATAAAAACCTAAAACCAATACCTAAAAAAATAAAAATAAAACCTAAACTTAAACCTAAATATATAAAAATAAATCATAAACCTAAAAAATAAAATAAAATAAATGAAACTAAAGTAAGCATAAACATAAACCTAAACCTAAAAAAAATAAAGTAAAATAAAACCTAAACTAAAATAATAAATAAACTAAACTAAATAAAATAAAAATAAAAAATAAAATAAAATAAAAAGAAACTAAATAAGTTTAAATCCTGCTCCCTTTACTTAATTTAAAATAAAATTAAACTCTAAACCATATAAACTAAACCCCAAACTAAACTCCTAAACCCTAAACCTACAACCCTAAACCTAAACCCTAAACCCTAAAAAAACTCTAAACAAACCATAAACCCTAAACTCTAAACCCTAAACTCCTAAACCCTAAACCCTTAACTCCTAAACTCAAACCTAAACCTTAAAACTTAAACCCTAAATTAATAAACATTCTAAACCCTAAACCCTAAAATCATAAATCCTAAAGTTTAAACCCTTACCTAAACTAACCTAAACCTTAACCCTAAACTAAACTATAAACCTTAAATCTAAGCTTTTTATCCTTTTACTTTCTTGAATATGGTTACTACTATTCCTTTCACTACAATCAAGATCAGATTCTTTTTAAGCTCTCTCATAATTGTGATTTCAACCTCAAAAATGTGAGGCTCCACATTAAAGATACTCATGATTCCTCCTATATATTCTCCAAACTTTGGAATAATAATATCCCTACTTCTTATTCTATTCTTACTTGGCGTATTCTAAAAATTTTTATCCCTGTTGATTCCTTATTGTGGGGTAAAGGGTTCCACTTACCCTCTAAATGTCAATGTTGTTCCCATATTGAGAATGTTAATCATGTTTTTGTTAATGGGGTCATAATTTTTTGGATTTGGTATGATGATCTTTTAACATCACAATTTCAAATGGCTCTCTTACTTTATATCAACTTCTTGAAATCAATTTTGATAATACTATTAAAGGTCACATTAAAGTTATCATTGCTATCACTCTTATCTGGTTCATATGGATGGACCGTAATGATGCAAAACACCGTGGGATCACTATGAACCACATGAGGATTATTGCTAGAACTAAAAACAAAATTCTTGACTTGTTTAAAGCCAATCTCATTCATTACAAATAATTCAAAGGCTATAAATTTGTCGCCAATAAACTGGGCATTAACTGATCAAACCTTACTAAAAATGACATGATTGTCTATTGGAAAACCTCTTGACCATATTATTAAAATCAATATTGATGGCTCTCTCATAATGGCTCTAGTTGTGGTTTTTCGGAACTCTAAGGATAGTACTATGTGCTTTTGCTTATCCCCTCATTTCTTTTGTCCCATTTTTGAGCTTATGGCGCCTTTCAAAGCTTTTGAGATTTTCCTCCAAAATGGCTGGCTCAATATTTGGATTGAGGTGGATGTTGTTCTGTTGATTGATCTTTTGACTTCCACTAAGATGAGCGACGAATTGTACTACCTCCTCAAGCAAACTAGAGCTCTTCTTTCCCAACCGAATTTTAACATCACTCAGCATGAAGGAAATGCAGGCCGACTACCTTACTAATCTGGGTGCTAGATCCGATGGTATCATCTTCTTTGATCAACTCACCTTACCCAAACACTTGCATGGGCTAGTTAACTTGGACAATTCTGGGTTTCCTTATCTCAGAATTTAATCTTACCCTTTGATGTATACTGTCCATTCATCTTATATCTGTTTGCTCCTTTATTTTTTGGCTTTCTATTTCTTTTTGTCCTTTTGTGGATGCTTCACATGGATTTTATTTGTTGTCTTGATCTTTGTGTCATGATTTGGTGTTTTAATAGCTTCTCCTTCATTTGGAGGCTCACTACTTTTGGCATTTACACTGATAAAGTTATTGCTATGTGCATACCGATACTGCATTGGAATTATGTTGAGCTATGTGTATGTATTGGTTTTATAACACCAATCCTATTTGGGAGTTTAATATCAATGCTGGCTGCATTCCTAATCCTAGGGGGCTTAATCATTGCTAGATGGAGATATTTATTTTGATGGGTTTAGCTACTACCATTAATTTTTGCAACCTGATGTTTCTCAATTATATTACTGCTTGGAGCAACTTAGTTATCTATGTTGTTTCTATGAATTGTATTACTATTCACAATGCTGGTTGCAATATTTATTTTGATGATTTGCTGTTAGGTATTTGGATTTTAACTGATAATGACTGTTGGCTGGCTTTTAACATGCTGCTTGTCTCCCCTATTAGATCTTGGGTTGCTACTGATATTCTTTTTTTCTAGGAGTCGACATTTTTCTTTTATTTGAGTTATCTTTTATTTTATTTTTCTACATGAAGAGGCTTTTTGGCCTTTTTGATATTTATCTTCTTCTTTATCTGAATCTGGACCCCATTCAGCATGCTCTCTTTGGAATCCATTTTCAGATTCGGCAGGGTCCCTTTGGTGGGATCTTATTGTGGGGGGCTTTCTTATTATTTTCCACCTGCCATGGTTGTCTTTTGCAGGTTTTCTTACAGGCTGCTGCTAACCTCCTTACCCCTAATGGTAGATTTATTATTGTGCAGAACTTTGATATTACTTCTTGGTTATCTTTTTATGCTTCTTTTACTTTGCTTGGGTGGAATCTCTGGCATTCTATTATTTCTTTCTGTACTATTTATTTTTTGATCTGGATGGAGTTTCTTTAGATTATTTCTGGTTATTTTATTCAGGAGATCCTTTCTATGCAGGATGTTTCTGTGATTGGAGCTTTGGTCAAGCTCTTTTACTGCTCTTGTCTGAAGACTATTTGTCTTTTACTGGCTGTCTTCTCTTGCTCCCTACAGGAATGGATTTTCATGTTGGCCTCTCTTTTTGGTTTTTGTTGTGTTTACCCTCTTTTCTTGGTTTTTCTTTTTGTCCTTGCTGCTAACATCTACGATGATGTTGGCCTTCCCTACAGTTGTGTTTCCTCGCTATGCTATGATGGCAACATGCAAATCTTGAAGACCATTCTTCTTTTTTGCTTTAATTTAATCAATGGTTTATCTTCTATGCATAATTGTTATTTCCAACCTACTGGTTCTTATCTTTGGTAGAATTGGATTAATGTGACTAAGCAACCTGCTACTGAATTGTTTGCTCTAAATGTCTCTTACTGGATTGGCTTGTGGTGGGGAGCTGTTCATTACCTATCCCTCCCTGTCTGCTACCTTCTCCTCATTCCTACTATTTTCTTTAATTGTAGACAACTGAGTTGGGGTTTTTCTATCTTTCTTTCTCCTTGCAGCTTAATTACTTTTATCCAAAGTAGTATAGCTGTTGAGCATCAATTGGTTGCAACCTTCCTTATTGTTGTTATTTTGCTGTTTGTGATATCTAATGTTTACTCTAATATCTCATTGTAGGAATGAAATTGTGTTATTTCTTTCAATGCTAATCATTGGCATTTTGGGTCCTCTTTACAAATTGTTGTCTTTGTGATTTATGGTTATTTTTTATTCTTGATTTCCCCACTATTTGTGTTATTATCAGCTGGGTTTCTGAGGTTGTGGGTATTTCTGTTTAATTTGGTTGGAATTATTTGAACTCATACATTCTCTACTTTATATCCTTTTTATTAAAATTTGCTTTTCCTAATGGGTGTAATAACTGTAACAATGTCCCCATTATTGATTTCTGGAATTTTGTGTTCCTTGCCCAATTTTTTCTTTATTTTTTTCTTTATCTTTGCTATCATCCGGGAAGTATCTTCCCCGCTATTGTTTTCCCTCTCTATGCTATGATGGGAACATGCAAATCTTGAAGATCATTCTTCTGTTCTGCTTGAAATTAATCAATGGTTTATCTTATATGCATATTTGGGTTATTGGCCAACCTACTGGTTATTACTGTCATTACCATTGGCAAAATTGGATTAATGTGACTAAGCATCCTGCTACTGAACTGTTTGCACTGAATGTCTCTTACTAGGTTTGGCTTGTGGTGGGGAGTTGTACATTATCTATCCCTCCCTATCTTTATATATGCTTTTGGGTGGACTCTTGGTATTAACTGCCTTGGTTGTTGGCTGAACTGGATTAATACTCTACATGTCTTTGGGATTTTGGTTTGCTTTGTTCAACAAGTCTCTTTTGGCTTGGTGGATTTTACTTTGAACCCCCTTTTTGGTTTATTATATGCATATCATCTGAATTCATTGGTTTATCTTATCTGCTGCTATTCTCTCCATCTTTTTTTTAAACTCTATCTTGTTTTATCTGGATGGGTGGCTTTATGGAAAGCTAGATGGTTTTTTTTGTTTGGTCATTTCTTACCTTGGAGACTTGCTGTCTTCATTTTTCAGGACTCCTATGTTGGCTCCACCTTTGTTGGTTGTAGGACTTCAGGGTCCTATGTTCAGCAAGCTATTTCTAACATTGCTGTTCTAATGGTGTTTTTTTTGGATTGTTGCCGCCTTCCATACCTATTTTATGCTCTATCTATTTGGTTATTAACTATTGCAATGTCTACTCGATTGAGAGGTTTTATGGCCAACTTGTCCCCTTCCCCTCTTGGATGTTGTTGTCTTAAATGTCTGGTTTTGCCTTGGTTATCTACTGTCTTATTTTTTTTGGATTCTAATGTTGATACTCATTTGAATCCACTTGTTGAATTTCTTTCTGGTGGGTTCCAATGTTGCATTAGTTGTTACTGTTTTCAATGCGTATATTTATGTTTCTTTCATCTCCCGATTATATAAACTACATTACCATTGTTGTCTCTATTCCCATCTCGTTAGGTGTCGTCTATTCCGAATGGGTGGTATTATGGACTTGTCGCCTTTTTGTCTCTCTTTTTTTTTTATCCGGATTATCCGATTTTTTGGTGCTCTATTGAGCTGTAGCTCTAACTATCTTTACTTGGTAGGTTATCTATTTGTATGTTGCCTTCCTTTACAAATGATTTTTTCCCATTGATATGGACATTAATAAGGGGGTTATTTCCTGGCTTGAAAGATTCACATATATATCATATGTTTGGGATGGTGTTAATTATAGGCTCATTAACTTGATTAAGTTGTCTCTCGCTATTTTCTGGAGGGATTATATGCTGGCTTTTTTCTTTTCTTGGATATGCCTTTTCATGAGGTTCTGGAAAAGATGGCTCATTCTCTTATGTTTATGTATTCCAATGTCAGGGTGACTATATTGATGATACTTTTCTTGAATGGGACACCTTATCCTTCAGCTCTTTGTAATTTCCTCTTTATATTAGATATGGTTTTGTTTAGGTTTGCAGGTAATAAAGCTCACAAGACTATCAACAATAGGGTGTTATCTCCTCACAGGTTTGTTGGCTATGATGGTTGTGATGATCTCACTCCCTTTTGGTTTGGTAGTAGCTCTTGTGATGTAACCCTTCTGCTGAAGTTTGGATGCTCATATTTGCATCTGCCCCAACTTGGTGAAACTGAGCCTGAGCCTTCTCTATCACAATTACTTACTATCACTCTCAGATTATGACTTTTTCATTTATCTTTTTGTCTGTATTACCTTAACTATTCTAATCTCTTTCTTATTAATATTTTGCAGGTGATTTTCTTTTGTTCTCTTGCAGGTTTGCTCCATACTATCATGCAATCTCACATCCTCTAGAGCATTGGCCCTAATCTTCCTTTGGCTTATTATGTTAATCAACTTGTATCTTTTGTTTGTGCCTTTTTTGCTTTAGATGTTACTCCTTAGGCTGATTGTAGCTCTTTGAGCAGTAGTTCTGGAGTTTATCCCCTCTAAGGACCTTGTAACCCTCCTTTTGTGGCAATAAAATACCCCTACATGGGGTTTCCCCCAAAAAAAAAAAAAAACCCTCGAAACTTTAAACCCTAAACCTTTAACCCTAATCCTAAACCCTAAACCTTAAAACCATAAACCTTAAACACTATGCCCTAAAAACCTAAAAAATTAAACCTAAACTAAATAAAACCTTATAATAAAATAAATAAATAAACATAAACCTAAATAAAATATAATATAATAAAAACCTAAACTAAAAGCAAAACTTAAACCTAAAAATAAAATCAAATAAAATAAAAAATATAAATAAACTAAAATAAAATAAATAAAAACCTAAACTAAACTAAAAATTAAAATAAACCTAAGAATAAAAACCTAAATAAAATAAAAAAAACTAAAAAATAAATTTAAAAAATAAAAAATAAATAAAATAAACCTTAACCTAAACTAAAATAAACTAAGCTAAAATAAACAAAACCTAAACTTAAACTAAAAATAATCTACACCTAAACTAAAAAATAAAACCTAAAAATAAACCAAAAATAAAAACATAAACTTAAACCTTAAAGTAAAAAATAAAACCTAAACATAAAAAATAAAATAAAAATAAAACTCAACTAAAAAATAAACCTAAACATAAACCTAAACCTAAAAAATAAACTAAAATTAAAAACCAAAACTAGAGTAAATAAACTAAACTAAATAAAAATAAAAAATAGAAGTAAATAAAAATTAAAAATAAAATATACTAAAATAAATAAATAAACTAAATAAACTAAATAAACCTAAACCTCCTAGTTTACTTAATTTAAAAAAAAATTGTAAACTATAAACCCTAAGCCCTAAAACCTAAACCCTAAACTCTAAATCCTAAACCTTAAATCCTAAACATTAAATCCTAAAACTAACCTTAAACCCTAAACTAACCCTACAACCCTAAACCCTAAACCTTAAACCCTAAACTCTAAACCCTAAACCCTAACCCTAACCCTAAACCCTAAACCCTAAAACCCTAAACCCAAAACACTAAACAAATCATAAACCCTAAACCCTAAACCCTAAAAACCTTAAACCCTAAAGCCTAAACCCTAAACTAACTAAACCCTAGCTAACCCTAAACCCTAAACACTAAACCTAAACCTAAAAGTTTAAAAACTAAACCTAAACCCAAACCCTAAACTCAAAACCTTAAACCCTAAATGCTAAAATCCTAAACCATAAACCTTAAATGCTAAACCCTAAACCCTAGAAACCTAAAAACCTAAACCTAAACTAAATAAAACCTAATAATAATTTAAAAAAAAACCTACACCTAAATAAATAAAATAAAATAAAATAAAATAAAAATGTAAACTAAAAACTAAACCTAAACCTAAAAATAAAATAAAATAAATAACAAAAATAAAATAAATAAAAACCTAAACTAAACAAAAAAAGATAAAATAAACCTAAGAATAAAAAACTAAATGTAAAATAAAATAAAATAAACTAAAATAAAATAAAAAACTAAATAAAACCTAAACCTATAAATAAACATAAACATAAACCTAAAATAAATAAAAATAAAACCTAAACCCTAAACTAAAAAAAAAAAACCTAAACCTAAAATAAAAAAATAAAATAAAATAAACCTAAAATAAAATAAACTAAACTAAAATAAATAAAATCTAAACCTAAACTAAAATAAACTAAACCTAAACCTAACCTAAACTAAAGAAAAATAAAATAAACTAAAATAAACCTAAACCTAAACAAAAAAATAAACCTAAAAATAAACCTAAAATAAAAACCTAAAACTAAAATAAAAAAAAGATAAAATAAAATAAAACCTAAACCAAAACCTAAAAATAAAAAATAAAATGTAAACCTTGAAAATAAAATAAAAATAAAACTCAACTAAATTTTAAACCTAAACCTAAAAAATAAACTAAAATAAAAAACATAAACTAAAATAAATAAACTTAAAATTGATAAACTAAACTAAATAAAAATAAAAAATAAACTTATATAAAATAAATAAATAAACACAAAATAAATATACTAGTAAACTAAATTACTTTTTTAAATAAAAAAAACCCTAAACCCTAAACCCTAAACCTACAACCCTAGACCTACAACCCTAAACCCTAAACCCTAAACCTTAAACCCTAATCCCTAAACCCTAAACCCTTAACCCTAAAACCCTAAGCCCTGAACCATAAACCCTAAAACCCTAAACCCTAAACCCTAAACCCTAAACCTTAAACCCTAAAACCTACAACATTAAACCCTAAACTTCAAACCCTAAACCCTAAACCAAAAATCCTAAACTAACCCTAAACCCTAAACTAAACTAAAAAAAACCTAAACCTAAACTAAACCCTAAAACCATAAACCCTAAAACTCTAAACCCTAATAAAAAACCATAAACCTTAAACCCTAAATTAACCCTAAACTCTAAGATTGGGTTGAACCTTGATGGCAAGAACATCACCATATAATAGGCTCACCTAGATTTGGCGGTGGAGGTGAAGGTGGAGGTTGTGGTTATCATAGTGGTGGTGGGGGATCTGGAGGTGCTGGTAGGTATGGAGGTGGTGGTCGGAGTAGTGGTGGTTATGGAGTTAGGAAGAGCAACGGAGGCTATAGCCATGGAGGTGGCGAAGGGAGAGATTGGGGATACGATGGCGGATCCCGCCACTCGCTGGGTTTCGATGGGAACTGGAGAAACTAAAAAATGATCGATCCAATCTACTGCTTATGGAACTTTGTCTTTAAAGTAGAGATAGTTCAACTTATCTAGGGTTTTTGATTTTCTCTATGGGTGCTCATTTTTTATCTATATCATCACGTGTGTCTTAGAAAATTTAGGGAGCTACTTGGTTGATGAAATCAAAAAGAAGAAATGTTGAATCTTAATTTATTCTCTCTTAAAAAAATAAAACAAAACCCTAAACCCTAAACCCTAAACCTTAATCCCTAAACTAAAACTTAAACCCTAAACCTAAAACCTACACCCTAAACCCTAAACCCTAAAGCCCAAACCCTAATCCTAAACCCTAAACCCTAAAATAGTCCTAAACCCTAAACCAAGAGCTAAAACCCTAAACCAAAAAAAAAAAATAAAATAAATAAATAAACCTAAACCAAAATAAAATAATAAAATAAAATATAAACTAAAACCTAAACCAAAATCTAAACCTGAACCTAAACCTCATCTAAAAAAGAAAAAAAATTAAAATCTAAACTAAAATAAAATAAATAAAAACTAAACTAAACTAAAAAAATAGAAAACCTAAATAAAAAACAAAATAAACCTAAAATAAAATAAAATAATATAAACTAAATAAAAAGCTAAACCTAGAAAATAAACCTAAAAATAAATAATAAATAAAACCTAAACCCTAAACTAAAAAAAACCAAACCTAAAATAAAAATAAAATGACCTAAACCTAAACTAAAATAAGTAAAACCTAAACCTAAACCTAAGCCATAAACTAAATAAAATAAAATAAACTAAAACTAAACCTTAACCTAAACTAAAAAATGAATGACGGGAATTAATCAATCCGACTAATAAAATTCTAGAAAGCTTCAAGCTATGGAAGAAAGAATGAATATTCTCCAAAGTAGGATGACGTAAAGTGAACTTACCCACCATAAATTCAAATGGCTTCACAAGCCTTTCCACAACCATCAACACACATTATGCATGCCCAAAGGAAGTCAAATAAGGTCGAGACTCACCAAGGTAATTAGCTTTACAAGAACATCCTTGAATGATTTCAAAGCTATGGATTTATTTAAACTCCCATAGAGCCAAAATAGCCCATATTAATAGGATTTCCATAAAGTAAGCATATACCATAATCAAAGGGTGCATCAGAGCATCTAAATTCCATCAAGCTCCCACTAAAGCAACAATGATTAGCCACAAAAAAAAACATAAAGGGGATGCACCTAGCAAGGAAATGAAAATCCTAGAGCATCAAAATAAAAGAGAGAAGATGCTGAATAATAGGTTTCTTAAAGATTGAGTATCTTGCTAAAATTATCTCCCCAATCAAATTGGTTTTGTTAAAGGGAGATCCATTATTGATAATGTTCTATTAGCCCAAGAGATGATTCATGATTTGAATGCCAAAGTTCAAGGTGGTAACCTGCTTTTAAGCTTGACATTTTAAAAGCCTACATAATATTGGTTGGGCTTTCCTTTATAAAATTTGCTTTATTTGGATTTTCTAATCAAGTTATTACTTTAATTAAGAATGGGATTGAGAATTCTTTTTTATATTCTTTTGATGGTGAAGTGAATGGATTTTTCTCCTCTTCTCATGGGTTAAGGGTGACCTTCTTTCTCCTGCTCTTTTCATTATTGTTGTGGAATATCTCTCTAGATGTCATGAGCATATGTTTAGTAGAATGCCTCAAATGCGTCAAATGTTTTCCATTTCTCATCTTAGTTTTACTGATGATTTCATTATATTTTGCAATGCCTTGACTCATTACATTAAAAAATTATGTATCTTCTTAAATCACTTTGGTAGGGAGAGTGGCTTGATTATTAATTATGATAAAAGTTATTTTATTACTAGCTCTTCTATCTCCTTATCTAAGATCAATGTTATTAGGAATATTACGGGCTTCTTTCATCAAAATCTCACTATCAAATACCTAGGGACTCCCTTATATAGAGGCATGAAAAGATCTTCTTTATTTGATGAAGTTATTCAAAAAATTAATAAGAAAATCTCTTCTTGGGAATTTCATTTACTCTCCTTTGGTGTTAGAGTTATCTTGATCAAAAGTAACCTTTGCTCTTTGCCTATTTATCTCTTGTCTACTATTGTCCATACGCGTTATATTATTTAAAAGATTAATAGATTTTTTGACAAATTTTTTTGGGGTCTAATACATCTACCAGAAGATTACATTGGTCTAGCTGGCATAACTGTTATGGTACCAATAATGAAGGTGGCTTGGATTGCAAAACCTTAGAGGATTCTATTAATTATTTTTCCTATAAAATGTGGTGGAACTTTAGAAATAAAGATAGCTATTAGTCAAAGTTTATGCATGCTAAATATTGTTAGGGCAAACACCACCTCATTTGTGTTTTTAAATGTGGGGATTTTCCTGCCTGGAGAAAGATTTATAGTATCAAATGGATTGCTGAGAATTTAATTTCCTAGGGTAACAATTCTAGTTTCTCCTTTTTTTGGCAAGGCAACCTTTGGTCTTATTCCCTTCTTAATACTCATTCTACTATGGTGCTTAAGGTTCATCGCTTTATTAATAATAATTGGGATGTGACTCAATTTAACCTTGTCCCTAATGTGATCATTAAAAATTTCTCAAAATTTTCCCTCACCCTAATGAACACAAAATTCTTTTCAAAATCTCTTCTGAGATTTTGTTTCTAAGGATGTTTTGTAGTTTATCAGACATAAATATCAAGATTCTTTAGTTTTTTACCAAAATATGGAATAATAGTGTCCCCAATTCTTTTTTGATCTAAACTTAGCGCACTCTTAAGCATTATATCCCTATGGATGTTACTCTTTTAAAGAAAGGATTCCACCTCCCCTCTAAATGTCACTGTTGTTATCACATTGAAAGTGTGGATCATGTTTTTATGAATGGCCCTATTATTGCTAGATTGTGGAACTGGTATGATAATGTTTTTAATACCTTCCATTTTAATGGCTCACTTTCTATTATGCAACTTCTTGAAGAATGTTTCTCTCATACTTCTAAGGGTCATGTTAAAATTGTCTTAGCTATTACTATTCTTTGGTATATTTGGATGGATAGAAATGATTCAAAGCACCGTAATATTCCTATGAATTATAATCGTATCATTGCTACATCTAAATATAAATTTTTTTCTCTTTTTTAAAGCCAATATTCTTACTCCAATTTTAATGGGTACCAATCTATGGCCTTGAAATATGGGATTAACCTTTCTGTTTATAATGTTTCTTCCAACCAATAAATTATCCATTGGATTAACCTAATCAGAATTGCATCAAGGTTAACACGATTGATTTATCTCTAATGGTTATTATGGTGTGGTGGGATTTTGAGAGATCATGGTGGCAAGGTAATTTTGCTTTTGCCCCTTTAGATCCTTATTTCTATTTTATTTGTGAACTTAAAGGCATTCATCATGCCATTTCCATTTATCTACAAAGAGGTTTTCCTAAGATCTGGTTGAAGTTGATGTTCTCCGCTTTTAGATTTACTTAAGTCTGACTTCCATGGCAATGCTGAAGTGTTTTATTGCTTAATCATACTAGGAGTCTTCTTGCTAATCTAGATTTTCAAATTTCTCATATCTATAGAGAAGGCAATTCTTGTGCTAATTTTCTTGCCAACTTGGTGGCCAAGTCTTCCAATTTGGAAATGTTTTCTAATGAATATCTTCCTTTTTTATTAAGGTGTCTTATTAATCTAGATAAACTGGTTGCCTAATCTTAGAAGCTTTTAGCTCTTCCTTCCTTCTTTGTGGTTTTGGATTACTGTGTGGATGGTTTTCTTGGTTTTGGATATTTCCCACTAGTTTGGATTTGAGTTTTCTTCTCTAAACCTAATTTTGATCTCTAGTATGAATTCTTCTTATTTTTAGATTGGTTGGGGTTATTTTTCATTCCTTTGTTTTTTTCTATATTTTTTGGTTTTTTTATTTTATCTCCATTCCTAGTGGAAGTGAGTTTAGTGGAGGTGTCCTTTTTTGGTTGTTGTAGTTATCTCTTCCTATTTGTTCCTTATTATGGTGGAATTAGGTTATTTTGGTGATGGGAAGGGTTTTCTCCCTAGCTTTATTGTTCTCCTATGTTTTTTTTTGGCTTTGGTTATTTAATGGTTGGGTTTTTGTATAGCCTAATTTGTTTGGTTTGGGTTTGCGAGTTGGTAGGTTGCTGGTGAAATCTGGATGTGGGTATTATCCCTTCCTGGGTTGTGTTGTTCTTTCTAGAATTGTTATCTACCTTTGGTTTTGGTTCTCTTTTTTGGTGGTTATTTTATTGAGTTTTTCTAGGGTGGTTTGGGTTGGATGGTCTGTCAGCCTACTTATTTCTTACTATTTAGGGTGGTTCTTCCAGTGCTTGGCTGCCCTTTTCTCATGAGTTGATCCCTTCTCCCTACGCTATTTGGGGTGTGGGATTCTTGGGTGGGATTGCTCATCTGGATAGTGGTTTTGGTAGATGTGTTTTGGCTACCGCTCGCCGCTATGATGGGCCTGGTGACTTTGAGGGCTGTTTAATGATTTGTTGTAGCTTGGAGAACTATTTTTTGTGGCTCTTTACCTTACTTTGTTTCTACTTTAGTTGGTTTTGAGGATGGATGTCTCTGGTTTGTTGTATCCTCTAGTTAGGAGTTGGTCCTCCTCCTGTATTACTGAGGTTTTGGTTGTGGGTTTTATTCTGTGGTCACTAATGACTCTGGTTGGCTATTTAGGCCTTGGGTAATGGTTGGTGTCACTATTGTACTACTAATTTTATCATTTGGCTAATTTTTTGTACTACTAGGCTTCTTATTATTTTATCTTTGGCTACTATCTCTAGCTTTATAGATTGGAATTTCCTTTCCTTTGATTGGAATTGGCGGATGATATTTGTTTCTATCTCCCTAAGTATCTTCGATGTTTGTGGCTTGATGACTATTGTTGGACTTTATACTGATGGTTCTGGGATTGATGATTTGGATCTTTTGTTGTTGAGGTGGTTTGCTTTGAGGCTTTCTTGGCTAGTTGTATGAATTAGCTATTCTGGCTAGTTGATGGAGTCTTTATTTGGCAAAATTTTCATGCTCCTTTGGTGATTGTCGGGAAATGTACTTATCTTCCTATGACTCTCTTCTGTTTCTCCTTGCGCCTTGCCGCCCACTCCTCTTGCTATTAGTTTATTGTTAGATTGGGTTTTTATTACTATTGGCTCTTTTCTTGTCCTTTTGATGGAGGATCCTAACACTTATGTGTTTCATTTTGCCTTTGGATTGTCTCTTAGTGCTTTTCTCATATTATGAGGTTTGCTCCTATTGATTTTGTTATCCATTCTTGGTGGTGGCTTTGGTGGTGCTCCTTTGGGTTTGCTACTATCCTGGTGGATTACCTCTGTATCTGTCATATTGAGCTTGATATCTCTGATTGCTAGGTGTTTGGAGGCTATTTTTTCTATTTGGAGGATTTTGCAGGCTAGCATGATGATTGTCCTTGGATAAGGTGCTACAAGAGGTATGGTGGCAATGATGGATTTGATGTTTTCCACTCTTTCTTCTTTTGCTGGTAGCGTTATATGTAATTGTAACCCTTCACTTGAAGTTTGGATGCTTACATATAGTGTTTCTCCTTGAAATGATTATAACTGAGCCTGAGCCTTTTCTTTATCTTATTCCTTTTATCTGCTCTCACACTTTATGCTTGATTAATTACTTGATTAATTTTACTCATCCTTTTAAAAGCATTTTGCGATCTCTAGGTTTGGAGACTACTCATGGTGGATCATGTTGGTTTTAAAAGGATCAAATTGAGTTTTCTCGCTTACATGGATTTTCATTTGTTGATTACTATTTTGTTTTCCTTTGCTTGCTTTCCTTAACTATTGTAATAGTTAGGGGGCTTATCTCTTTAGGATCTTTTGTAGCTCTTTAAGAATTAGCTTAGAGATTTGCCCCCTCTAAGGACTTTGTACCTTTTCTTTGTGGTAATAAAATTTTCCTTATTTTCTTAAAAAAACCCCTAAATCCCAAAACCCTAAACTAACCCTAAACCCTAAGAATGGGCAGAACCTTGATGACAGGAACATCACTGTCAACTAGGCTCAGTCTAGATCTGGTGGTAGAGGCTGAGGTGGCTTATCATGGTGGTGAGGGATCCGGAGGTGCTAGTGGATGTGGAGGTGGTGGTCAGAGTAGTGGTGGTTATGGAGGTAGGGAGGAGCGAGGTGATTACAACCTGGTAGTGAGAGAGATCGGATATGATGGTGGATCTCGCTACTGAGAGTTGGGGTGGTTCTAATGGGAACTAGAGAACCAAGAATGATCTGACTCCGCTAATGGAACTGTGTCTTTATAATAGAGACAGTTCAACTTATCTAGGGTTTTTGATTTGCTCTATGGGTGCCCATTTCTTATCTATGTTGTTGCTTGTGTCGTAGAAAACCTGGGGTGCTACTTGGTTGACGAAATCGAATAGAAGAAATGTTGAATTCAAATTTGTTCTCTCTTAAAAAAAACCTAAAACCCTAAACCCTAAAATAAAACTTAAACCCTAAACCTAAAACCTAAATCCTAAACCCAAAATCCTAAACCCAAACCCTAAACCCTAAACTCTAAACCCTAAACCCTAAACCTAAAAAGCTAAAAACCTAAACCTAAACTAAATAAAACCTAAAAAGAAAACCTAAACAAAAATAAAATAATAAAATAAAATAAAATAAAAATATAAACTAAAACCTAAACCTAAACTTAAACCTCAAAATAAAAAGAAAATAAAATAAAAAATAAAAACTAAACTAAAATAAAATAAATTAAAACCTAAACTAAATTAAAAAAAACCTAAATAAAATAAAAAAAAAACTTAAAATAAAATAAAATAAAAACTAAATAAAAACCTAAACCTAGAAAATAAACCTAAAATAAATAATAAATAAGACCTAAACCTAAAATAAAAATAAAATAAACCTAAACCTAAACTAAAATAAATAAAACTTAAATCTAAACATAAAATAAACTAAACCTAAACCAAAACTAAATAAAATAAAATAAACTAAAACTAAACCTAAACCTTAACTAAAAAATAAAACCTAAAATAAACTTAAAATAAAACCTAAAACCTAAACCTAAAATAAAATAAAAACCTAAACCTAAACCTAAATAAAAAAAAATAAACCTAAACCTAAAAAAAAAAAATAAAACTCAACTAAAATAAACCTAAACCTAAAAATAAACTAAATAAAAAAAGCCTAAACTAAAATAAATAAACCTAATAAACTAAATGAAATAAAAAAACCTAAATAAAAGAAAATAAAATAAACTCAAATAAATAAAAAATAAACTTTAAAAAAACCCTAAACCCTAAAACTAACCCTAAACCTACAACCCTAAACCCTAAAACCCTAAACCTACCCTAAACCTAAACCCTAACCTAAAACCATAACCCTAAACCCCAAGCCCTATACCCAAAGCTAAAACTAAACCCTAAACCTAAACCCTAAACCCTAAACCTATACCTTAAAGCTAAAAACTACAAACTAAACACTAAAGCCCAAACCTTAAACCCTAAACTAACCCTAAATCCTAAACCCTAAACTAACCTTAAACCCTAAACCCTAAACTAACCCTAAACCCTAAGAATGTGCATAACATTGATGGTGAACATCACCATCAACTAGGCTCACCTAGATGGAAGGAGGTGGCAGGGCGCAGTTATAGTGGTGGTGGGGGATCCGGAGGTGCTAGTGGATATGGAGGTGGTAAAAGCAGGTTATGGAGGCTGAGGAGATGAAGGTTATAATTGTTGTGGTGGAGGGAGAGGAGGATATGATCATCCCACTTCGAGAGGCGGGTGGTTATGGGAACTAGAGAGCCAAGAATGGCGATCCGACCGCTACTTATGGAACTGTTTACATAGTTTCACTTACCTAGGGTTTTGATTTTCCCTGGGTGCTCATTTTTTATCTATGTCATCACTTGTGTCTTAGAAAACTTGGGGTGCTACTTGGTTGATGAAATTGATGAGAAGAAATGTTGAATATGAATTTTTCTCTATTAAAAAAAAATCCTAAACTAAAACTTAAACCCTAAACCTAAAACCTAAACCCTAAACCCTAAACCCTAAAACCTAAAAACCATAAAGCCTAAAAACCCTAAACTTTAAAAACTAAACCTTAAACCCTAAACACCAAACCCTAAAACCTAACCCTAAAATCCTAAACCCTAAACTCTAAACCCTAAACCCTAAACCCTAAAACCATAAACCCTAAAACCTACAACCCTTAACCTTAAACCCTAAACCCCAAACCATAAACCCTAAACCCTAAATCCTAAACTATCTCTAAACCCTAAACCCTAAATCCTAAACTATCCCTAAACCCTAACCCTAAACCAAAACCTAAACCTTAAATAAAGATGTCATTTGGAGTATATCTAAAGAATGACCTAATCCTAACATAGTTATGGTAGCTAAAGAAAATGTCTTCAAGAGACTTTCCCTTGACTATTAGAGATTTGAATACCCTAAAACTTAACCCTAATTCAAATTATATTACAATTTATTATAGTATAATGTAACATCATATATTTGAGCACATAGTGATGTGTTTTTGGAAGTTATAAAATGTTTTGAAATGTTTTAGTCTATTAATTATGCCTTATAGTCTATATTAATATAAATCATAAAAATATTGATTTAATAAATCATGATGAAATTTGTTAAATTTGAAGTGGGAATTAGGTTGTAGTACCAAGGTGTGCTACCAATTTGTATTCTAAAAAGTAAGATTTTATGTTCAAAATAAATAGTATATGTTGTAGCATAGTATAACATCATGTATCATAATATATTATTCTATGTATTTTAAATTATTTTAGTATTTTGCAATCATGCAGTCGAGCCTACACTAGCATTATTTATAAAAATGTTGATTTAGACTTTAAAATGGTGGAATATGGCCAAATTTAAAATAGGTAGAGCATGGCATCATAATATATTATTTCAATTTAAAATATGTAAGTGATATGACTAAAATATATAATTTTTTATTATTTAGACTAATTTTATGATTTTTTATCTTAAGCAATCCCTTGTGATGTGATATGCAATATAATATAATATAATATGTTATAGTGTATTATAATATAGGATGCCATAACATAGTAGCATCATGCATTATAGAATATTATTATGTATAACTATTGTTTACCATATTTTAGTTTGTTATGATGTAGTAGAGTTTATGTATAATTCATAAAAAATTGATTTATAGGTTGAGATGATGGGATTTGGCCAAATTTAAGGTAAGCTTTAGGAACATCATTGGGTGTGCTATGGTGTGCCATTTAATTAAAATAATGGAATTTTGCATCCAAAATAAACATTCATTTTTCAACCAAATTTTATAATTTTTTGCTTAAAGTGATTCATTTTAAGGTGTAATGTAAGATAATATATTATATGAAAGCATATTTAAATATAATGTACATATAACTTCACATATATATGAATGTGGTGGTGTGTTACTAAATGTTATTGTACATTTTAGTATGTTTTACTTTTGTTATAATACATTGGGTCAAAATTAACAAAAATGTTAATTTGACGGTTGAGATGGAATAATTTGGCCAAATTCATGGCACAGGCCAAGAAGAAACACCAAAATTAAGCTATTTTCTACCATTTCTAATAGAAAAATAATAATTTTACATCCAAAATGAACATTATTCATATTTTGAAAAATTTTTGTTATTTGTTCCTTTTAAGTGATTCTAATGAGGTGTAATGTTGGACAATATATTATATTATAGCAAATTATAATATAACATCATATATTATAATATAATATAGTGTGTTAATTCACACTATAATATGTTTAGCATGATATTGTATAGTTAGTTTGAGCTTGCACCATCACATATCATAAAATATTGATTACAATGTTAAGATGATGTAATTTGAATGAATACATAGTTAGGCTTTTGGTTGAAATATTAAAGGTGTGCATAAGAGAAGAAATAAGATTTGATGAGAATTCCATGTCAAGGACATGGAGGGAGATCTAGAGATCACACATGCATGACATGTGAGGGTCTGTCAAGGGCATAGAAGAAGAAAATTTGCTTGGGATAAAGTTTGAATTTGATTTGATTATATGATTTGTGGAAAGAAGATCCATTGGGGATAAGAATCTATAATTCACTATTAAGATCAAATCAACTTTAATTTGATTTATTTTAATTGATGTGGAGGCATATTTATGAGAGATATGGGCTCGAGTTTGTTGGGATCAGGCATATGAACTTTCCACTAGGAAGCGGTTTGCTATCCAGAGATTGGGATTTGAGTTTGATTTCATAGATTTTTTTGGGGATGTATTCGATGGGAATAAGTGTTTGGTTGGATTTCTTTGATTTAGACTCTACTGGGGGAGTTGGTTTAATTTTACTCTATTAGGGCAGGATTTGATTTATTTGCTTGACTTATTTATATGATTTGGGGCTAAACTACGAGAAGATTTAACTCCATGGGGAAAATTAGATTTAATTTAACTGAAGTTAATGTAAGGACCTATCTGCGATGGACCCACTGAGAAGGGGCTATATCAACCTTGACCTAACTCAAGTTTACAAATCCAAAGGGATAGTCTACTGGCTGTGGGGTAGAGCTAGCCAACCTAAGGGGTTGCCTTTCGATGTGCAATGGCTATGCTAGGAAGAAGGCATACTTACATCTTCCAAAGTGAGGAACAACGGTTGGGATGACCTATTGGATGCACAACAAATCAAACCTGATCTTAGGAGATTACTAAGTGAATGTCGCTGGGGACTTATGCCAACTCAAAGTAGTCAGGATTAATTTTATCTTAATTTCATGTGATTTGATTTGGTTTGTTTGGTTTAGTTTGATTTTGGATTAAGGGCATATCTGTTGAGGATGTGAGCTCGATCAAATTTGATAGATTTAATTTATGGACCATGTGGCGATGGACCCACCGAGAAGGGGCTATATGACTTATCCTATCTTAGATTTACAATCCAATGGGATAGTTTACTGTAGGAGCTAGCCAACCTAAGGGGTTGCTCGGTGCAATGGTTGCTAGGAAGAAGACATATGGACTTACATCTTATAAAGGGGAACAACCGCCGGGATGACTTGTTGTAGCATACAAATCAACTCAAACTTAGGTCGACTACTAATTGAATGTTGCTAGGGACTTATATCAACTCAAGAGTAGTTAGGTGACTCCAATAGGGAGTTTTGCTGACATTGCCCTAAAGATAGGATGCCTTCTAGGAAAATGTACTGCTAGGGGTGTCCTCATAATCCACAAGTGAATATATATTTTGTTTATCTATTTGCATGGACCTTATTGGTGTGCAAGGGACCACACTGAGAAGGAGCTATGTAGGCCTTGACCTATCTCAGATTTATTGACCAAGGGAGAATCTACACATCCACGGAATGGATTCTCCATCCATAAGGGTGGTTACTAGGAAAGGGAAACTATCCAATCCAATAGTAACCCGGGTAGTGTATAAATGGGGTCACAAAGGATGTGATCCAAATATAGTGCCCATAGGGGAGGTTCTGTTAGGGCGTTATCCTGAGCCCTAGAAAATAAAGCTTATAGGTGTATGGTGGCCAACTCAAGGAGAAAGCATGTGACTTACATCTACCATGAGTGGTGTATGCTAAGGTATGAGAACCAACCAACCTAAGGTGTATCTATCGATGAGTGGTGTATCCATCAAGATAGTAAGAACCAACCAACCTAAGGTGCCCGCCGTTGGTGCAATGATCAATGGAAGGAAAGTGTAAGCTTACAACTTTCCAAGTGGAACTAATCATCGGATAGTCATCATTTGCATAAGGATGCTATCCATGAAGAGCAACTATTAAGTGGGTAGCCGGGAAGGACTAGACCCGCATGAAGTATGGAGGGAAAGAGCAACTAAGGGACTATCCTAAATTTCAAATATACTCGACCCAGTCGGTGCATAAAGACTAATATAAGAAGAAAGGGTAGCAGACTCACATCCTCTTAAACGTAGCCAACATAAGGTAGCTTACTGGCCACGCATTAAGGCCTACCAAACTAACAGGGTGCTCATTGGTGTGTAGTGGTCAAATAAGAAAGGAAAGTGTATCAGACTTACAATCTTTAAAGCAAGAAGACCATTGGGGTGACACACTAGTAGGGTAGCACGTTAGCCCAACCTAGATCAACTACTGAGTGAGTGTCGCTGGGGGCATTATCTCAACTCAGAGTAGCTCGAGATAAAAGATATGTGTTTGTTTTATATGTTTTTATGTAGTTTGTGTTTGTGTTGTGTCGATGAAGGATAGGGCGCCACTCAGGTTCCTTACACCTACCCTAAATACATCATGGCAGATTCATAAATAAAATTACTTTCGACATGGAAGAGATTGAATTCAAGATAAAATTTTCATTGATGATAATTATTTTCAAACATGATTTATAATATTTTTTAAGTAGATCCCATTTCTTGAAAGCAAGGGCGCCTCCCTATGGCAAAAAAGGGCTTTCCCAAGTGGGTTCAAACTTGCCTCCCATCTTACATGCAACAATCGGTCTCCTTAGAACTAAAATAAACTCTTTTACGTGAAAAGCTCTAGGTTGGACCAACTTGTTGTGAGCTTGAATCATTTTAGCTTTGTACAACTTGAGGTTTTGTCATGCTCACAAGCGTCTCTCCTCCAAACCTTCGAGCTCTTCTAATTGCTCGTGCCACTATAGCTTGTTGTTGTCGAGTGTCATCTTTAGTATTTAGATGAGAGTTTTATTGAAGGCTTCTGCTAAGCCGTTTGCCCTCGGCTAGTTGATGGTAGAATATCTCTAATCTATCATGTATCTCTAGGTAAAGTTGTTAATCTCGGTGCTCTTAAATGCAGTACCATTATTAGATAAAATTCATCTAGGCACTTCAAACCTATATACCATATGGTTCCTAAAAAATTAGAGCTCATGCTGAGTTGTGGCCTCTTTGAGTAGAATTGACTTTGCACATTTGGAAAAGTAGTGAAGCTAAGATGAATCGATGACCCTTGCAAGAAGGAGGATCAATCACCACTATGTGAGTACCCCAACACTGAATGGCCATGAGGCCAATGTAGATGTAAATGTTGGGTAGTGGACCACACTGTGTATTTTACATTGGTGGTATTGCCTAGCTGTATCCATGCATTCTTTGATCATCGATGGCGAGTAGTATCCTAGTCACTTGATCATAGCTTTCATCTTTGGATCAGGTTGGTTGGCTCCACATAATCTTGAGTGTACCTTAATCATGATCTTGTAGGCATCATGCTTGTCTAAACAACATAACCACATATGATTGAAAGATAATACACCATCCATAAGAAGAACATATGAAAGTGCTTTATTTTATGGGCTTAGGAGTTCTCTTGAGTAGTTTTCCTTTATTTAAGTAATCCATGAATGGTTGCCTCAATCTTACTCCTCATCTTCTTGGTAATGACAACCTCCCTTCAAGAGAGTACTTTTCGATGAGTTCAATATCAATAAGGGATAAGACTTGTTTATTTTGGACCTTTATTGATATGGACTCATCCTTCGGACATGCCAACTCTTTAGAAAGCTTGGATAAAACATACGCTATGATGTTCTCTCATCGAGGAATCTTATAAATGGTAACCTCTTGGATTTGGGCCAACAACTCCATGGTGTACTTATGGTAGTGATGGAGCTTGGTCTATATAACCTTATAGAACCCAGTTATTTGGTTAATGACTAGCTGAGAATCCTCAAAGATGTTGATGTTCTAGATGCTTAGAGTAATAACTAACTCTAGACCACCAATCAGAGCCTCATATTTGGCTTCGTTGTTGGTGCAAGGATTAGACAGATGATATGAGAATATCATCACATCATGGTCTAGAGTTAAGAGAACTATTTCAACCCTTGTCTTTCCTTGCATAGTAGATTATGGCTCTTCTCCTCTTTGAGAGGAAGCTCACCATCAAAGTACATCTCCGATGAATGCTAGTATCCCTATGTTCATGATTTATTCATCGGAGATTATCACTAAGAAAAGACTCAGAAGTGGGTGTACCGCTAGAAATCCACCAGCTTATCCTTTAATGTCAGTAAGGTAATGTCAAAATGAGAGGATCATGGACCATCATGCCAACCATCTGATAGATCAATCGTCATGAGATACTATAAGGATTGATAGATTAAGTTCACCTTATAAGGAAGCATGTAGTGTTGTAACTTTTGGAATGCATAGATTAAAACTAGGCAATGCTTCTCAATAGGTAGATAATTAACCGTAGGGATTAGATGATGGATGAGGTAATAGAGTGCATTTTCCTTCCCTTCGTCATTGGCTTGGGCCAACAAAGCACCAAGGGAGTCATCTAACATAGTAATGTAAAACATGAATGACTTGCTTGAGATAAGGGATGCTAGAACCGTTGCATCATTAGGTAATTCTTGATGTCTTCAAAGGCATGCTCACACTTGTCATCCCACTTAAACTTGGCATCCATTTTGACAAGTGCTGAGAATGGCTGACATCTTCTCGATAGATTGGATATAAAGCATCTTAGATATGCCAATGACCCTTGGAATGATTTGAGTTGAGTTAAACTTTTAGGTGGTGGCATTTCTAATATTGCCTTGATCCTTTCCAAATCGATTTCGATTCCCTGGTGTTAGAGAACAAGCCCAAGGAATTTTCTTGAAGCTACTCCGAATGCACACTTCAGGGGGTTCATTTTGAGATTAAATTTTCTTAACTATTTGAAAACTACTCTCAAGTCAAAGAGACGGTCTTCCTTTTCTCTACTTTTGACCATGAGATCATTGATATAGAACTCGACTTGATGATGAATGAGTTCATCAAAGATTTGAGTCATACCTCATGTAGCCAACATTTTAAGGTCGAAAGGCATGACCATATAATAATAGATTTTGATTGAGGTTCTAAAAGTAGTATTTTTTTTTCATTTTTAGGGGCCATAATTATTTGGTTATATCCATATGAGCCATCCATGAAAGAGAAGATTGCATGAGATGAGGAAATGTCCACCATCAACTCCAGGATTGGTAGTGAAAATTCATCTTTTGGACATGCCTTATTTAAATCCCTAAAATTGACGCATATGTGAATTTGGCCATTCTATTTTTTAATTAGGATGATGCTAGCTAACCAGGTAGGGTATTTTTCTTCTTGGATGAAGCCAGCATCAATCAGTTTCTTGACTTCATAAATGACATGTTATTCTATGTCTAATCACATGCATCTAGGAGCTTGCTTGATAGGGTTAGCAGTAGGTTCTATTGCTTGTTTATGGATCGCTACATTAGGAGCCAATCCAGGCATATCTTCATAACTCCATGCAAAGCGCCTTAAACTCAATCAATAGCCTAACTAAGTCATTGGTTTCTTCATTCAACAAAGAACGATGTATATCGCGTGGATCTTCTTCGCCCTAAGTTGATTTCCTTAAGCTCATCGATGGTTGACTTGATCTCTTCTTCGAACTCTGGCAGTGCATCTTTGACTTCAAAATCATCTAAATCATCTGAAGTTTCGAAGCACACCTCCTCATATGAGTTAATATGGTTTGAGAAGAACCTATCAGAATCCAAATGATTGGTGATGACTAAGCAAGAATCATCATCATCATTAGACCTAATAATCAATCATCTGAGAGATTTTAAATTTATTCTTCCATATTCCTTCAAGTAGTCCGACCTGCTTTGACCAAGTATGTGGGATTAACCCATTTTTGCTAAATTATGAACACAAGTACCAATCAAAAAAGTAATTCTATTAAATCTTTATATGAATCATCCTCAAATTCTACATCAACTTCTTGACTTGAGGAAGATGATGCTTAAAAGAACCTCGAGTCTTCACACCTGTGGATGACTAAGGGGCTTCCTTAACCACTAAACCCTCAACTTTTTGAGAAGAAAGTGGGTTATTATGGTTCCCAACTGATGCCCAACTGTTTCATATATAGACTTAGATACATTTATGCTTTGCTTTGGAGCCCAGTTTTCATCGCTATCTGACTCAAGTATCACCTCCAAGGGAATCTACTTCTGAGAAGAGCTAGCTGGTGTGCTAACCATATAAGACTAATCCTATGAACTAGATTCTAACTTTATATGGATAGGTGTACTCTGGTGACAAATCTTCTATTGGGTGGCCAATAAAGAAGTTTTCCACCGATTGCCCTCTAAACCGCTGCTTTTCTGGTGGAGGTCGTCATCCTTCCCATATTTTGAATGGAGTAATAAACTGTGGGTGGAATCTAATGTCAGACTCCACTTCCTCCTCCAATTCTAATTCAGCTCCCTTTATTTTATTTTTGATTTTCTCTTTCCTTTCCTTTCTTTTTTCACTTTCTTTTTCTTTTTCTTTTCAATTTTCTTATAATTTTAAACATTGGCCAGGTTTGTGAGAATAGACTTGTTGATTCTGAGGGAGGTAGTAAGCTACATCATCATATATGCCGACTTGTGAACTATAAATGGCTTGAGATCTCCTTTGACACAGTAGAAGATCCCACCTCTCACCAACTTCATACACTGAAGTAGAGAGGATAGAACTATGTTGTTCACATGTATCCATGGTCTCCCAAGCAAATGTTCAAAGATGTATCCGAGTCTATAAAATGAAACTTGGCTTCAGTCTTACAATCATCTATCTACAAGAGCAACACTATGGAGCCTAAGGCCTTGACTATACTTTTGGAGTGCAGATTCAATCTTCCCATCTTAGACTTAGGAGTCTTCTAGACACTAAGCCTTCCCTAGTCATAAGACACTTCCAATAATTAGGTAAACACTTAACTTAAGCCTAAAGACTTAGAAGGGTTAACCAAAGGGATTGGGATAATCCACCTACCCTACAACCCAAATCCAATCCATGTTCACCATCTCAAACAAAACCTCAAGTTCAATTCAAACATTAAATTCAAATCCAAATCCAAACCCAAATTCCAAAACCAAATGATTGATGCCCATGATCAAATCCAAACTTGAAAACCTTCTTAAGCCATATGACCTAACCCATAGACTTAGCCAAATCTTAATCCAAATCATCCAAAATCAATTGATTTTCTTATAATCAATTTATATTTTCAATCATCTTTCCTAAATATAAATCTAATCTACATTCAAATGATCAAACTAAATCAAACTAAATCAAATTAAATCAAAACCCTTCTAGCCATATGACCTATCCCATGGACTTAGCTATATATTAATCCAAATCAAGTCAAACTCAATTGATTTTCTCAGAAATCAATCATATTTTCAATCAGCTTCATAAATTTAAATGAAATATACATTTAAATTATCAAAACTAAATCAAACCAAATCAAAATCCAAACCTAAGCCACATGACTCAACTCCATGGACTTAGCCAAATTCCTTCATTCCAAATCCCAAATTCAATTGATTTTCTCATGAATCAGTCATACCTTCAATCATATTCACAAATATAAATGAAATCTAAAATCATCAAACAAAAACCAAAATCAACCCAACTTAACCCTTTTGACTTGAAATGTTCAAATGAACCAAAACCCATTTGAACCCAAATTGCAATTAAATTTATATATAAATCCCAAATCCATATATAAACTCAACTAAATCAAACTCAACCCAAAATCAAGCCAACTAAAGTCTATTGGTCCACTTTTACCCAAAGTGGCCAATTTGACCTATTTGAGCCAAGTTCTAATCCTACCCAAATTGGATTGAACCAAGTACATCAAAACCTCCCATCATGATTGTTGATCACCCTAGGTTGATCAATTATCATAAATTAGGTCAAACCAAGTCAACTTGGTCATTTTACCAAGTCAACCCCTTAACCCATATGAACCCAAACTAGCTACAACTAAGCCAAATCCCCTTGAAACCAATGATTCATACCAAATCAAAAATAAATAGTTGAATATGACTTGACAATCAATTGAGTCAAACCAAACCCAATTGGCTTTCTTCACCCAAGTTGACCCAAATTGACTAAAAGATAAAATTGGGTCAAATCAAAATATAAACCAAATTGATTGCAACCAATGGCTCAAGTTCTTTCCAAATTGATTGTTGAACTTGACCAAAGCAATGATTGGACCCAATTGACCTACTTAGATGAAATTGACCTAAAGGTTCAAGTTGGCCTAAATCAAAATAAAATCCAAATTAATTGAAACCAAAGCCTACAATTATCGTTAATTGATCAACTAATCCCAAACCAACACCCAACCTAATACAGTTTGGCCAATTTGGTCAAATTGGTCAACTTAAACCATTTGGCCCAAATGAATTCAAATGAGCCAAAATAAAATCTAAGCCAAACTTAACTAAACCAATTGCACCAAAACATCCCAAATGATCATATGAACTTGACTCAACCTTTGACCCAATTTGACCAATAGGTCAACTTGACCCAATAACCCAATTTGACCTAAATGGGTCAAATTAAAAACTAACCAAATCAACTCCAATTGACTTGAAATTTGGGCTAACCCACTTTTGGCTCATTTCAAATCTAATCAAATCCAATGCCAAATGATCATTCTACCCTTAGGTCAAGGGCATCACATGAGACAAATCACCCATATAAGTGGTCATTTTCCATTCTTTGGCCACTTGGGACTCTCCCAATGGTCCACTTAGGCACTAGGACCTTTCGACTAAGGGGTGGTTGGGTGCCATCACCCATGAGGTGAAATCACCTCCCTCCCATTGGAGAATTTGAAACCCATAGGACACCCATGATTCCTTCTTGGTAGCCACCTCCACACCCAACCAAGCCAAAACTCACTCCTCCTCCACCCATGACTCCACGAGATGGTGGACTGCCCAAGCCACCTGTCATCAAGATGAAAGGGGTATACAACCCCTCATTTTCACTCAAAATACACACAAAATCATTCCTAGCTACCCAAGGCAGGCCACTAGAGCCATTCCTAAGCTCCCAAACTCATTCCTCATCAAAAATGCCATTCTCGTCACAAATAGGACACTCCCATTTCTGACCTAACTTCCCCATTTCTCCATCAAACTCAAATTAAGTTTGCACCCATCTCCCTTAGGCCTCATCGAGCAAGATTAAATCATCTCCCAAGCATGTCGAGCACCGAATGTAGGACTTCGATCAAAGTTAAGCTCCAAATTATCAATTCATGGCCTTCCTAGCGAACACCAAGGAATTAATCCAATTGCTACTCAACAGGACTTCATCTCCACTAGATGAAGCTTCCTCAATCATTTGAGCCACTAGTCTTGAGCTCCGGTGAGGTATGCTTCCAAAACTGATCCTTAGGAAAAAATGGCTTGGAGCTTTTTGAGGAAAACTTGCATCTTGTGTGATCTTGACCATTGGATCCCCTCCGATCAATGTCATCAGGATTTGGGATCTTTTTGGAGTTGATCCAAGCTCGAGTAAGCTCAGATCAACTGAACAATGTTGGATAGACTCCATTCTCCCTCACTTGCATGACGTTAGATCATGCAACATCTATTCTAAGTGATTGAAATAGACAGTCATGATTAGATCCACTAGATTGATCTAATTTAATCTTATTAAGCTGTAAGATTAATCATAGCTGTCCAATCTAAATGGCAGATGAGAAAGCACGTCCATCACCATCACGTAGGTGCTAAGTCAGATAAGTTTTAAGTAGCCAATCCCGCAGTGCCATGTGAAAAGTGTGCTGCATCAGTGCGCCATGTGGCGCCAATAGGATTAGTCTTTAATTAGAATTAATTAATCATTTTTAATGGCCAAAACTTCTAAAAATTATATAGAAATAAAAAATACAAATAAATACTCATTTTAAAGGTATTTCAGAGGAGAATTAATTAAGAATGATCTTAACTATATTTGAATAGTAATTAAGGTTTAATTAAGATTTAATTATGAAATTAATTAGCTTAATTACTCTGTAATTACTTGAGCAATTAATCCCAAGTTTATTGGGATAATTTAATGGGATGACCTCTTTCTCCCATGATTTTCTTGAGATTTATCACTCGCTTAATTAGGAAAATTGACTAATTAAACCTTAACTACTCTTTTATGTTAAGTAATGATTAATTAATCCCTTCAATAGTAATAAATTGGTTAATTAAATTTATTAATCATTGTTCAATAGTAAGTGAACTAAGGAATAGGGTTGGGACCCCTTTCCCTAAGTTCATTTCACAATTTTTTAAAAAAAATGAAATTAATTAAGATATAACTAATTAATTAAATCACTTAATCAAATTGAAATCATAATCACATCATACCTTAATTAATTAAACCAAGGGGTAGATCTTTGGTGTTTAATAACCTAAAGGAGTTTAATTATGGTATGGTCCACATGTGTGGGAAAACCATAAGAGTAATTAATTAAGTCCATTAATCTAATTGACTATTAATCATGAGCCAATTTACATTACTTTTATTTCCTATGATCATTGCAAGTTTATTTTCCATGCATATCATGTTGGCTCATAATTATTTAGTTAATTACTTTAAGGTGACATAGGTAAGAGTTATTAGTTCATCTAATTAAGGGTTCAACTTAATTAACCCATAAAATCAACTTAATTAAATTTCCTTAAATTAAATCAAATCACTAATGTGGGAATGGGTTTAAAATAGCAAGTGATGATTTCTCTTCTCCTCTTTAAATCAAATCAAATTTAAAACTTAATTAATAAACAAGCTTTGGTTTGCTTTAAATAATCTTATTTGATTTGATTGTCCATAAGAACTAGTTTAGTTGAATGAATCACATGCTTATATTTGATTGTCCTCTTTCCAATCATGTTAAATTTGATATGTCATTTGAATTCATGCATCCATCTTTTTAAAATCAAGTAAAATAAAATGGATTTCCTTTATGTAAGCTTGCATGTGTTGATTTAATTTAATATATGCATGGCTACTATCACTATTAAATCCAAATGTATTTTTCAAAAGATTATAAATGAATAATAATATGTGTTATGATGCTAGTTAGAAATACATAAGAAATGCATGTGCTTATAGCTTAAGTGTATGAATGTTGAGTTCTCTTTCCTCTATTCATGTGTTGATTTATATAAGATTGAATGGTAACGAGTATATAGTCTAGACATCCCAGGAACAGGAGGCTTTAGCTAATCCCAAAGAGATTATTTGATTACCTCACTTTCCTAGTTTAATAACAGCATGTACCCATCTAAAATCATTCTTATGTATTTCAACATTAGAATTTTGATAGAACTTTAATTCATATATATAAATAATTCAATAACTTTGCATGGTTTTCTTTCCCTCATTTATGTATACATCCATGTGTGTCCAAGAAAAGAAATAATATAGTCTAGACATCCCAGAATATGAGGCTTTAGTTAACCCCAAGGAGGTCATTTGATTACCTCACTTCTCTAGTTCAACAACGACACGTACTTGCTTAAATCTTTATACATGTATATGTGTTTAGTGAATGAAAATCCCATTTTACATTAAAATTGCATGCATTAATAATTGACTAAGTGGTTGAATTAATTAGCCATATGATTTTGAGCTTACTTCATATGTTCATGTATACGAATTTACATATGTTTGAATGCAAATGGGTATATAGTCTGGACATCCCGAAAATATGAGGCTTTAGCTAGCTCCAAGAAGGTCATTTGCTTACCTCACATCCCTGGTTTAATAATGGCACATGCCTATTTAATTTCATTCTTATGTCATTTTTGTATAAGAATTTGGATAAAGTTTTAAATTAATATGTTTAAATAATTCAATCAAATAAAATATAAATTCTAAACATACACATACATTCATCATTTAAGTGTGCTAAAATATGTTGCATGTATAGATACACTTAGGATTAAATCATATGCATGTTAAATGTGATGGAAAGGAATGATTTAAGATATGTCATGTGGTAGTAATTCAATTAAATTAATCTTAAGATGCCTTTCATTTTATATAGGATTATTTAAAGTGAACTTAAACTTAGGATTAATTAAATCATTTAATAAGCCATTCACTAAAGAGAACTATATCAAATTAAAATACTTTAGAAAGTGGCTTAAGGTAGGGATGAAAGAGAGCAATCCTCCTTATCTATTTTTATAACACTTAGTTGCTAAATGCAATCAAATAAAATAAAAGAAAACACAAATTAAAATTCTCAAATAAATTAAACTACTTCAAGTGAAATCAACCTTTCATGTTAAATTGAATCCTTCTAAACTTAGAAAATACAACACTAATGCCTAACAAGACTTATCACACAAGCCTTAATACACACATTAGAATAAAGTCACCAATTCTAGCTCTAAGTTAAGATGGTGTATGATGTGATGTATGTTTTATTTTATGATGTCTTATTTTAGATTAGATGTTAGGGTGTATGCTTTATAGACTGGATGATATGCCAATATTAGCCTAATCATATTTTTTGCAAGGGATTATTCTTAAGGGATTCTTAAAAATAAATCTGAATGCTCTTTTTTCAGGTTGCTTAAATCCTTAAGTATAATCCAAGTTAGGATAGGTGGGGTTAGTTACCCATGTGTAGGATGCTAAGTCTAAATTATAATTACAACTACTTGGGATTATATGTATATTTAGCTAACCACTATTTCACAGGTAAAGTTAGATTTACTTTTCCCACATAAATGTAATTTTTGTAATAGGAATTAAGATTAGTTCTATGGGGGATTAGGATGAGAGGCGAGAAGGTTTTATCTTGGGGTGCCCTGATGCCTTTGAAAGTACCATCCAAATCAAAGAAGGAACCAAATCAGAAATGGAGATATGAAGAAAGAAGACTTCCATAGCATTTAATACAACTATAATTGTTCTTTCATATTCTAGGTTGTATAAGGGTAGAGCTCGGCTACCCATCTTTTCTCTCTTCGAGTTATATGGATGTACTTGACCGCACCAGCCTTTTATTCTTTTACGATAGTTTATATAATTATTTGATGTTATGTTTATATTATGCATTAGGACAGTATGCTTTTCATTATTTCTTAAATGATTGATGCTTTAATGTGTGTCTCGGATATTGGAGTCAACTGATTACTAGAACTAATTACTTGCTTATCCTTATCTTTCAAAATGAACTTTACACATAGGTTGAAATGACTTCTTGGAATGATAAGCTTGGAAAGTTCTACCTTCTCATCAGGCATACCTATCTTTCTTATGGGATTCTCGAGTGATTGACTCCAGTCAATCTCAAGAGGTGACTAACTATAGCTATTATTTATTTGACTAAGGGCTTTAGGAATAAAATCAAGAGCATCATGACAATATATAAGTAGAGTTAGCTTTCTTCATTAATTTCTTTTTAAGTAGAGGTACATGATAGAAATCACGTAAAGTAAGTAGAGTAAGATTTAGTACCTATCCATTCTCTATATAATGTCATAGAAGAGGTTAGTACTAGGGGTGGAGGTACTTTATGGTGGCTATGTTGGACTATCTCAAGTATGGTATTTGTCTCTTTTAGGCTATCACCCTCCCCAGTTATCCTTTGCAACTAGCAAACCTTCCTTTGTTGGAGGTTTGAGCTACTTCATGCACCTAGGAAAGATTTTTTGATCTTAGAAATGATCTTCTTAGAGGGGGATAGTGATATCAACCTTCTTTGGTCTTAAGAGATGTGTATCTAAGGATTACTAACATGATGGTTGTTCTAATAAATATTCCTTAATATAAACTCTTCTTGTAGTTAAATTTAAAAGTCCTTAAAATGATACAATCCTCTAAACATGTTGTGGTTTAATAATTAGGATCATCATCTTTCCCATACTCTCCTCTTCTGGTAATGAAAGTCAAGTTTCTTTAAGAGATTCATAAAGATTTTCCACAACCTCCCTCTTGAATGAATATGGCTTCAATCTACAGGAAGAGTATGTGGAAGGTAGATACACTGGCGATGGATATGAATACCGATCTTTGGGTACTCTTAAGGATGGAAATGGTCATTATAGCTGCTTATTATGGTGTGATATGGTGGAAGAGGAGGTGGTAAAAAATCTGAGCTCGTAGTCTCTCATCTAAACTGTACTTCCCTCTTTCCATGGACATCCTAAGAGCTAAACACCTTCTGATTTAGGCCTAGATGATTGGTTGAAAAAATGATTTCCTCTTGTAAGCATGTTGATTAATTTCTTGAATGTTTTGATGGTTATTCTAAGATGATTGGGCCATGAATATTTTTGAGAAGAATCTCAATGCCATGTTGTTCGGATAACTGTGGCTCACAATTCATGCACATGTTGCACCACCTGATCAACAAGGGACTCATTGAGTTTTTGTTCTTTACAATGAGGTTGCCTGATCACTCTGAGTTGACAAACCTTGATGAAGTTCTCTCTCACTGAAAAATCTTCATCGAACCGTTGATTACTGCAGTCACAAATACTTGGGTGGTACAGATGGAAGAAGAGTGTGTTCTATGTTGCATAACCAAAAATTATGCAATGTGTTATGGGTTCCCCTACATCAAAGATCTTGAAGGATGGTGGCACAAAATCTAAATAAAATAAAACTAAATAAAACCTAAACCTAAAATAAACCTAAAATAAATAATAAATAAAACCTAAACCCTAAACTAAAAAGAACCTAAACTAAAATAAACAAAATAAACAAAACATAAACCTAAACTAAAATAAATAAAACTAAACCTAAATCTATAATAAACTAAACCCTAAACTAAAATAAAATAAACTAAACTAAAATAAACTTAAACCTAAACTAAAAAAACTTCAAAATAAACCTCAAATAAAACCAAAACTAAACCTAAGAAAATAAAATAAAAAAATAAACCTAAAAAAATAAAATAAAAAACTAAACTAAAATAAATAAAACCTAAAAGTAAAAAAAAAAAACTTAAAATAAACCCTAAAACCTAAAACTAAACCTAAGAAAATAAAAATAAAATATAAACCTAAAAAAAAATAAAAAATCTAAAATAAAAAAACATAAGTCTAAAACCATAACCTAAAAAATAAACTAAAATAAAACTAAAACTAAAGATAAAATAAACTAAACAAATGAAAATATAAATAAAATAAAATAAATACAAAAGTTTTTAAAATTAAATAATCTAACTGTTGGTTTATTAATTTAAAAAAAACACAAAATCATAAAACTAACCCTAAAACTCACTAAACACTAGTGCTTAAAATCAAACCATAAAACCTACCTCTCCTCCCCTTTGAAAACTTTAAACCCTAGGCTGACTAGAAACCCTACCCACAAAACCCCTAAATCCTAAGCTGACCTAACCTGAAACCCTAACCATGAGCCCTAAACCTTGAACCTGAGCCATGACCAAAATGATCACTCCCCAATCTAAGAAACTTAAAACTTAAAAACTAAACTGAAATAAATAAACCTAAAAAAAAAATAAATAAATAAGCTAAATAAAAATAATAAATAAATAAAATCTAAACTAACTTTAACCTACCTAAACCTAAAATAATAAAATAAAGCATAAAATAAAATAAAATAAATAAACTTATATAAACTAAAATATAAAATAAACCTAAAATAAATACATAAATAATTAAACTAAAAAAAAATAAATAAAAAAAATAAAAAAATAAATTAAATACTAAACCAAAATAAAAAAAATAAATAAAACCTAATTAAACTAAAAAAAAACCTAAAAATAAACTGATATAAACCTAAAAATAAATAAACTAAAATAAACTAAAATAAATTAAAAAATCTACTAAAATAAATAAACTAAACCCTACTAAATAATAAAATAAAAACCTACTAAAAAATCCAAAAAATAAAAAAAAAACCAAAAATAAAACTACCTACACCTAAAATAAAAAAGAAAACCTAAACCTAAAAAATAAAATAAAATACTAACTAAAAATATACATAAATCTACTAAACTTAAAAAAATAAATAAAATAAAATAAAAAATAAATAAAATAAAAATAAAATAAAATAAACCTAAATAAAATAAAAAAATGATAAACTAATAAATAAAATTAAACTAAAATAACTAAAAACCTAAACCTTGGTTTGCAATTAAAACTTTAAACTAACCTAAACCCTAAACCCTACTTCAAACCAACCACTAAACTGCCTGACCCAACCACACATATCCAGACTCCAACCATAACCACCCTAAACAAACCTTCACAAAACTGACTAAAACTGAGCTACCCCAGGCTGACCTAAACCTAACCCAGATCTAAGCCTAAACCTGATCCAAACTAAAGCTAAAAGGCAGAAACCCTAAACCACAAAAACCCTAAACTAAAAACTATAAAATAAAATGATAAAAATAATAAACTTAAAACAAAATAAAATAAAAAAATATAAAATAATAATAAAATAAAACTAAACCTAAATAAAATATAAATAAAATAAAATAAAAATAAACAAAATAAAATAAATAAAACCTAAACTACATAAAATAATAAATATAAAAAATAAAATAAAATTAAAAACTAAAATAAAATAAAATAAACTTAAAATAAAATAAAATAAAACTAAATAAAACTAAACCTAAATAATAAAAATAAATAAAAAATAAAAACCTAAACTAAAATAAACTAAACTAAAATAAAATATTAATCTATACTAAACTAAAATAAATAAAACCTAAACTTAAACCTAAAATAAACTAAACCTAAACCCTAAAAAAATAAAATAAAATAAATGAAAAATAAATCTAAACCTAAAATAAATAATAAAACCTAAAAATAAACCTGAAATAAAAACTTAAAACCTAAACCCTAAAACCAAAGCCAAAACCTAAAACTAAAATAAAATAAAAACCTAAAATAAAATAAAAAAGCTAAACCAATATAAAATAAATAAAAAATAAAATAAAAATAAAACCCAAACCTAAATGAAATCAAAAAGAAAATAAAATAAAATAAAAACTAAAATAAACTAAAATAATAAATAATAGCTAAACTAAAAACTAAAAAAACCTAAATAAATTAAAACTAAACCAAAAATAAAAATAAAATAAACCTAAAATAAAATAAAATAAAATCTAAATATAAATCTAAACCTAAAAAATAAAATTAAACATAAAACCTAAAAATAAATAAATAAAATAAAACCTAAACCCTAAACTAAATCAAAACCTAAACTTAAAATAAAAATAAAATAAACCTAACCTAAAATAAGATATAAACTAAAATAAATAAAACCTAAAATAATCCTAAAAAAATAAACCAAACTAAACCTAAATGAAATAAAATTAAATAAACTCAAAAAAACCTAAACTAAAAATAATAAAAACAAACCTAAAATAAAAATAAAAACCTAAACCAAAAAAATTAAATAAAAAAACCTAAACTAGAATATAAAATAAAAAAAAGCCTAAAAAAAAAACTAAAAAAAAACACAACTTAAACTAAAACCTAAAAAAAAACTAAAATAAATAAACATAAAATAAATAAAAATAAAATAAAATAAAATAAACCTAAAATAAAATAGAATAAACTAAAATAAATAAACTAAATAAACTAAACCTACTAGTTTAAATTTAAAAATGAAAAATAAATAAATAAATAATAAACCTACCTTAAGCCCTAAACCCTAAACCCTAAACTCTAAATATATGCTATTTACCTGAATGGACTTTAGGCCCCTAAACCTAGATTAATACTCTACATGCTAATAGTTTATAAAACCAAACCTCTAGTTGAGCTTGGTGGCTTTGATTTGAATCTCCTTATTGATTTATTATATGCTTATCATGAAAAAATACTTTATCTTACTCTTTCCTCCATCTTCTAGTTAAACTTGTATATAAATTAAATGGGTGGTTCTAAAATAGATTTTCATTGTCTTGGCCTGACTTGGATATTTGCTATACTGATTCCAATGTTGGCTCTATCTTTGTTGGTTGTAGGACTAGGGTCTTATGTTTAAACTATTCGACTTTGTTATTCATTGGGTCATTAAAAGCGATCCATGTTTTTATGCTCTATCTACTTAACTATTACAATGTCTACTGATTGAGAGGTAGCCATCTTAAACTTGCCCGTCTTGGCCTGTCTTGGCTAGATGTAAAGCTATTTTTGTCTTGGTTATCTGCTTTCTTAAATCTAATAGACCCTAATTTGAATCCCATGATTTATCCTCTAAATAATGTTGCACTAACTATGGCTTGATTGCCCACTATTTGTACAGTTAAGATATGATATTAACTAAATTCCCAGTTCAATAGGCTTGCTATCTCCTTGGAATGCAATGTCTAAATGGGTGGTACTATGGATAGCTTGCCTAATCTTACTAAAGAAAAAAATATAGACTGCTACTATGGATATTAATAAGGGGTTGTTCACATATGCAATCATTATTATGATTGGGCTCATTCTGGACTACTTCTTGACAACCTAAAGATTCATATATATATATCATATGTTTGGGATGGTGTTACTTATAGGCTCATCGACTTGCTTAAAAGATTTAGAGCCTCTTATCTGGATGGTTTTAGCCTAAATGTATGAATAAGCATGTAGATATATGATACTGCATGGGACCCAGCCTTTCCAATTTCTCTCTATAATATAGTTTTGTATAGGTTTGCGTAAAAGCCCATTAGACTTTCAACAATGTTATCTTCCTAAATGATGGTGTGATGATTTCACTCCCTTTTGGTTTGTAGCTCTTGTGATGTAAACATGAAGTGGATGCATATTTGCATCACAAAATGAGAAGCCTCCTCTACCATAATTCTTTACTATCATTCTCAAATGCTATTTTCAGTTATCATTATGGTATTACCTTACCTAATTTCTTTCCACAGCTGCTTCTCTTGTCTCTTGTTTGCTCCATAGTGTCATGCATTCTGCTGCATAACATAATCTTCATGTTAATCTATTTGTATCTTTTGATTACTTTGTCTTCTTTTACAGGTTGTACTTAAGGACTTAGGTTGATTATAAATGAATAAGAGTTTATCCTTTAAGGACCTAACCCTCTTTTTAAATAAAATAACATGGGGTTTCTAAAATAATAATAATAATAATAATAAAAATAAAATAATAATAATAAATAATAATAATAATAAATAAATAATAATAAAACCCTAAATAAATAAACCATGAAAATAAAATTTAAAAAAATAAAAAAAAATAAACTAAACTAAATAAAACCTAAAAGTAAATAAATATAAAACTAAAACTTAAATAAAATAATAAAATAAAATAAAATAAAACCAATAAACTAAACCTAAAATAAAATAAAAAATAAAATAAAAAGATAAAACTAAATAAAATAAATAAAACCTAAACTAAACTAAAATAAGATAAACCTAAAATAAAAAATAAAAGATAAAACTAAACGTAAAATAAAAATAAAATAAAATAAAAATAAACTAAACCTACTAACTAAATAAATAACCTAAATAAACCAAAATAAATAAATAAACTAAAAAATAAACTAAAATAAATAAAAAAAAAATAAACAAAAAAATAAAAAAAAAATAAATAAAAACCTAAACTAAACCTAAAACAAACAAACTTAAACCTAAATAAAATAAAATAAAACTAAACTAAAAGTAAACATAAACCTAAAAATAAACTAAAGAAAATCTAAACTAAAATAAATAAACCTAAATAAAATAAAACTAAATAAAATAAAAAATAAATCTAAATAAAAAATAAAATAAAATAAACTAAAATAAATAAAATGACTAAATAAACTAGTGACTACTTTTATTTTTTTAAATTCTAAAACTCTACCAGCCCTGACCCTAAACCCTAAAACTAAATCCTATAACCACTAAAACTAACCTCCTGAAACATAACCACTAAATCTAAAATCTACAAACCTAAACCAAAACAAACTGGCCAGATCTAAATAAAACCTAAAATAAAATAAATATAAAAACTTAAATAAAATAAATAAAATAAAATAAAATAAAAATTATACATAAACCTAAAAAATAAAATAAAATAAAATAAAATTAAACTAAAATAAAATAAATAAAACCTAAACTAAATTTAAAAAAAAGATAAACAAAATAATAAAAATAAATAAAATAAAACTAAATATAGAATAAAAATAAAATAAACCTAAAAATAAAATATTAAACTAAATAAAACCTAAAATAAATAAATAAAAAATAAAACTAAAAAAATCTAAACCTAAAACAAAATAAAATAAACTAACTAAACTAAAATAAACCAAAATTAAATAAAACCTAAACCCTAAACTAAATAAAATAAAATAAACTAAAATAAACCTAAACTAAACTAAAATAAACTTAAAATAAAACCTAAATAAAACCTAAACCTAAAATAAAATCTAAAAAATACAAAATACATAACAAATAAAATAAAATTAAAACTAAATAAAAGTAGATAAACCTAAAAGTAAACTAAAAAACCTAAACTAAAATAAACTTTAAATAAATAAATAATCTAAATAAAATAAAATAAATTTAAATAATAAATAAAATAAACTAAATAAACCTAATACTACCTTTTGCTTTTAAAACCCTAAAAAACTAAAACCCTATCCACCCTGGGCCACAGAATCATCCTAACCCCCACCCTGACCTAAACTGACATAACTAAAACCCCAAACCCAAACCCTAAAACCCACAAACCCTAAACCCTGAAGCCAAACCTTGACCCTGAGCCACTAGGCCACAAAAAGCCAAAACCCCAATCCTGAAAGCCAAACCTGACCTAAAGAAAACTGAGCCACTATACCCTAAACTAAGATCTAACCACAAAACTCTGAGCCACAGGCCTACCACAAAACCTAAAACTGAACCTAAAATAAAAATAAAATAAATAAAATAAACAAAATAAGATCTAAATAAATAAAAAGTCTAAACTAAATCATAAATAAACCTATAAAATAAAATAATAAAATAAAATAAAATAAGAAAACCTAATTAATAAAAAACTAAAATAAAATAATTAAAAGCAATAAAATAAAAAATAAAATAAAATAAAATAAAATAAAATAAAATAAAATAAAAAACTAAATAAAACCTAAACCTAAAAATAAAAATAAAATAAAGTAAATAAAATAAAATAAAACTAAAAATCCTAAAATAAAAAATAAAATAAACTTAAACTTAAGCTAAAATAAACTACACTAAAATAAATAAAACCTAAACCTAAAAATAAAATAAACCTAAAAACCTAAAAAATAAAATAAAATAAACTAAAATAAACCTAAACAAAAATTAAAATAAAACCTCAAAGTAAACCTAAAACTGAACCTAAAAAATAAAATAAAAGTAAACCTAAACTTAAAATAAAGATAAAAAGAATAAATAAAATAATAAGAAATAAAACTCATAAAATAAACTTAAACTAAAATAAAATTAAAATAAAAACCTAAAATAAAAAATAAACCCAAAATCATAAAAATAAATCAAATAAAAATAAACATAAAAAAATTAAATTAGAATAAATAAAGAATAAACTAAATAAACTAAATAAACCTAAACCTACAATGTTACTTAATTAAAAAAAGACCTTGAACCATAAATCCTAAACCCAAAACCCTAAAGCCACAAACTCTAAATCTAAGATATGATAAACAAACTCTTACCCTTACACCCTTAAACCTGACCCTAAATCCTAAACCTCAGGCACCCTACTAAACCACTAAACAAACTACCACCACCCACTGAGCCATTAACTCTGAGCCCTAGGCCCCCTCTAATCCACATGACCCTAAGCCTAGCCACCCTAATAACCAAACTCATGACCTAGGCCTGGCCCTCACCAAATACTGAGTCAAACCCTACCCTAATACAAACTAATGAGCCTAATGATAATAAATAAACCAAATAAGATAAAAATAAAATAAAATAAAACTAAACCTACTAAAGTAATAAAATAAAATAAAATAAAATAAATATAATATAAAACCTAACTAAATTATAAATTAAAGTAAAACTAAGAATAAAATGCTAAATAAATTTAAAATAATAAACTTAAAATATAATAAAATAAAATTAAAAAAAATTCAAACCTTAAAATAAAAATAAAAAAACATAAAAAAAACTAAAATAAACTAAAATAAAATCTAAACTAAAAAATAAAAAATAAAATAAAACAAAATAAAATAAACTTAAACCTAAACTAAAATGAACTAAAATTAAAATAAATAAATCTAAACCTAAACCTAAAATGTAAACTAAACCAAATAAAATTAAATAAAAAAATAAAACTAAACTAAACTAAAAAAAATAAAACCTAAAATAAACATAAAATAAAACCTAAAACCTAAACCTAAAAAAAATTAAAATAAAATCTAAACATTAACCTAAAAATAAGAAATAAAACCTAAACCTAAAAAATATAATAAAATAAAACTCTAAAAAATAAACCTAAACTAAAATAAACAAAAAAAATCTAAACTAAAATAAATAAATCTAAAATAAATAAATAAACTAAAATAAAATATAAAATAAACCTAAATAAAATAAAAAAAAATAAATAAATAAATATAAATAAATAAGTAAATAAACCTAAACCTACCGGGTTTGATTTGAAAAAACAAACCCAAATCTAAACCCTAAACTAAACTAACCCACACCTATCTGACCTAAATACTAACCTAAACCTAAACTACCCACCCCTAAACCCTAAAGCCCTCTAAACCTAAACTACCCTAAACCTCCCTCCTAACCCATAAACCCTAAATCCACAACCACTGATCTATCAACCCCCCAAAGCTAAACCCTAAATTCCAAAACCTAAACTAACTCTAGGGGAATGGTGGGAACCATGGTGGGGTCAGTCAAGCTCTTCTAGATCTAATGGAGAAGCAACATTAAAGCGTAAGAATGGGTGCTCATTTTTTATCTATATCGTCGCTTATGTCTTAGAAAACTTGGGGTGTTACTTGGTTGATAAAATCAAAAACATTAAACCTAAAACTAAAACTTAAACCTTAAACCTAAAACCTAAACTCTAAACCCTAAATCCTAAACCCCAAACCCTAAACCAAACCTAATCCCCAAAAACTAAAACCTAAACCTAAACTAAATAAAACCTAAAAATAAAATAAATACAAAAACCTAAACCAAAATATAATAAAATAATAAAATAAAATAAATAAATAAATTAAAACTTAAATATAAACCTAAACCTAAAAAAAAATAAAATAAAAAATAAAAACTAAAATAAAATAAAATAAATAAAAATCTAAACTAAACTAAAATAAAAAAACCTAAATAAAATAAAAAACTGAACTTAAAAATAAAAATAAAATAAAAAATAAAATAAAAATAAATAAACTATAAAAACCTAAACCTAGAATAAACCAAAATACAACCATAAACTAAAAACTAAACCTAAAATAAAATAAAATAAAATAAAATAAACCAAACCTAAACTAAAATAAACTAAACTAGTAAATAAAACCTAAACCTAAACCTAAAATAAATTAAACTAAACCTAAACCTTAAAAAAATAAAATAAAAAATAAACCTAAATGTATTAAAAAAATAAAATAAACTAAACTAAATAAAAATAAAAAAATAAACATAAATAAAATAAAATAAATAAATTCAAATAAATAAAATAAGCTAAATGAACTTAAACCTACTGGTTTGCTTAATTTAAAGAAAATACTTAAAAATCTACCCAAATACTAAACCCTAAACCACTGAGCACTACCTAAACCACAAAATCTAAACCCTAAACCCTACTAGCCTAAATATTAAACCTAAACTCTAAACCTACACCCTAAAAAATACTAAACCCTAGCCTAAAACCCAAACCCTAAAACCCTAATCCATAACCCTAAGCTCACACCACAAACCTAAACAAAACCACAGCCTAAACCCTAAACCTCAAACACTAAACCCTAAACTCTAAACTCTAAACTAACCCTAAACCCTAAACCCTAAACTAACCCTAAACCCTCAACCTTAAACTAACCCTAAACCATAAGAATGGGCAAAACCTTAATGGGATGAACATCATCGTCAACTAGGCTCAGTCTAGATCTGGCGGTGGAGGAGAAGGTGGAGGCGATAGTTATCACAGTGGTGACGGGAGATCTAGAGGTGCTGGTGGATATGGAGGTAGTTGTAAGAGTAGTGGTGGTTATGGAGGTGGGAGGAGCGACGAAGGTTACAATCGTGTTGGTGGTAGAGGGAGTGATCAGGGATATGATGACAGATCCTGCTACTCAAGAGGCGGGGTGGTTTTGAGGGGAACTGGAGAAAATGAAGAACGATCGATCTACTCTACTGCTTATGGAACTATGTCTTTATAGTAGAGATGGTTCTACTTATCTAGGGTTTTGATTTGCTCTATGGGTGCTCATTTTTTATCTTTAACATCGCTTGTGTCTTAAAAAACTTGGTGTGCTACTTGGTTGATGAAATCGATAAGAAGAAATGTTAAATATGAATTTAGTCTCTATTAAAATAAAACCTTAAACCTAAACCTAAAATAAAACTTAAACCCTAAACTTAAAACCTAAACCATAGCTACAAACCCCAAACCTAAATCTAAACCCCAAAATCCAAACCCACTAAACCCTAAACCCTAAAACCATAAACCCTAAACCCTAAAATCAACAACCCTAAACCTTAAACCCCCAACCCTAAACCCTAAACCCTAAATGCTAAACTAACCCTAAACTTTAATCTAACCCTAACCCTAACCCTAAGCCCTAAACCCTAAATCTTGAATAAAGATGTCATTAGTAGTAGATCTGAAGAATGACCTAATCCTAACATTATTATGGTAGCTAAGGAAAATGTCTTCAAGAGACTTTCCATTGACTATTAGAGATTTGAATACTAAAACCCTAAACCTAAATCATATTATAATACCATATATTATAGTATAATGTAGCATCATATATTTGAGCATGTAGTGATGTATTTTTGGTGGTTATAAGATGTTTTGAAATGTTTTAGCATATTATTGTATTTTTTCCTATAGTCTATATTAATATAAATCATAAAAATATTGATTTAATAAATCAGATGATGAAATTTGTTAAATTTAAGTGGGAATTAAGTTGTAGTACCAAAGGTGTGCTACACCACTTGTAGTCTAAAAAGTAAGATTTTATGTCCAAAATAAATATTATATTTTGTAGCATAGTATAACATCATATATCATAATATATTATTTTGTGCATTTTAAATTCTTTTAGTATTTTACAATCATGCGGTCACTAGCATTATTTATAAAAATGTTGATTTACACTTTAAAATGGTGGAATTTGGCCAAATTCATAATAAGTAGAGCATGACATCATAATATATTATTTCAATTTAAAATATGTAAGTGATATGACTATATATAGTTTTTATTATTTAAATTTTTTTTTTTTTTAAGCAATCCCTTGTGAAGTGATATGCAATATAATATTAATAATGTGTCATAGCATATTATAATATAGGATGCCATAACATAGTGTAGCATCATGCATTATAGCATACTATTGTGTATTACAACTTATTGTTTAGCAAATTTTAGTTTATTATGGTATGATGTAGTAGAGTTTGTATTGGTATAATACATAAAAATACTAATTTATAAGCCAAGATGATGGGATGTGGCCAAATTTAAGTTAAGCTTTAGGGAACATCATTGGGGTATGCTATGGTGTGTCATTTAATCAAAAGAATAGAATTTTGCATCCAAAATAAATGTTAATTTTTCAACCAAATTTTATAATTTTTTTTGCTTAAAGTGATTCATTTTAAGGTGTAATGTAAGATAATATATTATATGAAAGCATATTAAAATATAATGTACATAACAATATAACTTGACATATATATGAATGTGGTGGTGTGTTACTAAAGAATATTGTACATTTTAGTATGTTTTACTTTTGTTATAAGACATTGGGTGAAAACTCACAAAAATGTTAATTTGAAAGTTGAGATGGAAGAATTTGGCCAAATTCATAGCACACACTAAGAAGCAACACCAAAATTATTCTATTTTGTACCATTTCTATTAGAAAAATAATAATTTTACATCCAAAATGTACATTATTCATATTTTGCAAAAATTTTGTTATTTGTTCCTTTTAAGTGATTCTAATGAGGTGTAATGTTAGACAATATATTATATTATAGCAAATTATAATATTATATAGTCTATTAATTCACACTATAATATGTCTAGCATAATATTGTATAATTAGTTTGAGCTTGCACCATCACAAATCATAAAATGTTGATTACATTGTTAAGATGATGTAATTTGAATGAATACATTGTTAGGCTTTTGGTTGAAGTATTAAAGGTGTGCATAAGAGAAGAAATAAGATTTGATGAGAATTCCATGTCAAGGACATGGAGGGAGATCTGCTAGGGATCACACATGCATTGGACATGACATGTGAGGGGTCTATGTCGAGGGCATAGAAGAAGAAAATCTACTGGGATATGGTTTGAATTTATTTGATTATATGATTTATGGAAATAAGATCCATTGGGGATAAGAATCTATAATTCACCAAGGATTAAGATTGAATTGACTTTAATTTGTTTTATTTTAATTGATGTGGAGGCATATGAGCTAGAGATATGGGATCGAGTCTGCTGGGGATTGGGTATATGAACCTTCCACTAGGGAAGCAGGTTCGGGCTATCCATTAGGAATTGGGATTTGAGTTTGATTTCATAGATTTATTTGGGGATGTATCCATAAGGGATAAGAGTTTGGTTGGATTTCTTTGATTTAGACTCTACTAGGGGAGTTGGTTTAATTTGAATCTACTGGGGAGGTTGGTTTTGAATTTAATTTGTTTGCTTGACTTGTTTATATATGATTTAGGGCTTCACTAGGGAGAAGGGTGTGATTTAACTCCTAGAGAAAATCAAATTGGGTTTAATTTGACGAGTTAATGTATGGACCTTCGTGTATGCGATGGACCCCGAGAAGGGGCTATAAGCCTTGACCTACCTCAGTTTACAAATCCAAGAGTCTATATAGGGTGGAGCTAGCCAACTAAGGGGTTTCCTTTCGATGTGCAATGGCTATGCAAGGAAGAAGGCATAGCAGACTTACATCTTCCAAAGCGAGGAAAAACTGCTAGGGTGACCTGTTGGATGCAGAACAAATCAAACTTGACCTAGGGCAACTACTGAGAGAATGATGCTGGGGACTTATTTCAACTCAAAAGTAGTCAAGATTAATTTTATCTTAATTTCTTATTATTTGATATGGTTTCTTTGGTTTAGTTTGATTTTGATTTGAGGGCATATCTGCTCGGGATGTGAGCTCAGTCAAATTTGATAGATTTAATTTATTGACCATGTCGGTGTGTGATGGACCCACTAAGAAGGGGCTATATCAGACTTTTCATATCTCAGATTTACAAATCCAAAGAGAAAGTCTACTGGCTATGGGGTAGAGCTAGCTAACCAAAGGGGTTGCCTTTCGGTGTGTGACAATTATATTAGGAAGAAGGCGTAGTAGACTTACATCTTCTAAAATAGGGAACAATAGCTAGGGTGACCTGTTGATAGCACAACAAATCAAACCTGACTTAGGGATGATTACTGAGTGAATACCACTGGGTAATTATATCAACTCAGGAGTAGTTAGGTGATTCCTATAGTGAGTTCTATTGACACTACCCTAAAGATGGGATACCTACTTGAAAAAAAAGATATTTCTAGGGGTGTTCTCCTAATTAAGTGAATATATATTTTGTTTATATGTTTGCATAGACTTTATTGGTGTGCAAGGGACCACACTGAGAAGGGGCTATGTCGACCTTGACCTATCACAGATTTACTGAACCATGGGAGAATCTTCACATCCATAGGACGGATTCTCCAACCACAGGGGTGGTTACTAGGAAAGGGGAACTATCCAATTTGATAGTAAACCGGGTAGTGTCTAAATATGGTCATAAAGGGTGTGATCCAAATATAGTGCCCACAGAGGAAGTGCTACTAGGGGCATTATCCTTAGCCTAGAAAAGAAATCTATAGATGTACAGTGGCCAACTCAAAAAGAAAGCATAGTAGACTTACATCTACCATTAGTAGTGTATCTTAAGGTTCAAAAACCAACTAACCTAAGGTGTATCCTTTAGCATGAGGGGTGTATCCATTAGCATAGTGAGAACCAACCAACCTAAGGTTCCATCGGTGTGCACTGATCAATTTGGAAAGAAATCATGTAGGCTTACAACTTCCCAAGTGGGGATCATCTGGGATAGTCATATCAGAGACATATGCTATCTAACCTAGAGCAACTATTACAAGGAAGGCGGACTGAACTTCAGCGGCCGGAGGGGAAGGAGTCACTATGGGACTTATCCACAAACATCAAATATACTCGAGATCAATGCATGAAGGCTAATCCAAGAAGAAAGCGTAGTAGACTCACATCCTCTTAAATGAAGCCAACATGAGGTAGCTTACCGGCCATGCAGTAAGGCTTACCAAACTAACAAGGTGCTCATCGATGTGCAGTGGCCAAGTAAGGAAGGAAAGCGTAGCAGACTTACATCATCCAAAGTAAGAAGGCCACTAGGCTGACACACTAGCAGGGTTGCTTATCACCCTAACCTAGAATAGCTACTAAGTGAGTGCCACTGGGGATGTTATCTCAACTCAGAGTAACCTGAGACAAAAGATATGTGTTTGACATTGGTCACATTGCCTAGCCGTATCCATGTACTCTTTGATCCTTGATGGTCAGTAGTATCCTAGTCTCTTGATCTTGGCTTTCATCTTTGGACCGGATTGGTTGGCTACACATAATCCTGAGTGTACCTTGGCCATGATCTTATGGGTTTCTTACTTGTCTAAATAATGTAACCACATATGATCAAAAGACTGTCGGTACAAGACACCATCCACAAGAGCATAAAAAATGCTCTCTAGTTCATCTGATGGCCTTCGGACTTCTCTTGAGATAGTTTGCCTTAATTTAGGTAATCCATGAATGGTTGCCTCCAATCTAAATCCTCATCCTTCTTGGCAATGGCAACCTCCCTTCAAGAGAGTACTTTTTGATGAGTTTAATATCCACAAGGGATAAGACTTGTCTATTTTGGACCTTTATTGATATGGACTCATCCTCCGGACATGCTAACTCCTTGGCAAGCTTGGTTAAAGCATATGCTATGATGTTCTCTTCTTGAGGAATCTTATAAATGGTAACCTCTAGGATTTAGGCTAATAATTTCATAGTGTACTTATGGTAGTGATGGAGATTAGGCTTTATAACCTTATAAGACCCAGTGATTTGGTTGATAACTAGTTGAGAATCCCCGAAGATGTTGATGTTCTCGATGCTTAGATTGATGGCTAACTCTAGACCGATAATCAGAGCCTCATATTCAGCTTCATTGTTGGTGCAAGGATTGAACAGTTGATATGAGAATCTAATTACATCATAGTTCGAGTTAAGAGAACAATTCTACTCCTTCCTTTCTGAATAGTAGAATGTGGTTCTTCTCCTCTTTGAGAAGGCGCACCAATAAACATCTCGATGGTGAATGCTAGTATCTCCTAAGTTCATGTTTTGTTCATTGGGGAGATCATCACATGGGAGTCAGTCAGGAAGTGGGTGTATTGTTGAGATATCCACTAGCACTTATCCTTTCATTGTATGAAGGGGTACAAAGGTAATGTCAAACTATGAGAGGATCATGGACCATCATGCCAACTGTTTGGATAACATCGACCGTGTCATGAGATACTGTAATGGATTGATCCTCGATATTAAGTTCACCATATGAGGGAACATGTAGTGCTGTATCTTTTGGGATGCAAAGATTAAAGCTAGGCAATGCTTTTCAATTTATGGATAATTAGCCTCAGTAGAGAATAGATGATGGCTAAGGTAGTAGAGTGTGTTTTCCTTCCCTTCATCATTGGCTTGGGCCAACAAAGCACCAAGGGAGTCGTCTAATGCAGTAGTGTAAAGTATGAGCGTAGCTTGCCCAGGATAGGGGCTACTAGAACTGATGGAGTCATCAGGTAATGCTTGATGTCTTCGAGGCATGCTCACACTTATCATCTCAATTAAACTTGGCATCCTTTTTGATAACTACTAAGAATGGATGACATCTTCCCAATATGTTGGATATAAAGCATCTTAGATATTCCAACCGCCCTTGGAATGATTTGAGTTGAGTTAAAATTTTAGAGGGTGTAATTTCTAAAATTACCTTTATCTTCTCCAAATCAATTTTGATTCCTTGGTGTCGGACAGCAAACCCAAGAATTTTATTTGAAGCTACTCTGAATGCACACTTCAGGGGGTTCATTTTGAGGATAAATTATCTTAATTGTCAAAAACTACTCTCAAGTTAAAGAGATGGTCTTTCTTTTCTCAACTTTTGACCATGAGATCATCGACATAGCACTTGACTTGTTGATGAATGAGTTCATCAAAGATTTGAGTCATAACCCGCTAGTATGTAGCACCAACATTTTTAAGGTTGAAAGGCATGACCTCATAGCAATAGATTCTGATCGGGGTTCTAAAAGTAGTGTTTCTTTCATCTTCATGGGCCATCTTTATTTGGTTATATCTAGATGAGACATCCATGAAATAGATGACTGCATGAGATGAGGCAATATATACCATCAGCTCCGAGATTGGTAGTGGAAATTCATCTTTTGGGCATGCCTTACTTAAATCCCAAAAATCAATGCATATGTGAATTTGGTCATTCTTTTCTTAATTAGGATGATGCTAGCTAACCAATTAGGGTAGTTTTCTTCCCGATTAAACCCAGCATCGATCAGTTTCTTGACTTTAGAAATGACCTATTATTCAATGTCTAATCGCATGAGTCTAAGAGCTTTCTTGATAGAGTTAGCAGTAAGCTCTATTGTTAGTTTATGGATTGCTATGTCAGGAACAAATCTAAGCATCTCTTCATAACTCCATGCAAAGTAGTCCTTAAACTCAGTCAAGTCATTGGTTTTAATTTCATTCAATAAAAAATTGATGTATGTCGGGTGTGGATCTTCTTCAATTCCTAAGTTTATTTCCTTGAGCTCATTGATGGTTGACTTGATCTCTTCTTCAAACTCTGGTGGTGCATCTTTGACTTTAAAATCATCTTGATCATCTAATGTTTCTAAGAACATCTCCTCATATGAATTAATGTGATTTGAAAAGAACCTATCAAATTCTAAATAATTGGTGATGACTAAGCAGTAATCATCATCATCAACTGGACCCACTATATCGATCCTAGACCTGATCTTGATTAAGAGCTATTGCATTTGTTCATCCATATTCTTTCGAAGTAGTATGACTTGTTCTTCTACCAAGTATGTGGGATTAACCTTTCTTTGTAAATTATGAACACAAGGCACGTACCAATCAAAAGGTAATTTTATGAAATCTTTATATGAATCATCCTCAAGTTTTACATCAACTTCTTGATTTGAGGATGATGCTCCCAAAAAGAACCTCTGAGTCTTCACACTGGTGAATGACTTAGGGGCTTCCTTAACTACCAAACCCTCAGCTTTTGAGAGAAAAGTTGGGTTAGAACTAAGGTTCCCAACTAATGCCTAACTATTTCACATATAGACTTGGATACACTTTTGCTTTGCTGTGGAGCTCGATCTTCATTGCTATATAGATTAAGTGCCACCTTGAAGGGAATCTACTGCTGAGAAGAGCTGGCTGGTGTGCTAACCATATAATACTCATCCACTCTAAAGTTTAAGTCTATTTGGATAACAGTGTACTCGGTAGACATATCTTATTTGGTGGCCAATAATGAGGTTTTCCACTTGGGCTGCCTCCAAACTGGCCTCTTTCTCTACCTGGTGGAGGTGAGATGTCCCACCCATATATTCGGATGAAGTAATGAACTGTGGGTGGAATCTAATGTCAAGCTCCACTTCCTCCTCCAAGTCTATTTCTATTCCCTTTTATTTTCCTTTTCATTTTATCTTTTCTTTTCTTTTTCTTTTTTTCTTTCTTTTTCTTTTTTCTTTTATGTTTTTTTATTTTTAAACATTGGCCAAGTTCATGAGAATAGACTTGTTGATTTTAAGGGAGGTAGTAAGCCACATCCTCATATATGCCGATCTTGTGAACTGTAAATGGCTTGAGATTTCCTTCAACACAGTAGACGATCTCACCTCTCGCAAACTTCATACACAGATTTAGAAAGGATGGAACTATATTGTTCTCATGTATCCATGGTCTTCCAAGCAAAGCATTGAAAGATGTATCCGAGTCTATAATGTGAAACTTGGCTTCGATCTTCCAATCATCTATCTCCAAGGGCAACACTATGGAGACTAAGGCCTGTTGACATGACTTTTGGAGTGCAGATTCAATCTTCCCATCTTAGACATAGGAGTCTTCTAGACACTAAGACTTCCCTAGTCATAAGACACTTCTAACAATTAGGTAAACATCTAAACCAAGCCTAAAGACTTAGAAGGGTTAACCATAAGATTAAGTTATGCCTTAGGGATTTGGATAATCCAACTACCCTACAACCTAAATCCAATCCATGTTCTCCTTCTGAAACCAAACCTCAAGTTCAATTCAAACATGAAATTCAAATCCAAATCCAAACCTAAATTCCAAAACCAAATGATTGAAGCCCATGATCAAATCCAAACTTGAAACCCTTCCTATGCCATATGACCTATCCATGAACTTTAGCCAAATCTTAATCCAAATCAATCCAAAATCAATTGATTTTCTAATTAATTTATATCTTCAATCATCTTTCTAAATATAAATCAAATCTACATTCAAATGATCAAAACTAAATCAAACTCAATCAAATCAAATCAAAACCCTTCCTAAGACATATGACCTATCCCATGGACTTAGCCAAATCTTAATCCAAATCAATTCAAACTCAATTAATTTTCTCACAATCAGTCATATTTTCAATCATCTTCATAAATTTAAATGAAATATACCTTTAAATCATCAAAATTAAATCAAACCAAATCAAAATCCAAACCTAAGCCACATGACCCAACTCCATGGACTTAGCCAAATTCCTTCATTTCAAAACCCAAAATCAATTAATTTTCTCATGAATGAATCATACCTTCAATCATATTCACAATTATAAATGAAATTTCCAATCATGAAGCCAAACAAAAATCAACCCAAGTCAAACCCAACTTAACCCTTTTGACTTGAAATGTTCAGATGAACTAAACCCATTTGAACCCTAGCTAATTGCAATTAAATTTATATATCAATCCCAAATCCATATATGGACTCAACTAAATCAAACTCAACCCAAAATCAAGCCAACTAAACACAATTAGTCCCAAAGTGGCAAATTTGACCTATTTGAGCTAAGTTCTAATCCTACCCAAATTGGATTGAACCAAGCCCATCATAATCCCCCATCATGATTGTTAATCACCCTAGGTTGATCAATTGTCACAAATTGGGTCAAACCAAGTCAACTCCTTAACCCATATGAACCAAACTAGCCAAATTGTAACCTAAACCAAATACAATGATTCATACCAAATCAAAATAAATATTTGAATATGACTTGGCCTTCAATTTAGTCAAACCAAATCCAATTGTCCATCTTGACCCAAGTTGACCCAAATTGACCTAAAAGACCAAATTGGGTCAAATAAAAATATAAACCAAATTGATTACAACCAATAGCTCCCAATGGAACCTAGGACACTTGACCTAAGGGGTGGTTGGTCGCCTAACGGGAGGTGAAATCACCTCACCCTCCCCTTTGGAGCATTTGAAACCCATAGGACACCCATGATTCCTCCTTGACAGCCACATCCACAACTTCAACCAACCAAGCCAAGCCAACTCACCTCCTCCCTGCCACCAAGGACTCCCTGAGATGGTCAGATGGCCACTAGAAGCCAAACTTGATCCCACCGTTTGATCAAGATGAAAGGAGGAATACACCCCCTCATTTTCACTCAAACACACACAAAAATCATTCCTCAGAGCCCTAGCTAACCAAGACAACCTGCTAGAGTCATTCTTTAAGCTCCCAAGTTTGTTCCTTGATCGAGAAATGCCATTCTCGTGCATTTTGAAATAAAACACTCTGATTTTTGACCTAACTTCCCCATTTCTCCATCAAACTCAAATTAACTTTGTGCGCACCTTCCCTAGGCCTCATCAAGCAAAAATGAATCATCTCCCAAGCTTTCAAAGCAAGGTGGACTTTGATCAAAGCTCCAAATCATCAATTCATGGCCTTAAGTGAAATGTAGAATTGATCCATTCTATCGCGGACTTTGTCTCCACTAGATGAAGCTTCCTCAATCATTCGAGCCACCGGTCTTGAGCTCCGATGAGAAAGCGTGTCCACCGCCGCCACATGGGCGCCGAGTCGGATAAGTTTTAAGTAGCCAATCCAGCAGCGCCATGTCGCGCTAATAGGATTAAGCTTTAATCAGGCTTAATTAATCATTTTTAAAGGCTGAAACTTCTAAAAATCATAAAAAATTATAAAGAAATAAAACAAATGCTAAAAAATACTCATTTTAAAGGTATTTTAAAGGAGAGTTAATTAAAAATGATCTTAACTTATTTTGAGTAGTAATTAATATTTAATTAAGGTTTAATTATAAAAATTATTAGCTTAATTACTCCTAAATTACTTGAGTAATTAATCCCAAACTTTGTGAGTTAATTTAATGGGATGACCTATTCCACTCATGATTTTATTTGGATTTATTGCTCACTTAATTAGGAAAATTGACTGATTAAACCTTAAATACTCTTTTAAGTTAATTAATGATTAATTAATCCCATGAACAATAATAAATTGGTTAATTAAGTTTATTAATCATTGTTCAATAATAAGTGAACTAAGGAATAGGGTTGGGACCGCTTTCCCTAAGTTCATTTCACCATTTTTTAAAATGAAATTAATTCAGAATTAACTAATTAATTAAATCACTTAATCAAATTGAAATCATAATCACATTAGACCATAATTAATTAAATCATGTGATCTTTGTGTGTTTAATAACCTAAAGGAGTTTAATGAAATTACCTATAAGAGTAATTAATTAAGTCCGTTAATCTAATTAACTATTAATCATGAGCCAATTGCATTAGGCCCCTTTTATTTCCTAGGATCATTGCAAGTTTATTTTCCATGAATATCATGTTGGCTCATAATTATTTAGTTAATTACTTTAAGGTGACATAGGTAAGCATAATAAATTCATCTAATTAAGGGTTCAACTTAATAAACCCAAAAATGAACTTAATTATATTTCCTTAAATTAAATCAAATCACTAATGTGGGAATGGGTTTAAAAAACAAGTGATGATTTCTCTTCTCCTCTTTAAATCAAATCAAATCCAAAACTTAATTAATAAAGAAGCTTTGGTTTGATTTAAATAATCTTATTTGATTTGATTGTCCTTAAGAACTACTTTGGTTGAATGAATCACATGATTATATTTTATTGTCCAATTTCCAATCATGTTAAATTTGGAATGTCATTTGAATAAATGCATCCATCTTTTCAAAATCAAGAAAAATAAAATGGATTTCCTTTATGTAAGCTTACATGTATTGATTTAATTTATTATATGCATGGCTATTATCACTATTAAATCCAAATATATTTTCCAAAAGCTTATAAATGAATAATAATATGTGCTATGATGCTAGTTATAAATACATAAGAAATGCATGTGCTTATAGCTTAAGTCTATGAATGTTGAGTTCTCTTTTCTCTATTCATGTGTCGATTTATATTAGATTGAATGGTAATGGGTATATAGTCTAGACATCTCGGGAACACGAGGCTTTAGCTAGCTCCTATGAGGTCATTTGATTACCTTACTTCCCTGGTTTGTTACTTGGTTGATGAAATCAAAAATAAGAAATGTTTAATATGAATTTGTTCTCTGTTAAAAAAAAACACCAAAAACCCTAAACCCTAAACCCTAAAAACCTAAAAATATAAACCTAAACTAAATAAAACCTAAAAATAAAATAAATAAATAAATATAAACCTAAATAAAATAAAAAATAAATAAAAACCTAAACTAAAACCTAAACCTAAACCTAAAAATAAAATAAAACAAAAAATAAGAACTAAATAAATACTAAATAACTAAAAAATGAAACTAACTTTAAAAATAAAATAAACCAAAAAATAAAAAGCGTAAATAAAATAAAAACTCAATGTAAAATAAAAATAAAATAAACCTCAAATAAAATAAAATAAAAACTAAATAAAAACTTAAACCTAAAAATAAATAAAAAATAAAACCTAAACCCTAAGATGAAAAAAACCTAAACCTAAAATAAATAAATTATTATAACCATAAACCAAAACTAAAATAAACAAAACTAAATTAAATAAAACCTAAACCTAATATAAACTAAACCTAAACCCTAAACTAAATAAAATAAAATAAAATAAAAATAAACCTAAACCTAATATAAAACAAAAACCTAAAAATAAACCTAAAATAAAAACCTAAAACCTAAACCTAAGAGAATAAAATAAAAACCTAACCATAAACCTAAAAATAAAACTAAACAAAAAAAATATACATAAGCCAAAAACCTAAACCTAAAAGAATAAACTAAAATAAAAAACCTAAACTAAAATAAATAAACCTGAAATAAGTAAACTAAACTAAATAAAAAAAAATAAACTAAAACTAAAAAAAAAAAAAAAAAAACTAAATAAACTAAGTAAACCTAAACCTATTAGTTTACTTAATTAAAAAAAATCCCTAAACCCTAAACTTTAAATCCTAAACCCGAAACCCTAAACCTTGAACCTATAACCCTAAAGCAAAATCCCAAAATCCTAAAAAACCTAAAACCCTAAATCTTAAACCCTAAACTAACCCAAAACCCAAACCCTCTTTAAAATCCCAAAACCCTAAAGCATAAAGCCTAAAAACCTAAACCTAAACTAAATGAAACCTAAAAATAAAATAATTTATTAAACCTAAATTGAAACTTAAACTTAAAAATAAAATAAATAAATAAACCTAAGCCTCATTATAATAAAAAATAAAAAAAATGAAAACCTAAACTAAAACCTAAACCTAAACCTAAAAATAAAATTAGATAAATTAAACTAATAAAAATAAACTAAAATAAAATAAATAAAAGCCTAAACTAAACAAAAGAAAATAAAATAAACCTAAGAATGCAAAATTAAATAAAATAAAAACTAAATGTAAAATAAAAATAAAATAAACCTAAAATATAATAAAATACAAATTAAATAAATATCTATACTTAAAAAATAAAACCAAAACCCAAAACTAAAAAAAAACCCTAAACCTAAAATAAAAATAAAATAAACAAAATAAAATAAACTTAAACCTAAACTAAAATAAATTAAACTAAAATAAATTAAACCTAAATCTAAACTAGATAAAATAAAATAAACTAAAAATAAACTAAAAAATGAAACCTTTAAAATAAATCTAAAAACACCTAAAACTTAAACCTAAAAAAATAAAATAAAACCTAAACCTAAACCTAAAAAATAAACTAAATAAAAAACTTAAAATGAAATAAATAAACCTAAGATACATAAACTAAACTAAATAAAAAATAAAAAAAAAACTAAAATAAATAAAAAATAAAGTAAATAATCTAAATAAACATAAACCTACCAGTTTACTTAATTTTAAATAAAAAAATAACATGGACCCTAAATCCTAAACCCTAAACCATAAAGCTACATCCATAAACATTAAACCCTAAACTGTAAACCCTAAAACCCTAAACCCTAAATCCTAAACCCTAAACCCTAAGCCCTAACCCTAAACCCTAAACCCTAAAACCCAAAACTAAACCTTAAACCGTAAACCCTAAACCCTAAACCATAAACCCTAACCCTAAACCCTAAACCCCAAATCCTAAACCTAAACCTAAAGTAACTAAATAAATTTAAAAAGTAAACATAAACTAAAACCTTAATCCTAAGAATGGGCAGAACCTTGATGGCAAGAACATCATCTCAACCAAGCTCATCTAGATCTAGCAGTGGAGACGAAGGTAGAGGTGGTAGTTTTCACAATGGTGGTGGGGAATCTCGAGGTGTTGGTCGATATGGAGGTGGTGGTTGCAGTAGTGGTGGTTATGGAGGCGGGAGGAGCGATGGAGGTTACAACTGTGGTGGTGGCAGAGGGAGAGATCGGGGATATGATGGTGGATCCTGCTATTCGAGAGGCCGGGGTGGTTCTGATGGGAACTGGAGAAAATGAAGAATGACTGATCTGATTTGCTACTTAAGGAACTATGTCTTTATAATAGACAGTTATCTAGGTTTTGATTTCTATGTGTGCCCTTTTGATCTATGTCATCGCTATGTCATAAAAAACTTGGTGTGTTACTTGGTTTATGAAATTGAAAAGAAGAAAGGTTAAATATGAACTTTTCTCTGTTAAAAAAATAAAAAACTTAAACCCTAAACCTAAACTCGAACCCTAGACCTAAAACCTAAACCTAAACCCAAACCCTAAACCCTAAACCCTAAACCCTAAAAACCATAAACCCTAAACCTTTAACTCTATACTATAAACCCTAAACCATAAACCCTAAAACCCTAAACCCTAAACACTAAATCCTAAACCTTAAATCCAAAAAAAAAACACTAAACCTTAAACCCTAAAAGCTAAAAAGCTAAACCTAAACTAAATCTAAAAATAAAATAAATAAAAAAACCTAAACCAAAATATTATAAAAAATAAAATAAAAAATAACTTAAACTAAAACTTAAACCTAAACCTAAACCTAAAAAGAAAATAAAATAAGAAATAAAAATAAACTAAATTAAAATAAATAAAAACCTAAACTAAACTAAAAAATAAAAAACGTAAATAAAATTAAAACTACACTTAAAATAAAAATAAAATAAACCTAAAATAAAATAAAATAAAAACTAAATAAAAACCTAAACCTAAATAATAAACCTAAAAATGAATAAAAAATAAAATCAAAACCCTAAACTAAAAAAAAAGCTAAACATAAAGTAAAAATAAAATAAACCTAAACCTACACTAAAATAAACTAAATTAAAATAAATAAAACCTAAACCTAAAATAAACTAAACCTAAACTAACTAAAATAAATTAAACTAAAAATAAACCTAAACCTAAACTAAAACATAAAACCTAAAAATAAACATAAAATAAAAACCTAAAACCTAAACCTAAAAAAATAAAAATAAAAATAAAAACCTAAACCTAAACATAAAAATAAAAAATAAAACCTAAACCTAAAAGATAAAATAAAAATCTAATTAAAAAATAAAAAACCTAAAATAAACTATAAACCTAAACTAAAATAAATAAACCTAAAATAAATAAACTAAACTAAATAAAAATAAAAATAAACCTAAATAAAAATAAATAAAATAAAATAAACAAAAATAAATAAAAAATAAACTAAATAAACCTAAACCTACTAGTTTACTTAATTCAAAACAAAATAATAAAATAAATAAATAAAACCCTAACCCTAAACCCTAAACCATAAAACTAACCCTAAACCATAAACTCTAAACCCTAAACCTACAACCTACAACCCTAAACCTAAAATCATAAACCCTAAACCTAAACCTAAACCCAAAAAAAACCATAACTAACCTAAATCTAAACTCAAACCCAACAACCCTAACCTGAAAAACCCTAAACCATAAAACACTAAACCGTAAACTCTAAACTAACCCTAAACCTTAAACTAAAACATGAACCCTAAACTTAAAACCTAAACCCTAAACCTAAAACCAAAACCCTAAACCCTAAAACACTAAACCCTAAACCCTAAACTAACCCTAAAACTTAAACCCTAAAAACCTTAAACCCTAAACACTAAACCCTAAACTAATCCTAAACCCTTAACTAACCCTAAATAAAAGCTAAACCCAAACCTAAAATAAACATAAACTAAATCCTAAACTAATCCTAAACCCTCAGCTAACCCTAAATAAAAGCTAAACCTAAAACCTAAAATAAACCTAAAATAAATAAAAAATAAAATAAACTAAAAAATAAAACATAAAATAAACCTAAAATAATAACCTAAAACCTGAATAAAATAAAACCTAATCCTAAATCAAAAATAAAAAATAAAACCTAAACCAAAAAAATAAAATATAAATAAAACTCAACTAAAAAATATTCCTAAACTAAAATAAAAAAACCAATAATAAATAAACTAAACTAAATAGAAATAAAAGAAACATAAATAAAAAAATAAAATAAAATAAACTAAAATAAATAAAAAATAAATTATATAAACTAAAGAAAAAATGTTGAATTGTAATTTGTTCTATGTTAAAAAAATTAAAAACCCTAAACCCTAAACTAAAACGTGAACCCTAAACCTAAAACCTAAACCCTAAACCCTAAACCCTAAACCCTAAACCCTAAAACCCTAATTTCTAAACCATAAGCCATAAACTTAAACCCTGAACCCAAAAAAACAAATCCCTAAACCCTAAACCCCTAATCCTAACCCCTAAATCTTAAAAAGCTAAAAAGATAAACCTAAACTAAAAAAAGACCTAAAAATAAAATAATTTTAAAAATATAAACCAAAATAAAATAATAAAATAAAATAAAATAAAAACATAAACTAAAACCTAAATATAAACATAAACCTAAAAAAGAAAATAAAATAAAAAAGGAAAACTAAATAAAATATAATAAATAAAAACCTAAACTAAATTAAAAAAATAAAATACCTAAATAAAATAAAAACTAAACATAAAATAAAAATAAAATAGACCTAAAATAAAATAAACTAAAAACTAAATAAAACCTAAACCTAAACAATAAACATAAAAGTATAACCTAGAAATAAATAAAAAATAAAACCTAAACCCTAAACTAAAAAAAAAACCAAACCTAAAATAAAAATAAAATAAATCTAAACCTACACTAAAATAAACTAAACTAAAATAAATAAAAATTAAACCTAAACCTATAATAAACTAAATCGAAACCTAAACCTAAACTAAATAGAATAAAATAAACAAAAATAAACATAAACCTAAACTAAAAAAGAAAACCTAAAAATACACCTAAAATGAAAACATAAAAACTAAACCTGACAATAATAAATTAAAAATCTAAACCTAAACCTAGATATAAAAAATAAACCTAAAAACCCTAAACATTAAACCCTAAACCCTAAACCGTAAACCCTAAAAACCCTAAACCCTAAAAATCTTAAACACTAAAAACCCTAAACCCTAAACCCTAAACCATAAACACTAAAACCCTAATCCCTAAACCCTAAACCCTAAATCATAAAACTACAACCCTACAACCCTAAACCCTAAACCCTAAACCCTAAACCATAACCCCTAAAACTTAAACCTAAAAAAATAAAACAAAAACATAAACCTACGGTCGTGCTTTCTTGTTCACCGTCCAATCTAAGATTAGATGACAACTATTAATCCCACAACTTAATAGGATTAAATTAGATCGATCTAACCGATCTAATCACAACCATCCATTTTGATCATGGGAAATAGATGGTGAATGATCTAACATCATGTGAGTGAGGAGAATGGATTCCGTCCTCCATTGCTCACTTTATTTGAGCTTATCCGAGGTTGGATCAACTCCAAAAGGATCCCACACCTTCACGACATTGATCAAATGGGCTCCAACCATCAAGATCACATTATCCAATCTAATCACAACCCACTTTTGCCTAAGTATTGATTTTGGAATCATACCTCACTAGAACTCAAGACCAATAGCTCAAATGATTGAGGAAGCTTCATCTAGTGGAGATGAACCCCTGTTGAGCAACAATTGGATCAATTCCTTGACGTTCACTTAGAAGGCAAAAAATTGATGATTTGGAGGTCAACATTGATCGAAGTCCCACCTCTGATGCTCAAGAAGCTTGGGAGATGACTCGTTCTTACTCGATGAGTCCTAGGGAAGGTACATGAAAAGTTAATTTGAGTTTGATGGAGAAATGGAGAAGTTAGGTCAGAAATGGGAGTGTCCTATTTTAGGATGGATGGGAATGGAATTTTTGATCGAGGAATGAGCTTGGGAGCTTAGGAATGGCTCTAGCAGCTCATCTTTGGTAGCTAGGGTTCTTTGGAATGATTTGTGTGTGTTTGTCTGAGTGGAAATGAGAGGGTGTATACCCCCTTCATCTTGATCGAATAGTGGGAGTTTGGCTTCTAGTGGTCATCCAACCATCTCAGGGAGTCATGGGTGGTAGGGAGGAGGTGAGTTGGCTTGGCTTGGTTGGTTGAAGGTGTGGAGGTGGCTGCCAAGGAAAGATCATGGGTGTCCTATGGGTTTCAAATGCTCCAATGGGAAGGGTGAGATGATTTCATCTCCCATTGGTCATGGCTGACCCAACCACCACTTGGGTCAGGTTGGCCAGTATCTTGAGTGCTTAGGTGGACCATTGGGAGAGTACCAAGTGGCCAAGGAATGGAAATGATCACTTACATGGGTGATTTATCTCATGTGATGCCCTTGACCCAAGGTAGAATGATCATTTGGCATTGGAATTAATTTGGGAAGATATGAAATGAGCCAAAACTGGGTTAGCCCAAATTTCAACTATATTGGAGTAAATTTGGTTAGTTTGGCTCAATTTGACTCATTTAGGTCAAATTAAGTTGTTATCAAGTTGACCAATTGGTCAAATTGGGTCAAACAAAGAGTTGGGTCAAGTTCATATGATCATTTAGGATGTTTTAGTTCAATTGGTTTGGTTTAGTTTGGCTTAGATTTGATTTTGTCTCATTTGAATTCCTTTAGGTCAAATGTGTGAAATTGACCAGTTTGACCAAATTGGCCAAATTATCTTGGGTTGGGATTTGGTTTGGGTTTAGTTAACCAATTGAAGATGATTGTAGGCTTTGATTTTAATTAATTTGGATTTAGTTTTGATTTAAGCTAACTTGAACCTTTAGGTCACTTTGGGCTAGGTAGGTCAATTGGGTTCAATTGGGTCCAATCATGGCTTTGGTCAGGTTCAACAATCAATTTGGAATGAACGTGAGCCATTGGTCCCAATCAATTTAGTTTTTATTTTGATTTTACCCAAATTTGTCTTTTAGGTTAATTCAGGTCAACTTGGGTCAAGAGGGCCAATTGGGTTATGTTTGAATCAATTGAAGGTCAAGTCATATTCAAATATCAATTTTGATTTGGTATGAATCATTAGTTTCAAGTGATTTGGCTTAGGTTGCAATTTGGCTAGTTTAGGTTAATATGGGTTAAGGGGTTGACTTGTTCAAATGACCAAGTTGACTTGGTTTGACCTAATTTGGGGCAATTGATCAACCTAGGGTGATCAACAATCATGATGGGAGGTTTTGATGGACTTGGTTCAATGCAATTTGGATAGGATTAGAACCTTGCTCAAATAGGTCAAATTAGTTACTTTGGGTCAAGTGGACCAATTGGGTTTAATTAGCTTTGTTTTGGGCTGAGTTTGATTTAGTTGAGTTTATATATATGGATTTGGGATTGATATAAAAATTCAATTGCAATTAGCTTGGGTTGAAATGGGTTTTGGTTCATTTGAACATTTCAAGTTAAAAGGGTTAAGTTTGACTTGGGTTGATTTTGGTTTGGCTTGATGATTGTAGATTTCATTTATATTTGTGAATATGATTGAAGGTATAATTGATTCATGAGAATATCAATTGAATTTGGGTTTTGGAATAAAGGAATTTGGCTAAGTCCATGGAGTTGGGTCATGTGGCTTAGGTTTGGATGATATGGTTTTGATTTAGTTTTGATCATTTAAATGTATATTTCATTTAACTTTATGAAGATGATTGAAAATTTGATTAATTTATGAGAAAATCAATTGAGTTTGACTTGATTTGGATTAAGATCTAGCTAAGTCCATGGGATTGGTCATATGGCTTAAGAAGGGTTTTGATTTAATTTGATTTAGTTGGATTTAGTTTTGATCATTGAATGTAGATTTGATTTATATTAAAGAAGATGATTGAAGATATAAATTGATTATAAGAAAATCAATTTACTTTGGATTTATTTGGATTAAGATTTGGCTGAGTCCTTGGGATAGTTCATATGGCGTAGGAAGGGTTTCAAGTTTAAATTTGATCATTGGCTTCAATCATTTGGTTTTGGAATTTGGGTTTGGATTTGAATTTGAATTTCATGTTTGAATTGAACTTAAGGTTTGGTTTGAGAAGGTGAACATGGATTGGATTTGGGCTGAAGGGTAGGTAGTTTATCCTAATACCTAAGGCATAACCTAATCCTATGGTTAACCCTTCTAAGTCTTTAGGCTTAGGTTAAGTGTTTACCTAATTATTAGAAGTGTCTTCTGACTAGGGAAATCTTAGTGTCAAGAAGGCTCCTAAGTCTAATATGGAAATATTGAAGTCACACTCCAAAAGTAAGGTCAACAGGCCTTAGGCTCCATAGTGTTGCCCTTGGAGTTAGATGATTGGAAGACCAAAGCCAAGTTTCACATCATAGACTCAAATACATCTTTCAATGCTTTGCTTGGGAGACAATGGATACTTGAGGACAACATAGTTCCATCCTCTACATCAGCATATGAAGTTTGTGAGAGGGGGGATCTTCTACTGTGTCAAAGGAGATCTCAAGCCATTTATAGTTAATGAGGTCAGCATATATGAGGATGCAGCTTACTACCTCCCTCAAAATCAACAAGTCTATTTTTGCAAACTTGGCCATAGTTTAAAAATAGGTTCTTGCTATCATGGTTCTGCCCATTCTTAGGGTTTAGGTTTAGGTTTATGTTTATTAGGTTTTAGGGTTTAAGGTTTAGGTTTATAAGTTTTTAGGGTTTAGGTTTATTTTTAAATTTATTTAGTTACTTCAATTTTAGGTTTAGGGTTTGGGTTTATAGTTAAGGTTTAGGGCTTTTATTTTATTTAATTTTTAACACAAATGATTCCATAACAAATAAGAAATTACTAAATCAAACAAGACATTATCCTATAACAATAAATAAAATAAGATAAAATAAAATTCAATTAAAAAATTCATAAAAAAATATTTCATAAAATGATTTAACTCCTAGAGATAATAAAATTTTATTTTATAGAAGGCCAACAAAGTTTAGTTGAACAAGCTAAAACCCATATCATCATCAGATTCCTCAGTAGGCTCTTCCTTCTTCTCTTCCGGAGGAGAAGCATTAGTAGTGAGTAGCGAAGCACCAAGCAACAACCACATTAAATTTACTAGACCCTTCAAATACTTCTTAACCTTCTACTATGGATATGTGTAATCATTGGCAATCACGATGGAGAGGACATTCTTGTAAGGGTTGATGAACATGTGGGGCGCTATAGTAAGGGTTGGATAAGAGTGGGCTAGTGAGAGAGAAGTGATCATTGAAAGGAATGCTGAAAACTTTTTGATGAGATCATCTTCAGTGAGGTCAAGCACTCAGGACTGAACACTGAACCATCATCATAAATAGACTGGATGACAAGGCCATAAAAGAATGCCCTAATCCTAAGCTTAGTGAGGAGAGCATCCTCTGAGGATCCCACATTATTGCCTTTTCTAATCAGCTCAACCCGAGGGATAATTTCAATAGTACCCTTGTTCATCTTAGTTGGGATGTTGAGATCCTAGAAGAAAGAAGTCTATGAAGGATCCATACCAATGTTGCCTGGAGGAACCACAACATCAATAGGTCCAACAAGACCAACATAGGTAGCACCAACTTTATTTTTCGTAACCTCTTCACTAACTTCTTTAAGATCACCTTACATAAAAATCAGCTCAACTGGGGTTTAGGGTTTAGGGTTTTAGTGTTTATGCTTTTGGAATTAAGGGTTTAGGGTTTTGGGTTTGGGGTTTAGGATTTTAGAGTTTAGGGTTTAGGGTTAGGGTTGTAAGTTTAGGGTTTAGGGTTTGGTTTTTTTTATTTTTTTTATTTTTTTATATATTTAGCTTTTAGGGTTTAGGGTATAGGGCTTAGGGTTTAAGGTTTAGGTTTTAAGTTTAAGGTTCAAGTTTTTATTTAGGGTTTAGGATTTTTGTTTTTTTAATAGAGAATAAAATCAAATTCAACTTTTTCTCTTTCCGATTTCATCAACCAAATAACTCACCATGTTTTCTAAGACATAAGGGGTGACATAGATAAAAAATGAGCATGCATTGAGCAAATCAAAAACATTAGAAAATTTGAACCGTCTATACTGTAAAGACAGAATTCCATACACAGCAGATCAGATCGACCATTCTTCAGTTTCTCTAGTTCCCACCAGAACCACCCCAGCCTCTCGAGTAGTTTGATCCACCATCATATCCCCGATCTCTCCCTCCACCACCACCACGGCTGTAAGCTCCATCACTCCTCCCACATCCATAACCACCACTTCTCCGACAAGCACCTCCATATCCACCCGCACCTCCAGATCCCTCACCACCATTGTGATAATTGCCACCTCCGCCTTTGCCTCCATCACTAGATATAGACTAAGCCTTCTTGATGGTGATGTTCCTGCCATCAAGGTTTTCCCATTCTTAAGGTTTCGATTGAGGTTTTGGTTTATTAGGGGTTTAGGTTTATTTTTTAATTTATTTAGTTTCTTTAGGTTTAGGTTTAGAGTTTGGGGATTAGGCTTTAAGGTTTTTAGTTTATTTTATTTTAAACTCAAATGTTTTCATAACAAATAAGAAATTACTAAATCAAACAAGACATTATCCTCTAATAACTAATAGAATAGGAAAAACTAAAATGCAATTCAAAAATTCATAAAAATAGTATTTCATAAATTGATTAAACTCCCAGAGATAATAAAATTTGATTTTATAAAAGGCCAACAAAGCTTAGCCGAACAAGCTAAAACTCATATCATCATCATATTCCTTAGTATGCTCTTCCTTCTTCTCTTCCACTGCAACAGCTAGACCCACAACAGCATCAGGAGTAGCAGAAGTATCAGGTGTAGCAGCCACATCAAAATTACTAGGATCATTCAAATACTCCTTAACCTTCTCGGCCTGCAGGCATGTGTAATCAATGGCAATTATGATAGTGAGAACATTCTTGTAAGAATTGATGAACATGTGGGGCGCTGTAGTAAGGGTGGAATAAGAGAGGGCCAGTGAGAGAGAAGTGATCTTTGAAAGGCTTGTCAAAAACCTTTTGATGAGATCATCTTCAGTGAGGTCAAGCACCTCAAGAATTAACATTGAACCATCATTATACACAGACTGGATGACAATGCCATAAGAGGATGGCCTAATCCAAAGCTTAGTAAGGAGAGTGGACTCTGAGGATCCCACAGTATCACTTTTTTTAATCAGCTCAACCAGGGTGATAATTTTAATAGAACCCTTATTGATCTTAGTTGGGATGTTGAGATCCTCCAAGTAAGAAGCCTATTAAGGATCTAGACCAGTGTTGCCTGGAGGAACTACAATGTGAATAGCTGCAATAAGACCAAAATAGCTAAGAGCACTAGGTTTGTATTTCACAACCTCTTTGTTGACTTCTTTAAGATCAGCTTTCATAAAAATTAGATCAACCTAGGTTTAGGGTTTATAGTTTTAGTGTTCAAGCTTTTGGGGTTTAGGGTTTAGGGTTTAGGGTTTAACATTTAGGGTTTAGGGTTTAAGGTTTTTTAGGGTTTAGGGTTGCAGGTTTAGTGTTGTAGATTTAGGATTTAGGGTCTAGTGTTAGTTTTATTATTTAGGGTTTAGGTTTTATGGTTTAAGATTTAGGGTTTAGGGTTTAGGATTTTTTTATTATTTTAAATTCAAACCAATAGGTTTAGGTTTATTTGGTTTATTTTATTCTTTTATTTTATTTAGGTTTTTATTTAGTTAGTTTATTTATTTTAGGTTGATTTATTTTAGATTAGGGTTTTATTTTAGTTTATTTTAGGTTTAGTTTAGGTTTATTTTTATTGAATTTTATTTTATTTTTATTAGGTTTAGGTTTTATTTCTTATTTTTAGGTTTAGGTTTAGGTTTTTATTTTATTTTCTTAGGTTTAGATTTTAGGTTTAATTTTAGGTTTTATTTTTTAGTTTAGGTTTCAATTTATTTTAGGTTTCCTTTATTTTATTTAGTTTACCTGATAGGTTTAGTTTATTTTTGGTTCAGGTTTAGATTTTAATTATTTTGGGTTAGTTTATTTTATTTTAAGTTTAGGTTTATTTTATTTTGTTTATTTTAATTTTATTTTAATTTTAGTTTTTTTAGTTTAGGTTTTAGGTTTTATTTTATTTATTTGTAGGTTTAAGTTTTAGGTTTAGGATTTCATTTAGTTTTTATTTATTATTATTTTTTATTCTTAGGTTTATTTTATTTTTTTAGTTTAGTTTAGGTTTTTATTTATTTTACATTAGGTTTTTATGTTTACGTTTAAGTTTTAGTTTAGGTTATTATTTAATTTTATTTTTTCATTTTATTTAGGTTTTGGTTTTTTCATTAATTTTATTTTTCAATTTTAGTTTAAATTTAAATTTAGTTAAGTATTTAGGGTGTAGGATTTAGGATATTATTTTAGTGGTTTAGGTTAGGTTTATGGTTTAGTTTTGGGTTTAGGTTTTAATTTAGCCATAGGGTTTAAGGTTTTATGCTCATGGTTGTTTAGTTTAGGGTTTGGTGTCCAAGATTTGTGGGTTTAGAGTTTTGGGGAGGTTGGAGGTTTAGTATTGTAAATTTAGGGTTTAGTTATTTTGTGGTTTAGGGTTTAGGGTTTAGGATTTATTTTAATATTATTTATTATTTTATTTTAAATTAAGTAAACCAAGAGGTTTAGCTTTATTTAGTTTATTTTAATTTTCATTTTATTTAGGTTTTTTTTTTTATTTATTTTAGTTTATTTATTTTTTAGGGTTTTATTTTAATTTATTTTAGTTTAGGTATAGGTTTAGGTTTATTTTTTTAGTTTAGTTTTATTTTATTTTATTTCTTAGGTTTAGGTTTTATTTTGTTTTAAGTTTAGTTTAGGATTTTATTTTATTTCATGTTTAGGTAGGTATTTATTTTAGGTTTATTTTTTTATTTTTTAGTTTAGGTTTAGGTTTTCTTTAGTTTATTTTATTTTATTTAGTTTTGGTTTAGGTTTAGGTTTAGGTTTTATTTATTTTAGGTTTTTTTCTTTATTTTAGTTTAGTTTAGATTTATTTTTCTTTATATATTTTATTTTATTTTAGGTTTAGTTTTTTTATGTTGTATTTTGGGTTTTATTTTTATTTATTTTATTTTTTTTTATTTATGTTTTATTTAATTTTATTTTATTTTATTTTATTTATTTTATTTTTTATTTTACGTTTACTTTTTTATTTTATTTAGGTTCTTTATTCCAAGTTTATTTTATTTTTAGTTTAGTTTTATTTATTTTATTTTAGTTTATTTTTATTTTTTATTTTATATTATTTTATTTTAAGGTTTTGGTTTAGGTTTTAGTTTAGGTTTTTATTTTATTTTATTTAAGTTTAGGTTTTTTTATTTATTTATTTTTAGCTTTATTTAGTTTAGGTTTAGGTTTTTCGGGTTAAAGGTTTAGGGTTTAGGGATTAGGATTCATGGATTGAGGGTTTATGGTTTGTGGGGTTAGGTGTGGTTTAGGTTAGGTTTAGGATTTAGTTTAGGCTTTAGTTTAGGGTTTTATGGTTTAGGGTTTAGGGTCTAGGCTTTAGGCTTTAGAGTTTAGGGTTTAGGGTTTTAGAGTTTAGGGTTAGGGTTTTTTTTTATTTTTTTAGTTTTTAGGGTTTAGGGTTTAGGGTTTAGGATTTATGTTTATGGTTCAGGTTTTAGCTTAGGGTTTAGGATTTTAAGTTTTCTTTTTTTTAAACAGAGAATAAATTTAGTTTCAACATTTCTTCATTTTAATTTCATCAACCAAGTAACACACCAGGTTCTCTAAGACATAAGCGACTACATAGATATAAAATGAGCACCCATAGAGAAAATCATAAATCCTATATAACTAGAACCATCTCTAATGTATAGACACAGTTCCATAAGTAGCAGATCGGTTTAGCCGTTATTCAGTTTCTCTAGTTTCCATCAGAACCACCCCAGCCTCTCGAGTAGCGGGAACCACCATCACAGTAACCTCTGTCGCTCCTCCCGCCTCCATAACCACCACAACTCTGATCACCACCTCCAGATCCCTCACAACCACTACGATAATCGCCACCTCTACCTTCGCCTCCACCACCAAATCTAGAATGAGCCTGGTTAACAGTGATGTTCCTGCCATCGAGGTTTTTCCCATTCTTAGAGATTAAGTTTAGGTTTATTTTTATAATTTATTTAGATACTTTAAGTTTAAGTTTAGGGTTTGGGGTTTGGGTTTTGGGTTTAGTGTTTTGGGTTGGTTTGTTTTTAGGGTTTAAGTTTTAGGGTTTAAGGTTTTTTAGGGCTTAGGGTTTAGGGTTTAGGGTTGTAGCTTTAGTGTTGTAGGTTTAAGGTTTAGGGTTTAGGGATTAGGATTTGTTTTAGGGTTTATGGTTTAAGGTTTAAGATTTAAGGTTTAAGGTTTTTTTTATTATTATTTTTTAAATTAACTAAACTCGTAGGTTTAATCTTATTTAGTTTACCTAGTTTATTTCTTATTTATTTTTGTTTATTCTTTTTATTAGGATTTATTTATTATTTTAATTTAGTTTAGGATTTTTATTTTAGTTTATTTTTTAGGTTTAAGTTTAAGTTTAGGTTTATTTTTTAGTTTAATTTTATTTTATTTTATTTTATTTTTTAGGTTTTATTTTATTTTGGTTTAGGTTTTAATTCTTTTATTTTTTTAGGTTTAGGTTTAATTTTATTTTTAAGGTTTAGGTTTTAGGTTTTATTTTAGATTTATTTTGATTTTATTTTCATAGTATATGTTTATTTTTAGTTTATATTATTTTATTTAGTTTAGGTTTAGGTTTAGGTTTAGTTTATTTTGGTTTTGGTTTAGGTTTTATTTATTTTAATTTAGTTTATTTTAGTTTAGGTTTAGGTTTATTTTATATTGTTTAAATTTTATTATTTTAGGTTTAGTTTATTTTTTAGTATTGTTTAGGTTTAATTTTATTTATTTTAGGTTTATTTTAAGGTTTAGGTTTTATTTAGTTTTATTTTTTATTTTGGTTTATTTTATTTTATTTATGTTTAGTTTTAGTTTATTTTGGTTTTATTCTTTGGTTTATTTTAGTTTAGTTTAAGTTTTATTTTATTTTTGGTTTCATTTTTATTTTATTTTATTTTATTTATTTATGTTTAAGTTTTTAATTTTATTTTATGTTTATTTATTTAGGTTAGGTTTTGGTTCTTAGGGGGTTTGAGTTTAGGGTTTGGAATTTTAGGTTTTAGTGGGATTAGGGTTAGGTTTAGGGTTTAGGATTTAGTGATTAGGCTTGGGTTTTGGGTTTTAGGCTTTGGATTTAGGGAGTGTAGGGTTGGGTTTAGGGTTTATGTTTGGGGTTTAGGATTTTAGGGCTTTAGGGTTTTGGGGTTGAGGGTTTAGGTTAGTTGTGGTTTAGTCAGGGTTATTTTATTATTTTTTATTTTTAGGGTTTAGGGTTTAGGGTTTAAGATTTAGGTTTTAGGTTCAAGTTTTAGTTTAGGGTTTTTGGTTTTTTTTAACAGAGAACAATTCAGATTCAACATTTCTTCTTTTGGATTTCATCAACCTAGTAACACACTAAGTTTTCTAAGAAACAAGCGATGACAGAGATAAAAAATGAACACGCATAGAGCAAATCAAAAACCTTAGATAACTAGAACCATCTCTACTGTAAATACATAGTTCCATAAGAAGTAGCTTGGATTGGCCATTCTTTAGTTTCTATATTTCCCATCAGAATCACCATGATCTCTCGAGTAGCAGGATCCACCATCATATCCTCAATCTCCTCTCCACCGCCATGGTCAGAACCTCCGCCGCCTCCCACCTCCATAACCACCACTACTCTAACCACCACCTTCATATCCACCAACACCTCCAGATCCCCCACCACTATTGTGAAAACTACCGCCTCTGCCTTTTCCTCGACCGTCAGATCTAGACTAAGCCTGGTTGACGGTGATGTTCCTGCCGGCAAGGTTCTGCCCATTCTTAGGGTTTAAGTTTATTAGGTTTTAGGGTTTATGTTTAAATTTTAATTTATTTTATTATTTTAGGTTTATGTTTAGGGTAAGGGGTTTAGGGTTTAGGGCTTTTTTTAACTCAAATGATTCCATAAAAAATAAGAAATTACCAAATCGACCAAGACATTATCCTTTAATAACTAATAAAATAAGATAAAATAAAACACAATTTAAAAATGTACAAAAATAGTATTTCACAAAATGATTTAATTCCAAGTGACAATAATATTTTATGTTATAGAAGGCCAAAAAAGGTTTATCGAACAAGCTGAAATCCATATCATCATCAGATTTCTCAGTTGGCTCTTCCTTCTTCTCTTCCACTGAGCAGCCGGACCAACAGTAGCAGTAGGAGTAGCAGAAACATTAGGTGTAATAACCACATCAAATTTACTAGAATCTTTCAAATACTCCTTAACCTTCTCGGCCTATGGGTATGTTTAATTAGTGGAAATCACAATGGTGAGGACATTCTTATATGCGTTGATGAACATGTGGGGCGCTGCAGTAAGGGTGGGATAAGAAAGGGATAGTGAGAGAGAAGTGGTCATTGAAAGGCCTATTGAAAACTTCTCGATGAGATCATCTTCAATGAGGTCAAGCACCTCTGGACTAAACAAACCATCATCATACACAGACTGGACAACAAGGGCATAAGAGAATGGCCTAATCCTAAGCTTAGCGAGGAGAGCATCCTCTAAGGATCCCACATTATTGCCTTTTTAAATAGCTCAACCGGGGTGATAATTTCAACAGTACCCATTTTTATCTTAGTTAGGATGTTGAGAACCTAGAAGAATGATGTCTATGAAGGATCTAGACCAGTGTTTCCTGGAGGAACCACAACATCAATAGGTGCAACAAGACCAACATGTGCAGCAGCACCAACTTTATATTTCATAACCTCTTCGCAAACTTCTTTAAGATCACCTTCATAAAAATTAGCTTAACTGGGGTTTAGGGATTAGGCTTTTAGGGTTTATGCTTTTAGGCCTTAAGGTTTAGGGTTAGGGTTTAGGGTTTATGGTTTAGAGTTTAGGCTTTAAGGTTTAGGGTTTAGGGTTTTTTAAGGTTTAGGGTTTAGTGTTTAAGGTTTAGGGTTGTGAGTTTAGTGTTGTAGGTTTAGGATTTAAGGCTTAGGTTTTAGGGTTTAGATTTTTCCTTTTTAAGTTAACAAACCGACAGTTTATTTATTTTTTTATTTATTTTATTTTATTTTATATTTTATTTTTACTAGTTTATTTTATTTTTATTTAGTGTAGTTTATTTATTTTAGTTTATTTATTTTAATAGGATTTTATTTTAATTTTATTTTTTTTAGGTTTAGTTTTAGGTTTTTATTTTTTTTCTACATTTAGGGTTTAGTTTTTTTTTATTTTAGGATTATTTTTAGGTTTTATTTTTTAGTTTAGGTTTAGGTTTATTTTTAGTTTATTTTATGTTATTTTGTTTAGGTTTAGGTTTAGGTTTAGTTTATTTTAGGTTTAGGATTAGGTTTTATTTATTTTATTTTATTTCATTTAGGTTTAGTTTTAGGTTTAGTTTATTTTAGGTTTAGGTTTAAGATTTATTTATTTTAGTTTAGTTTATTTTAGTTTAGGTTTCAGTTTATTTTATTTTTTTATTTTTTATAGGTTTAGTTTTATTTTTAGTTTAGGTTTTGGTTTTATTTATTATTTACTTTTAGGTTTATTTTCTTGGATTAGGTTTTTATTTAGTTTTTATTTTATATTAATTTAGGTTTATTTTATTTTTTATTTTACATTTAGTTTTTATTTCGTTTAGGTTTTTTATTCTTTATTTTATTTTAGTTTAGTTTGGGTTTTTACTTATTTTATTTTAGTTTATTTTTATTTTTTATTATTTTAAATTTTAGGTTAAGGTTTACATTTTAATTTAAATTTTTATTTTATTTAATTTTTTTATTTAGGTTTAGGTTTTATTTATTTATTTTATATTTAGGTTTTATTTAGGTTAGGTTTAGGTTTCTAGGTTTTATTAAGATTTGGGTTTTATTTTAGTTTAGGTTTAAAGCTCAGAGTTTAGGGTTAAGGTTTAGGGCTGGGTTAGGGTTTGTGGGCTCAGCTTTAATGTTTAGGTTTTAGAGTGTAGGTTTAGTGTTTGGTTACTTTTTAAATTTTATTTTATTTTTAGGTTTAGTGTTTAGGGTTTAATTTTTTTTTTTTAATCAAGTAAACCAACATGTTTAGGTTTATGTAGTTTATTTTTTATTTCTTTTAGTTTATTTTATATTTTATTTTTATTTAGGTTTATTTTTATTTTTATTTAGTTTAGCTTTTTTATTTTTGGTGTCTTTATTTTTAGTTATGGTTATTATTTTACTTTATTTTTTAGGTTTAGGTTTAGGTTTTAGTTGAGTTTTATTTTTATTTTATTTTTTAGTGTTAGGCTTTATTTTTTATTTTTAGGTTAAGGTTTATGTTTTTAGTTTATTTTTTTAAGTTTATGTTTTAGGTTTATTTTTAGGTTTTGTTTTTTAGTTTAGGTTTAGATTTATTTTTAGTTTATTTTATTTTATTTAGTTTTAGGTTTAGGTTTAGTTATTTTAGGTTTAGGTTTTATTTATTTTAGTTTAGTTTATTTTAGTTTAGGTTTAGGTTTAATTTATTTTTATGTTAGGCTTAGTTTTTTTTAGTTTAGGGTTTAGGTTTTATTTTTATTTATTTATAGGTTTATCTTTTAGGTTTAGATTTTTATTTAAATTTTATTTTATTTTATTTTATGTTTATTTTATTTTTATTTTATGTTTAGTTTTTATTTTATTTTTATTTTTTATGCTTAGGTTTATTTTAATTTTAGTTTAATTTAGATTTTTACTTATTTTATTTTAGTTTATTTTTTATTTTATTTTTATTTATTTCTTTAAGTTTAGGTTTTAGTTTAGGTTTTTATTTTATTTTATTTTATTTTATTTTTTTTTAACTTTAGGTTTTTTATTTATTTTATTTTTAGGTTTTATTTAGTTTAGGTTGAAGTTTTTATCTTTTTATGGTTTAGGGTTTAGGGTTTGGGGTTTAGGGTTTTAGGGTTTAAGGTTTAGGTTTTATGGTTGTATGATTAAAGTTTAGGTTTAGTGTCAAAGTTAGGGTTTTTTTTATTGTTTTTATTTTTTTTATGATTTAGGGTTTAGGGTTTAGGTTTTAAGTTTAGGATTTAAGTTTTAGTTTATGGTTTAGGGTTTTGGTTTTATTAATAGAGAACAAATTCAGATTCAACATTTATTCTTTTCGATTTCATCAACCAAGTAACACACCAAGTTCTCTAAGACACAAGTGACGACATAGATCAAAAATGAGCACGAATAGAGAAAATCAAATACCCTATATAACTTAAATCATCTCTACTGTAAAGACATAGTTCCATAAGCTGCAGATCGAATAAGCCATTCTTCGCTTCCCATCCCAACCACTACCTCTCAGTAGGATCCACCATCATATCCTCAATCTCTCCCTCCATCACCACCACGGCTATAACCTCCATCACTCATCCCTCATCCATAACCACCACTGGTCTGACCTCCACCTCCATATCCACCAGCACCTCCAGATCCCCCACCACCATAATGATAAATGATGCCTCCGCCTCCGCCTCCACCACCAGATCTAGACTGAGCCTAGTTGATGGTGATGTTCTTGTCTTCAAGGTTCTACCCATTCTTAGGGTTTAGGTTTATTAGGTTTTAGGGTTTACATTTATTTTAAATTTATTTACTTACTTTAGGTTTAGGTTTAGGGCTTGGTGTTTAGGATTTAAAGTTTAGGGTTAGGGTTAGGGTTTAGGGTTTAGGGTTTAGGGTTTATGGTTTAGGGGTTTTTTTAAAAAAACTCAAATGATTTCATAATAAACAAGAAATTACCAAATCAAACAAGTCGTTATCCTCTAACAACTAATAAAACATGATAAAATAAAGTGCAATTCAAAAATTCACTAAAATATTATTTCACAAAATGATTGAACTCCAAAGATAATTAAATTTGATTTTATAAAAGACCAACAAAGCTTAGTCGAACAAGTTGAAACCCATATCACCATCAGATTCTTGAGTAGGCTCTTCCTTCTTCCCACTATACGGAGAAATAGTAGCAGCAGCAGAGCAGAAGCATCAGTACCTTTTAGAAATCTATTAAGATCCTTCAAATACTCCTTAAACTTCTACCAATGCGTATGTGTAATTAGTGGCAATCATGATGAGGACATTCTTGTAAGCGTAGATGAACATGTGGGGCGCTGCAGCATGGGAGGGATAAGAGAGGGCCAGTGAGAGAGAAGTGAACATTGAAAGGACAGAAAACTTCTAGATGAGACCATCTTCAGTGAGGTCAAGCACCTCAAGACTAAAAATTGAACCATCATCAAACATAAACTGAATGACAAGGCCATAAGAGAATGGCATAATGCCCAGCTTAACGAGCAGAGCAGTCTCTAAGGATCCAACCTTATTGCCTTTTTTAATCTGCACAACTAGGGTGATAATTTCAACTGTACCCTTGTTGATCTTAGTTGGGATGTTGAGAACCTAGAAGAAAAAAGTCTGTGAAGGATCCAAACCAATGTTTCTTGGAGGAACCACAACAACAATAGGTGTAATAAAACTAACACGAGCAACAACACCAACTTCATATTTCAAAGCCACTTCACTAACTTCTTTAAGATCACCTTTCATAAAAACCAGCTCAACCGGGGTTTAGGGTTTAGGGTTTAGGATTTTATGGTTTATGATTTTAGGGTTTAGGTTTTAGGGTTTAGGGTTTAGGGTTGTAGGTTTAGTGTTATAGGTATAAAGTTTAGGGTTTAAGGTTACTTTTAGAGTTTAGGGTTTAGAGTTTAGGATTTAGGATTTAGGGATTAGTTTTTTTTTTAAAAAAATTAAGTAAACAGGTAGATTTAGGTTTATTTAGTTTAATTTTTCTTTATTTTAGTTTATTTTATTTTTATTTATTTATTTTAGTTTTATTTTATTTTGTTTATTTATTTTAGGTTTTTTTTTATTTTAGTTTATTTTTTTTAGGTTTAGGTTTAGGTTTAGTTTAATTTTTAGTTGAGTTTTCTTTTATTTTATTTTTAGGTTTAGTTCTTATTTTTATTTTAGGTTTAGGTTTAGGCTTTATTTAATTTTTTAGGTTTAGGATTTTAGGTTTTCTTGGTTTATTTTTTGGGTAGTTTAGGTTTATTTTAGTTTACTTTATTTTGTTTAGTAGTTTAGGTTTAGGTTTAGTTTATTTTAGGTTTAGTTTAGGTTTATTTTATTTTTATTTTAGGTTTAGTTTTTTTTTTTAGTTTAGGGTTTAGGTTTTATTTTTTATTTATTTTTAGGATTATTTTATTGCTTTATGATTTTATTTAGTTTTATATTATTATATTTTAAGTTTATTTTATTTTTATTTTACATTTAGTTTTAATTTTATTTAGGTTTTTTATTCTTATGTTTAATTTATTTCTTAGTTTAGTTTATATTTTTATTTATTTTATTTTAGTTTATTTTTATTTTTTTAATTTAATTTATTTTTATTTTTAGGTTTAGGTTTTAATTTTATTTTATTTAGGCTTAGATTTTTTAATTTATTTTATTTGGTTTATGTAGTTTAGGTTTAGGTTTTAGGTTTTGTAGGGTTTTGGGTTTTGGGTTAGTTTTAGGATTTGGGTTTAGGCTTAGGTTTTTTTTTATTTTATTTAATTTTTTTATTTAAGATTTAGGATTTTTTAGGGTTTTTTGGTTTAGGGTTTAGGATTTAGGGTTTAAGGATAGTTTTAGGGTTTAGGGTTTAGGGTTTAGTGTGTAGGATTTAGGTTTAGGGTTTTGGGTTTTGGGTTTACAATTTTTTTAAAAAAGCAAACCAGTAGGTTTAGGTCTATTTAGTTTATTTTTTATTTATTTTAATTCATTTTCTTTTGTTTAATTTGTTTATTTAGATTTCTTTGTTATCTTTATTTTATTTAGTTTATTTATTTCACGTTTATTTATTTTATTGTAGGTTTCTTATTTCAGTTTATTTTTTAATTTTAAGTTTATGTTTATGTTTATTTTTTATTTTAGTTTTATTTTAAATTATTTTTAGGTTTAGTTTTTATTTTTTGTTTTTAAGTTTAGGTTTATGTTTTATTTTAATTTTTTTAGGTTTAGGTTTATGGTTTTTATTTTAGGTTTATTTTTAGGTTTTATCTTTTAGTTTAGGTTTATGTTTATTTTTACTTTATTTTATTTTATTTAGTTTAGGTCCAAGTTTAGTTTATTTTAGGTTTTAGTTTAGGTTTTATTTATTTTAGTTTATTTTATTTTAGAGTTAATGTTTATTTTATTTTAGGTTTATGATTTTTTTAGTGGGTTTAGGTTTTATTTTTTATTTATTTTAGGTTTATTTTTTTAGATTTTAGGTTTTATTTAGTTTTATTTTATTTTATATTAGGTTTATTTTATTTCTTTAGTTTTATTTCTTTTTTATTTTTTATTATTTGTAAAGATGGATTATTATTTTATTTTAGTTTATTTTAATTTTATTTTATATTTGTAAGATCAGTTTTATTTAAGTTAGTTTAGGTTTTATCTTATCTTTATTTAATTTAAGTTTAGTTTTATTTATATATATTTAGGTTTATTTAGTCATTTAGTTTTGCTTTAGTGGCCCAGCCAGTGGTTTAGTGGGGTTTGTGGCCCAGTGGTGGGTTTATGGAGTGGAGGGTTGATTGTCAAAGCCTGAAGGTTTTAGGGATCAGTGGTCAGGTCCGAGGTCATAAGTAGGTTTAGTATTTTAGGGTTTAGTCAGGGTAGGGTTTGGGGTGGGTTTTTTAGGGTTTTGTTTTGTGGTTCTTTAGGGTTTATTTTTCTTTTATTATTATTTATTTGGGTAGGTTTAGGGTTTTAGGGTTTTGTGTGGGTATTTAGGGTTTAGGGTTTTTTTTAAATGAAGTAAAACCAATATTTTAAAGTTTATTTAGTTTATTTAGTTTAATTTATATTTATCTAGTTTATTATATTTTTTATTTTATTTAGGTTTATTTTTCTTTATTAGTTTAACTTATTTATTTTAGTTTAGGTTTTATTTTTTTATTTTGTTTATTTTATGTTTATTATTTATTTTAGTTTTATTTTTTTATTTTTTATTAGGTTTATGCTTTATTTTATTTTAGGATTAGGTTTTAGGTTTAGGTTTTAAGTTTATCAGGTCCATTTTTGGTTTTATTTTTTTTAGTTTATTTTAGTTTATTTTTTATTTATTTTAGTTTAGTTTAGGTTTAGGTATAGTTTATTTTAGGTTTATGTTTACATTTTAATTATTTAAATTTAGTTTATTTTAGTTTAGGTTTAGGTTTTTTTTTAGTTTAGGGTTTATTTTATTTTATTTTATTTCTTTACTTTAGGTTTAGGTTTTATTTAGTTTTAATTTGATTTTATTTTAGGTTTTATTTGATTACGTTAAGTTTTATTTTAATTATATTTTTATACTAGTTTAGGTTTTATTTATTTTATGTTACTTAGTTTTATTTTATTTTATTTTTTCTTTTGGGGTTTAGGTTTTAGTTTGGGATTTTATTTTATTTTATTTTTTAATTCTATTTAGGATTACATTTTTTAATTAATTATATTTTATTATTTTATTTAGTTTAAGTTTAGGTTTTTAGGTTTTTAGGGTTTAGGGTTTAGGGTTTAGAGTTTATAATTTAGGCTTTAGCGTGTAGGGTTTTTAGGGTTTAGGGTCTAAGATTTTGGGTTAGCATAGGGTTTCAAGTGGCTCAGTTGGGTCAGTTAGGGTCAGGTCAGTCCAGTAGGTCAGGGTCAGGGCCTGTGGATTTGTGGCCTGGGTTTTGGGCCTGTGGAGTGGCTCAGGGTAGTTAGGGCCTGGTCATCAGTGGCCTGGCTCAGGCCTGTGGCTCAGTGGAGTTTTGGGATTTAGATTTAGGGCCTGGGTAGTAGGAAGGTCAGGGAGGATTTAGGATTTAGAGTTATGTAGGTTAGAGGTTTTATTTATTTTTTATGCTGTGGAAGATTTAGTGGTTTAGGTTTAGGTGTTAATTTAAAGTTTATTTTTAAGTTTAGGGTTCAAATATGATTTAAGCTTGGGCTTTGGTTTTTTTAATAGAGAACAATTTAGATTAAACATTTCTTTTCATTTCATAAACCAAGTAACACACCAAATTTTCTAAGACACACACAATGACATATATAAAAAATGGGGATGCATAAAGCAAATCAAAAACCCTAGATAACTAGAACTATTTCTATTGTAAAGACACAATTCTATAAGCAATAGATCGGATCGACCATTCTTCAATTTCTCTAGTTCCCATCAGAACTACCTCGGCCTCTCGAGTCATGGGATCCACCATCATATCCTCAATCTCTACCACCATCACCACCACATCTGTAATGTCCATTGGTCCTCCTACCTGCATAACCACCACTACTCTGACCACCACCACCTCTAGATCCCCCACCACCACTACGATACCCGCTGCCTCCGCCTTTTTCTCCATCGCCAGATCTAGACTGAGCATGGTTGACGGTGATGTTCCTTCCATCAAGGTTCTACCCATTCTAGGGTTTAAGTTTAGGACAGTTTACTAGGTTTTGTTTAGGTTTATTTTAATTTATTTAATTACTTTAGTTTAGGTTTAGGGTTTGGGTTTGGGATTAGTGTGGAGGTTTAGGGTTTAGTAGAGTGTGGTGTGGGTTGGTAGTTGTGGTTTAGGTCATTGTGGTTTTAGGGTGTGGTTAGGTTTAGGGTTTAGGGTTTGGGAGGGAAGGTTTAGGGTTTAGGGTTCTTGGGTAGGGTATGGTGTAGTGAGTTTATATCATGGTAGTTTAAGGTGGGTTTTTTAAAAAGTGAACCAACATATATTTATTTTATTTTATTTAATTTAGTTTTATTTTAGGTTTATTTATTTTTGTTTATGCATTTATTTTAGTTAATTTAGGTTTATGTTTAGGTTTAGGTTTATCTTTAGAGTTTATTTTATTTTATTTTAGGTTTAGGTTTTGGTTTAGGTTTGGGTCCAGAGTTTATGATTTAGCATTTAGAGTCCAGTTGTTAGGGTGGTTAGGGTGGGCCTAGTGTTTAGTGTAGCTTTAGGTTTAGGGATTTTGTTTTGTGGGTTTAGGGAGGTTTGGGTTGATGGTTTAGCATTTTAGGGTTTAGGGTGTGGATTTAGTCAAGGTATTTTCTTTATTTTAAAATTAAGTAAACCATAGGTTTAAGTTTATTTAGCATATTTATTTTATTTTATATTTTAGTTTATTTTATTTTATTTATTTATTTTATTTTATTTAGTTTAGTTTATTTAATTTAGTTAATTTATTTTATTTTATGTATTTTATCATTATTTTGATGTATTTAAGTTTATTTATTTTAGATGAGTTTTATTTTATTATATTTTTAGGTTTAGGTTATTTTGTTAGGTTTAGGTTTATTTTAGGTTTATTTTAGATTTTGGTTTTATTTTAATTTTATTTTAGTTTAGATTTATTTGTTTATTTTATTTTATTTTATTTTAGGTTTAGGCTTTTTAGTTTATGGTTTATATTTTATTTATTATTTATTTTAGGTTTATTTTAGGTTTAGGTTTTAATTAATTTTTATTTTATTTTATTATATTTTAATTTTATTTTAATCTTTTTATTTTGTTTTTATTCTTAGGTTTATATTTATATTTTATATCTTATTTATTTATTTTATTTATTATTAGTTTATTTTATTTTATTTTGAGTTTAGTTTAGGTTTTAGTTTAAGTTTAGTTTATTTTATTTTATTTTATTTAAGAATAGATTTTTTTATATATAGTTTATTTTTATTTTATATTTAATGTAGGTTTATGTTTTTATGTATTTAGGATTTGTTAGGGTTTGTGGTTTGTGTGGTTGGGTTAGGTTGGGTTCTTAAGTTTAGTGTTTATTTAGATTAGCTTTTTGGTTTATGTTTTAGGATTATTTTGAGCCTAGTGGTTTAGGGTTTAATGTTGGGGTTAGTTGGGTTTAGAGTTTATGTCAGTTTTGGTTTAGAGTTTAGTGGTCAGGTCACATGGTTAGTTTAGTGGTTTTTGGATCAGGTTTTAGGTTTAGGGTTTAGGATCATTAGGTTTAGGGTTAGGTTAGTTTAGGGTTTCAGCCTAACATTTATTTTAGATTTAGGATTTATGATTTAGAGTTTTAAAAAAAATTAAGTAAATAGGTATTTAGTTTTATTTAGTTTATTTTATTTTAGTTTATTTTTATTTTATTTTTTATTTTTTTATTTTTTTATTTATTTAGTTTATTTATTTAGGTTAATTTATTTTAGGTATTATTTTTATATTTTGAGGTCCGATTTAAGTGATGTTTTTTAGTTGATTTTATTTTTTTTATATTTTTAGGTTTAGTTTAAGTGTTTTTTAGTTTTAGGTTTGGATTTTTTAGGTTTATTTTTAGATTTTAGGTTTTTATTTAAGTTTATTTTAGTTTAGGTTTATGCTTATTTTGTTTTGTTTATTTTATTTTTGTTTTAGGTTTAATCTTTTTTTTATTTTATGGTTTAGATTTTATTTTTATTTATTTTTAGGTTTATCTTTTAGGTTTATGTTTTTAATTAATTTTAATTTTTTTTTAGGTTTATTTTATTTTTATTTTACCTTTAGTTTTTATTTTTTTTATTTTTTTTATTCCAGTTTATTTTATTTTTTTTTAGTTTAGTTTACATTTTATTTATTTTATTTTAGTTTATTTTTATTAATTTATTTTATTTTAGTTTCAAGTTTAGGTTTAGGTTTTTAGTTTAGGTTTTAATTTTACTTTATTTTTTATTTTATTTAAGTTTAGATTTTCATATATATATATATTAGGTTTTATTTAGTTTAGGTTTATGTTTAGGTATTTAGGATTTTGGGTTTAGGGTGGGAGGGTCAGGGAGTGGTGGGGAGTGGTGGGTTCAGAGCCTGGGTTAGGGTCAGCTTTGGGTTTAGGTTTGAGATCAAGAGTACGTGGCCTGGTTTAAGGCCCAGCTGTGGAGTGTGGCTGGGTTTAAAGTGTAGAGTTTAGGGTCTGGGAAAGAGTTTAGTTAGTTAATGGGTGTGGTTAGATCAGGGCTCAGTGTGGCCTGTGATTAGTTAAGAGGGTGTATTTTGTTTAGGTTTAAGGTAGGGTCTTGGATTTAGGATTTATGATTTAGTTTTTAAAACAAATTAAAAATCATGTGCATTTAGTATTTATCTTTATTAGTTTATTTTATTATTTATCTTATGCTTATTTTTATTTATTAGTTTATTTATTATTTATTTATTTATTTTAGTTTCTATCTTAGTTTATTTTTTTTTTTTAAGTTTATGTTTATTTTAGTTTAGTTTTATTTTTATTTTTTTTAGGTTTAGGTCTTATTTTTTTAATTTTAGTTTAGGTTTATTATATTTTTTTTAGGTTTTAGGTTTTATTTTAGGTATATCTTTAAGTTTTTTTAGTTTAGGTGTAGGTTTATTTTAATTTATTTTATTTATTTAGTCTTTAGTATTATGCTTAGGTTTAGTTTTATTTTAGTTAGGTTTAGGTTTATTTTATTTTGTTTATTTTAGGTTTAGGTTTTTTTTGTTTGGGTTTATTTTTAATTGTTTTTATTTTTTAGGTTTAAATTATTTAGTTTTTATTTTATTTTATTTTAGGTTTATTTTATTTTTATTTTACATTTGGGTTTTATTTTATTTATGTTTTTCCTTTTAGGTTTATTTTATTTTAGATTTATTTAGATTTAGGTTTAGTTTAAGTTAGTCTATTTAATAATTTATTTAGGTTTTATTTATTTTATTTTAGGTTTTAGGTTTAGGTGTGGTGTTGTGGAGGTTTAAGGGTGTAGGTTGTAGGTTTGTGGAGGGTTAAGGGTTAATGGTGGGGTTTAGTATTTTGGATCTAGGGTAGTTTATGGCTGTTTTAGTGTTTGTGATTTAGGTTTAGTTTAGGAGGTTATTATTATTTTTATTAGTTTATTTAGGTTCTATTTATTTTATTTTAGGTTTTATTTAGTAGTTTAGGTTTTTAGGAGGGATGGTGGGTTTAGGTATAAGGTTTAGAGGGTTTGGGGGGGTTTAGGTGGGTGGGTTAGGGTGGTGGTTTAGGGAGGTTTAAGGTTTAAGCAGGTGTGGTAGGATTTAGGGTTTATGGTTTTAGGGTTTAGGGTTTAGGGATTTTTTAGGGAAACCCCATGTTGGGGTATTTTATTGCCACAAAAAGGGGGTTAAAGGTCCTTAAGGGATAAACTCGAACCACGCTCAGACAATCACCAAGGAGTAAATCCCCATCTAAGTACATCCAAAAGCAAAAGAAAACATTAAAGCAATCAAAAGATACAAGTTGATTAACATAATAAGCCAATGGAAGATTAGGGCCAATGCTGGAGGACGTGAGAATGCATGACAATATGGAGCAAACCCGAAGAGGACAAGAGAGAATAACCCAAAATTGTAATAAGAAAGCGATTAGAATAGTTAAGGTAATATGACAAAAAAGATAAATGAAAACAACATAACTGAGAATGATAAGAAGGAATTGTGATAGAGAAGGCTCAGCTCAGTCACACCAAATTGAAGCAAATGCAAATATGAGCATCCAAACTTCAGTAGAAGGGTTACATCACAAGAGCTACTACCAAACCAAAAGGGAGAGATCATCAACCATCATAGCCAACAAACCCGAGGAGATAACACCAATTGTTGAAAATCGGAGTTTTATTACCGAAACCTAAACAAAACCATATCTAATATAGAGGAAAATTGCAAAGAGCAGAAGGATAAGGTGTCCCATTCAAGAAAAGTATCACCAATATAGTCACCTTGATATGAGAATACATAAACATATGAGAATGAGCTATCTTTGCCAGAACCTCATGAAAAGTCATATCCAAGAAGAGAAAAAAGCCAGCATATAATCCCTCCACAAGAAAACAGCAGAGGAGGCAACTTGTTGAAATCCTGCTAATCAAGTCAATGAGCCTATAATTAACACCATCCCAAACATAAGATATATATATGAATCTTTCAGTGAAACAACCCCTTATTAATATCCATATCGAATTGGGAAAAAAGTAAAGGAAGGAAAAGATAGCCCAACACAGAAATAGAACCTACCAAAAATAGCACCAAGTAAAGAGAAGCTACAGAAGCAGATTCGTGACCAAAATTATAATCCAGATCAACAAACAACCAAGAGAGCAAGATGGCAAAAGGAAGCAACCATAAGTACCCATTCGTTAGACAGCATAACGAATCGCACAAACCTAACCGAACCCAGATGGGAATAGAGATTATAGTAGATAATGTAGATCACAACAATCAAGAGATGAACAAACCATATATAAACAAGAGTATCGTAAAGCCAACCCCAACAAAGAAAATAGTTAATGCAACATTGGAACCCACCAAGAAAATCAAAAGTGGATTCAAATGAGTAAACATTAGAATCAAAAAGCAAAGACAGATAACCAAGGAAAAAACTAGCCAAGACAGCAACAGTTAAGACAGCAACATCCAAGACAGAAGGGACAAAGTTGGCTAAAAACCTCTCAGAGTAGACATTGCAATAGTTAATAACCAAATAGATAGAGCATAAAAATAGGTATCTAGAAGGAAGCAGCCCATAAAACAATCTCCAAAATCATCAACAAAGAATGTCAAATAGTTCAACATAGGACCTCAAGTCCTACAACCAACAAAGATGGAGCCAACATAGAGTCCCAAAACCAAGATAGAAATATCCAAGACAAGAAACAACCAAGATAACAAAACCAATTAACATAAAGTCACCCATCCGGATAAACATTGCAATACAAGTTTAACCGAAAGAAGATGGAGAAAATAGCAAGCAAAAGTAGACCAATGAATTCGTGATGATATGCATATAATAAACCAATAAGGGGGTTCAAAGCAAAATCCACCAAGCAATAAACAACTTCAATAGAGACTTGTTGAACTAAACAAACCAAAACCCTAGAGACAACATGTAGAGTATTAATCCAGTTCAGCCAACAACCAAGGCAGTTAATACCAATAAGCTGGCCAAGAGTCCACCCAAAACCATATGTAAAGATCCAAAGAATCAGATGGATAATCACAGAGATCTGCACAATGTTAACAGAGCCAAGTGGGATAAAATAGAAGCAGAAGAAAATAGCAGTAGCCCAATTGTTAACAGAAAAAATAGTCAAAAAAGCAAAAAATAGGGAACATAAAGTAACCATAAAGACCACCAGCTGGATAAAGGACCCTAAAATCCAAAAGCCAATAATGGTAGCAAAGGGGTTCAAAGGATAATAACAGAAAACCTTCCATAAAGATCGGCAGTTAAACCCACAACCATAGTAAAGGCTAACAGAGAAGCCATTAAGGAAATCCAAACCTACAAGGAAATAATAAAATTGAACATGAAATTACAAAATCTCGCTTGGCAGGTTAGGAATAAGAGGTTGTCAAAGACAATCAGCAAGACAACACCAAAATAACTCTGCTAAGCCAAATAAATAACCCTGATGTACTTTGGATATAAGATAAGATCCGACCATCCAACAACCAAGAAAGAAAATAAGCAAGTTGGCCATAAACCAACCATTCAAATTATACAATGCATAAGTAAATTCCCATAGTTAATGAAGTGGTCCGCCAAGACTAGTAACCAAGAAGTAAAAAATAAAATAGGTGAAAACAACATCATCCCAAATGTTAGCACAAAACACTATATAAAGGATGATCCAATAGGCAGAGAAGGAAATCCCACACCATAGAAAAAAAAGGTTAACGCAGACGGTGAATCTAGAAATAAATAGCCATAGCTTAAAACAACACTACAATGATTGCAACCATAGGTAAGCCAATAAAAGTCAGAGCCACAATAGGGTTCAAAAGAGTCTCATTAATGAGATCCTTTAGACAAAGAAGAGGTTACAGAGCTATCATCCTCGTGAGAAATCATCGAATGGAAGTTATTAAACAATTCCAAACCCAAAGAACCATTAATGATAATAAGGGTATTGTGATTCTTTCCTTACTGTGTAAACCGGTTAGTAATGGCATTCAAAGAAATACATTAAACCAACTCCAATAGCATCCCATGACAAAAACCAAAAGTCCAACAACCAAGTTAAGCCTTGAACATAGATGTTGCATCCTACATAGGATAAACCATTAAAGAGCAAAGGAACACAAAGAAAGACTCAAGAATAGACCCACAACATCAGGAATATTGGAAATCAGGAAAAAATTCCAAATCTGTAAAGAAAGAGTTATAACCAGGATGTTGCATTTATTATTTTTACAAGTTGTGAAGGTAAGGTTATGGAGCATAGGAGAGGAAGAAATAGCAAGACCCCAAGGTAATTAAACCAACAATAGATGCCACTAAGCTCAGCAAAGGACCAACAAGAAATAATATAATGATGCATCAGTAAATTTGAAAGGAACAACAACATTAATAGAAAATAGTAGATGCATTAAGCTCCCAATAAAGGCTAGAACAATTATAAGAACAGCCCATGTCGTAGATCGACAAGTAAACAACAAGGGATATCAGGTAGATGCATCAGCCATGACCAAAGAAGTAACAACAGTAAATATAAAATGATCATGCAGAAAAAGAGGTATTGAAACCAATGGATTAGATTAATTCTAAGATAAGGACGCTCAATATTGTCCATATTAACCAAGCCATGCAAATGTTTAGGAATGGTTAGTTGATCAAAGAATTATATACCATCCAATCTAGCACCTAGATTGGCCAGATAATCAACACATGCATTACCCTCGTGCCATACATGAGTGATTTTAAAGTAGAGTTGGGCAAGGAGAGCTCTAATTTGCTTAAGAAGGTAGTACAATTCAGTATTGCTCTTATTCCTGGAATTTAAAAGATCAATCAGCAGAAGGACATCCACCTCAATCCAAATATTGAGCCAACCTTTTTGAAGGAAAATTTCAAGGGCTTTGTACACCACCATGAGTTCAGCAATGGGAACAGATAAAGAATTAAAGGGGTATGCAAAAGCACATAGGACTTTTCCATTAAGATTTCTGAAAATGCCACCATAGCCTGAACCTTTATGAGAGACAGAGCCATCAGTGTTAACTTTAATAGTGTTAGCATGAGGTTTAACCCAATAAACAATCTTGTCATCTTTATATTTGGTGATCCAGCAAGTTAAAACCCAATTTATTGGCCATAAATTTGCAACCTTTGAAATGTTTGTATTTACTTAAATTGGCATTAAACAAGTCACAAATTTTGTTTTTAGTTCTAGCAATTATCCTCATGTGATTCATAATGATCTCACGATGTTTTGCATCATTTCTGTCCATCCATATGAACCAAATAAGAGTGATAGAAGTTATGACTTTAATATGCCCTTTAATAGTGTTGTCAAAATAAACTTGAAGAAGTTGGTATAAACTTAAAGAGCCATTGAAAATGACAATGTTAAAAAGGTCATCATACTAAATCCAAAGTTTAGAAGCAATGGCCTCATTAATAAAAACATGATTCACATTCTCAATCTGAAAATAACATTAGCATTTTGAGGGTAATTGAAAACCTTTACCCCACAACAAGGAGTCCACAGGGATGAAGTTTTTCAAAATACGCCAACTAAGAACAGAATAGGAGGTAGGGATATTGTTGTTCCAAAGTTTAGAAAATACATAGGAAAAATCATGAGTATCTTTAATGTGAATCCAAACATTTTTAAAGTTGAAATCACCATTATGTGAAAGCTTAAAAGGATCTCTTCTTGATTGGTAGGAATGATAGGAATAGTAGTAGTTTATTTAAAATAGAGGGAGGAATATGATCAGTAAGCTTACTATTGTTCCACATATTATTCTACCAGAAAGAGTTCACTTTAATAGCAATAGTAGAATGGGTAGAAAGTAAATCATCAATGGACCCGCATCCAGTCCAGTGGTCTTGCCAAAAGAAAGAGGAGCCAGAGTTAATCCCCCAGGAAATTAAAGATTTGGCATCCCATTTGATGGAACAAAGTTTTTTCCAAATAGGAGAGCCTCCCGCTTTATAAGGGAAAATGAGAGGATGCTTACCCGATTTAGCAGTCATGAAATTAGTCCATAGACTATTGTTTTTCCTAAAATTCCACCAAAGTTTATAAGGAAAAGAAGTGATAGTTTCCTTGATCGGTTTACATTCAAGACCACCTTCAACAAAAGTGCCACAGGTTTTATACCAAGAGGTCCAGTGCATTTTTTTAGAGAAATTGTTAGACACCAAAAAAATTTGTTAGTCAATCAATAATAATAGAGTTGGTCAGCACAATGGTTTGAATGAGATACAAATGCATGGAGTTAAGGGTGCTCTTAATCAAAGTGAGCCTACCACCAAATGAAAGTAAGTGAAATTCCCAAACAAAAATTTTATTGGAGATTTTCTATATAAGATCATCAAAATATGAGATCTTTTGACCTTTAAAAGCGAGCCAGATAATTAATAGGAAGTTGATGCTGAAAATTAGTAATTCTCAAGATTTGGTTGGTCCTATTGCTAGGATTTTAGAGAAGGAATGAAACAACATTTTCCATCATTGAGAAAGAGACTACTTTTGCCAAATTCATTTAAAAGGTTCTTAATAGTTTTAATGTGTTGAATAGAGGCATTGCAAAAGATTATAAAATCATCAGTAAAACTAAGATGAGAAACAAGTATACCACCATGAGTTTTAAAAAACATGTTTGGATTTTTATTGAAAAGATCATTCAAGCTCCTCGAAAGATATTCAACAGCAATATTAAAAGAGAGGGTGATAGGGGGTCTCCTTGTCCCAAGCCATGCCTTGAAGTAAAGAAACCAAGGGACTCACCATTCATGATAACAAAGAACCAAACATTAGTAATACAATTTTTGATGAGGCGGATGAAATTATCAGAAAATCCAAAAAAATATAAGATTTGAAAGAGGAAATCCCAAAAGAGGTTATCAAACACTTTAGAAATATCCAATTTGAGGAGGATGTTGCCACCTCTAGTAGGAACATCAATGTCATGAATCAGCTCTTGGGCAAGAAGGATATTGTTAGATATAACTCTATTTTTAACAAAGCCAGTTTGGTTAGGAGAAATAATTTTAGAAAATAACTTATCCTATTATTAATTAATTTAGCAATGAGTTTTGAAAGAAGGTGCAAAGGTTGATAGGTATAAAATCTCCCAAGAATCGATTATTAGTTTTGGGAATGAGGATAATGGAAGTGCTAGAAAGAATCTAGTAAAGCCATCAAAGAAATCAACAACAACATCAACAAGGTCAGAATTAATAAAAGGCCAACAATGCTAAAAAAAATGGGTGGTGTATCCATCAGGGCCAACAACAGAGTCAGTGTTCATGCTATTAGAGTACTACTGATCTCAGCTTTCGTAGGATGCAAAGTGAGTAAATGATTCTCATCATTAGTAATCATAGAGGGGATCAGATGAGTGTTGGAGAGGGCTTATAAGGGAGGGTTGATGTTTAATAAATTTTGAAAATGTTGTATGACAGAATCTTTAATTTCATTCATATTAGTGATCTAGCTATCATTATTATTTTTGATTTTTTGAATAGAGTTTAAGGCTTTCCTTTTGTTAAAAATAACATGGAAATACCTTGTATTTTTGTCACCATCAATAATATGTTTGCTAGCGGCCTTTTGACGCCAGTAGGTTTCTTCCATATTTTGATAATTGATCAGTGTTCAAATCATCAAGCTTACTAGGATCAGTTAAGATAGCATCTTCAAGGGAGCAAACTAATTGTTCCATAATTTTGAGATTGGCAAAAAGATTTTTAAAATGATGCTTGTTCCACCAATTTAAGTTTTGTTTAAGTCATTTGAGCTGAAGCCAAAATGGAATCATGCCTTTAACAGAATTGTCCGGGTGAATAGGGACCATCCAATTAAAGGAAACAACATTAATGAAATCACGATGTTGGGTCCACATATTTTGGAATCATAAAGGAGAAGGGGAGGAAAGATTACTGGAAGAGGTTTTGAAAGAGATCAAAAGAGGAGCATAGTCTGACAAAGTTCTACTCAAATGCTCAACAGAAGTGAGAGGGACATTGATTGATCCAAAGAGAATTAAAGAGGGTGTCCTATCAAGCCGCTACCAAAGTCTAGACTTATGCCACGTAAAGTCGGAGCCAGAAAAACCAATATCAATCAGGTTGCAATCGAGGATCATATTAGAGAAATCTTCCATGGAATGGATGTTAGAGAGCCTCCCTCCTTTCTCAAGAAGTGATAATAGTGTTGAAATCACCCCAACCAACGGTTTTGTTAAGTGAGGAGGCTAAGGTTCTTAAGTGATCCCAAAGGATGTTCCTACCACTCTATTGCAAGAAGCATAGATAAATGAACCAAGACGTAAAACTCACCCAATGAGATTTGAACATTAACCAATTGTTCGAGATCATCAAGGATAGAAATGTTGATTAAGTTATTCCAAAACACCAAATTTTATTACTAATATTAAAAAAGAAATTTTGAAAGCCAAGCTGCTAGAAACATGTGTGATCTTAGAAGAGTGAATGAATGGCTCAATAACAATAAGTAAGGTTATGTTATGAGTGTAACAAAGGCTCCTAACATTGGAGTGAGAGTCCCAATACCCTGAACATTCCAAATAAGAAAATTGATCATAATAAAGTGGAAAGAAAAGAAAAGAGTTAACTAAAAAATTGAAAGAGAAGAAAAAGAGAGCATGAAGCAATTATTTGTGGGAAGTTAGAGAAGATTGAGTGGTTCTAGTGGAGCTATTAGTGAACATTATGGCTTTAAAGGATTTTTTTTAATAACCGTTTGAAAAGGCCTATCTATGTCCAATGTATCTCCATCAGAAAGGGAGTGGTTGGTGATATTTAGATAGGGGCAGTATCTATCAAAGCATTCCTAATGGTGATTTCTCCTTCTTCGGTATCAGAGTTAGGTTAAGAAATTGGATTAGCATGGATATCACTTTGAAGGGTAATAAAAAGAGAGGTGGTGACACCATTAATAGCACAAATTTCATTCTCATTTCCATGATGATTATTCAGATTTTGGTCTGTCACCAAAGTATCAACATGTTTCAGAACAATTCCAGAATTAGTTTTGAGATTTTGATCCAACTTGAGATTTCCATTCAAATCACCATGATGATTCATATGAGTCAAGGGATTATCTTGTGAGGGCAAATTATTACAAGTAGGAGTAATGTTAAGTAAGTTATCATTAGTTTCCTCATAAATCTCAATATCATTATTTTTACCAAGGTCAGGTTGTTCTCCAATAGGAAAATCAGTAGATAGTAAAGGGTTAGGGGTAAGAGGGTGAGTTCCATTTTGAGTAGCTTTAGGCACATAAGCAAACTTATTGGGTTTTTCATTTCCTAGAGAGGGATTAGGATCTGACAATTTATTTTTTTAAGATTAGGGTGCAACACAAAGCATTCAGAGTGATCATGACCATGGATCTTACAGTGTGTGCCAAAAATAGGAAAATTTTCAAATTCCACTTTCTGATTATACCCAAATTTTTTTGAACTGATCCAAACTTCTTTAGGATACTTTTTGGTAATATAAATTTCAACCAAGATACGTAACGATGGTAGATCTCATGATGGATTGAAGGGGCCTACCAAAGAGAGCCCCAACCGCAAATAGGACTTGATGGGTAACATAATGAATCCTCATGTTTGGAAAGGCTAGCCATAAAGGAACAAATAGGGATTCTCTTGACATCACATAGAGGTGACCATTTCAAGAGCCTCATTTAACAATTGTACACAAAATAGAGAGAGCAAAGACTCTTGAGTAGTCTAAATCATTCAATAGCTGAATAAGGATATGCCTAGGATCGATCAACCCGATAGTGAAAACTCTTGAAAGCTTTAATCTATGAAAGAAGGATCTGATTTTGTCAAGAGTCAGGTAAGAAAAATTTTCCAACTAATGAAAATTCAAAGAGCTTTGCCAATTTTTCCACATCAAGATCAGAGCACACTACAGCCGACATTCCATAGAAGGAAGTAGAAATTAAGTTAATCGAAGCATTAGAGCAAGTGTTCTTACCAGATAAGGCATCCTTGAAGGACTTAACAGCAAGCGCAGTAACGGATGAAGTTGATCCAAAATACCTTGTAGATCGGAAGGCTTAGCCGATGCCTCCAAGTTCGCCGAGCTCAGTTTTAGGGTTTATGGTTTAGATTTATAGATTTAGGGTGTCGGGTTAGTTTAAGGGTTTAGGGTTTAGGGTTAGGGTTTTTTTATTTTTTATTTTTTTACATTAAGTAAACTTGTAGGTTTCGGTTTATTTAGTTTAGTTAGTTTTATTTATTTATTTTAGTTTATTTTTTTATTTAGTTTAGTTTATTTATTATGGGTTTATTTATTTTAGTTTAGGCTTTTTATTTTTGTCTATGTTTTAGATTTTGGTGTAGGTTTAGGTTTATTTCTTAGTTTAGTTTTATTTTTGTTTTTTTTAGGTTTAGTTTTTTTTTAGGTTTAGGTTTAGGTTTTTATCTTATTTTTTTAGGTTTAGGTTTTAGGTCTTTTTTAGGTTTATTTTTTGGTTTTATTTTTTAGTTTATGTTTAGGTTTATTTTAGTTTATTTTATTTTATTTAGTTTAGGTTTAGGTTTAGGTTTATTTAGTTTATTTTAGGTATTATTTATTTTAGTTTAGTTTATTTTAGTTTAGGTTTATTTTATTTTATTTAGGTTTAGATTTTATTTTAATTTAGGGTTTAGGTTTTATTTTCATTATTTTAGGTTCTATTTTGGTTTATTTTAGGTTTAGATTTATTTAGTATTTTATTATATTTTAGTTAATTATTTTATTTTACATTTTATTTTTATTTAATTTAGATTTTGTATTCTTAGGTTTATTTTATTTTTAAGTTTAATTTAGGTTTGTATTTATTTTAATTTAGTTTATTTTTAATATTTTATTTTTTGGTTTACATTAGGTTTTAGTAGGTTTTATTTTATTTTTTATTTTATTTTATTAGGCTGATTTATTTTATCTTATTATGTTTTATTTTAGTTTTAGGTTTAGGTTTTAGGGTTTAGGCCTGTGGAGGATCAGGGTGTGGAAGAACCCAGGTAGGTTGAGTGTTTAGGGGCCTGGTGGCCCAGGTCATGGCCCAGGGTCTAAGCCCAGGTTAGGGCCTGTGGCCCAACATTAGTTGGCCCAGGGCCTGGGTGGGTCAGGCCTGTGGCTCAGTGATAGCCATAGTGGGAGGTCAGAGAGCCCATGTCTTAGGTGTGGCATCATTCATAGGATCAGCCAGGATTTAACATTGCCTCAGTGTCACTTTTGTGGCCCAGTGGTGGCATAGACTCCAGGGCCTGGGCTCAGTAGGTTTAGCCCAAGTTTACTTAGGAGGTTTTGATTTTATTTAGGCATGTTATTTATTTTATTTAGGTTTATTTAATTTAGTTGCCTTTTAGGTTTTAGTTTAGGCCCATTTAGGTTTTAGCTCAGGGTTTAAGTAGAGGCAGGCCTGGGTGGGAGGGTTATGATTTAGGGTTTTAGATTTAGTTTAGGATTAGTGTAGGGTTTATAGTTAAAGATTTTGGGGTTAGGGTTTAGGGTTTAGGGTCATTTTAATTTTAATTTTTAATTTATTTTATCTTTAATTATGCAAACCCAGTTTTAGGTTTATCTAGTTTATTAAGTATATTTTTATATATTTTAATATATTATATTTTTAATTTTTATTTAGGTTTATTTTTGTTTTTATTTTGTTTAGTTTACTTTTTTTTAGGTTAAGTTATTTTACTTTAGGCATTTTGTTTTAGTTTATTTTATAGGTTTAGGTTTATTTTTACTTTAGTTTTATTTTATTTTTAGGTTTATGTTTTATTTTATTTTAGGTTTAGGTTTTTATTTTATTCTTAGTTTTAGGTTTTAGGTTATTTTTAGGTTTTATTTTGTTTAAGTTTAAGTTTATTTTAGTTTATTTTATATTTTTAGTTAAGTTTAGGTTTAGTTTAGGTTTAGGTTTAAGTTTATTTATTTTAATTGCTTTCTTTTTTAGCAGTTTATTTTATTTTATTTTAGGTTTTATTTTTTTAGTTTACAATTTAGCTTTTATTTTATTTATTTAGGTTTTCAATTTTGGTTTATTTTTTATTTAGCTTTTATTAAGTTTTATTTTATTTTATTTTAGGTTTATTTTATGTTTATTTTAGGTTTAGTTTTATTTTATTTAAGTTTTTTTATTTTTTTGTTTAGTTTAGCTTTTAATTTATTTTGTTCTAGTCTAGTTTTTACATTTTATTTTATTTTATTTTTTAGGTTTAGGTTTTAGTTTATCATTTTTTTTTTGGTTTAGGTTTATTTATTTATTTTTTTAAGTTTTATTTAGTTTAGATTTAGGTTTTCAGCTTTTTAGGGTTTAAGGTTTAAGGTTTAGATTTGAGGTTAGTCTAGGGTTTAGGGTTGTAGGTTTAGAGTCTGGGGTTTATGGTTTAGGGTTTAGGATTTAGGGTTTATGGTTTAATGGTTTAGGGTTTAGTGTTTTTAAAGTTTAATGCTTAGGGTTTAGAGTTATGGTTTTAAGATTAGTGTTCAGGTTTTAATTTGGGGTTTAGGAGTTTGTATTTTTTTTAACAGAGAACAAATTCACATTCAACATTTCTTCTTTCCGATTTTGTCAACCAAGTAACACACCAAGTTTTCTAAGACACTAGTGATGACATAAATCAAAAATGAGCACACATAAAACAAATCAAAAACCCTAGAAAACTAGAATCATCTCTATTGTAAATACATAGTTTCATAAGTAGTAGATTGGATCAAGCGTTCTTCAATTTCACCAATTCCTATTTGAACCATCATATCCTCGATCTCTCCCTCCACTACCACCACAACTGTAACCTCCATCGCTTCTCCCACCTCGATAACCACCACTACTCCAACAATGACCTCCATATCCACTAGCACCTCCAAATCTCCCACTACCACAATGATAATCGCTGCCTCTGTTTACGCCTCCAATGCTAGATCTAGACTGAGCCTGGTTGATGGTGATGTTCCTACTGTCAAGGTTCTACCCATTCTTAGTGTTTAGGTTTATGTTTTGGTTTATTAGGTTTTAGGGTTTAAGTCTATTTTTAAATTTATTTAGTTACTTCATGTTTAGGTTTAGGGTTTGGGCTTTATGGTTTGGGATTTAGTGTTTGGGGTTTAGGGTTTAGGGTTTAGGGTTAGGGTTTTTGATTTGGGGTTTAAGGTTTAGGGTTTAAGGCTTAGGGTTTTATGGTTTATGCTTTAAGTGTTTAGGGTTTGTGGGTTACTTAAGGTATAGGTTTTGTGGTTTAAGATTTAGTGTTTTGGGTTTTAGGGTTTAGGGTTGTAGGTTTATGGTCAGTTTAGAGTTGAGTTTAGGGTATTGGATTTATGGTGTAAGGTTTTTTTAATTAAGTAACCCAGGTTTTAGGTTTATTTAGCATAATTAGTTTATTTTAATTTATTTTAGTTTAATTTCTTTTTATTTTTATTTAGGATTATTTTTTATTTGTTTTAGTTTAGTTTATTTATTTAGGTATTTTATTTTTTAGTTTAGATTTTATTTTAGTTTATTCTTAGGTTTAGGTTTAGTTTATTTTTAGTAGAGTTTTATTTTATTTTATTTTTAGGTTTCAATTATTTTTTAATTTTTTATTTTAGGTTTAGGTTTTATTTTATTTTTTCTCATTTTAGGTTTTATTTTAGGTTTATTTTAGGTTTTATTTTTAGTATAAGTTTAGGTTTATTTTGAGTTTATTTTATTTTATTTTAGGGTTTTTAGGTTTAGTTTATTTTAGGTTTAAGTTTTTTTTATTTATTTTTGGTTTAAGATTAGGTTTATTTATTCATTTAGTTTAGTTTAGTTTAGTTTAAGTTTTATTTTCCATTTAGGTTTAAGTTTTTTTTATAGTTTAGGTTTATATTTGTAATTTATTTTAGGTTTTATTTTAGGTTTATTTTTTAGGTTAGTTTTATTTATTATATTTTAGGTTATTTTATTTTTATTTTGTTTACTTTTATTTTATTTAGGTTATCTATTCAGGTTTATTTTATTTATTTAGTTTTAGGTTTTTCCTTATTTTATTTTGTTTATTTTTATTTATTTATTATATTTTACATTTAAGTTTAGGTTTATATTTTTATTTTATATTTTTATTTTATTTAGGTTAATGTTTGTTCATTTATTTTATTTTAAAGTTTTATTTAGTTTAGGTTTAGGATTTTAGGTTTTTAGTGTTTGGGTTTGGGGTTAGGGCTCAGTTTAGGATCTTAGAATCTGTGGTAGGTTTAGGTTAGGTGTTAAGGATTTTTTTGTGGTATCAGGTCAAGTGGGTGGGTTAGGGCTCAGGGTCCTCAGAAGCCAGGCCTTGGTTTTATGGTAGGCATGTTCATTTAGAGATCGTGGCCTGTGGTCTGCAGGGTAGGATCTTGGGCTCAGGTCAGGGGCCAGGTGGCTCAGTGGTGGTAGGCCAGTTCAGACTTAGGGTTTGAGCAGGAGGTTATTTTAGGGTTTTGGTTATAATTTCATTGAGTTTGTTATTTTTTTTCTTTTACAAGTACAAATGTTAGTTTATGTTTATCTAGTTTATTATTTATTTATTTTATTTTATTATTTTATTTAGGTTTATTTTTTTTATTTTATTTAGTTTTATTTTATTTTATTTTTTAGTTTTATTTTATTTTAGTTTATGTTTTTTATTATTATTTTTAGGTTTTAGGTTTTTATTTTAGTTTTATTTTTAGGTTTCTTTTTTAGTTTAGGATTATGTTTATTTTATTTTATTTAGTTTAGGGTTTAGGTTTAGTTTATTTTAGGTTAAGGTTTTATTTATTTTAGTTTAGGTTTAAGTTTATTTGATTTTGTTTATTTAGTTTATTTTTTTTTTTAGTGTTTAGGTTTATTTTTTTTAATTTTTTTAGGTTTTATAGGTTTATTTTTTATTTTAGTTTTATTATTTAGTTTAGTTTTATTTTATTTTAGATCCATTATTTTCTTTATGTTTGGGTTTATTTTATTTAAGTTTTATTTTAGTTTTATTTATTTTTTAGTTTATTAGGTTTTCTTTATTTATCATTTAGTTTTATTTTCCATATATTTTATCTCAGGTTTAGGTTTATGTTTATGTTTAGGTTTAGTTTTATTTATTTTATTTTATTTAGGTTTATGTTTATTTATTTTAATTTTAGGTCTTATTTAGGGTCAGCTTTTGGTTTTAGGTGGGCTCAGTTTATGGCCCAGTTTTGGGTCAGTGGATTAGTTTAGGGTTTTTGCCTGGGGGCCTGTGGATTCAGGGTTTAGGGTTTTTTTAGGATCATGGCAGTTTAGGTGGGTTTAGTTAATGGGTGTGGTCAGGTCAGAGTTTTATTTTATTTTATTTTATTTATTTATTTGGTGGGTATTTTTTTTTAGTGTTTAGGGTTTAGGTGTAAATTTAAAATAGGTTTAGTCTTAGTTTGTGGTTTTTTAGGGTTTAGGGTTTGGATTTTTAGGATTTTAGTTTGCTTAATGGTTTTTTTTAAAAAAAAGTAAACCAGTAGGTAGGTTTATTTAGTTTATTTTCATTTATTTATTTTTATTTTATTTTATTAATTTGATTTAGGTTTATTTTTTATTTAGTTTAGTTTATTTATTTTATGTTTATTTAATTTAGTTTAGGTTTTTTATTTTAGTTTATTTATGTTTAGGTTTAGGTTTATGTTTATTTTTTAGTTTAGTTTTATTTTTAATTTATTTTTTAGGTTTAAGTATTATTTTTTATTTTTAGGTTTAGATTTATGTTTTTATTTTATTTTTTTAGGTTTAGGTTTTATTTTAGGTTTATTTTTAGGTTTTATTTTTTATTTTGGTTTAGCTTTATTTTTAGTATATTTTATTTTATCAAGTTTTGGTTTAGGTTTTATTTATTTTAGTGTAGGTTTAGGTTTATTTTATTATTATTTTATGTTTAGGTTTTTTTTTAGTTTAGGGTTTAGGTTTTAGTTTAGTGTCTAGGGTTTTTGGTTTTTTTAAAGAGTGAACAAATTTAGATTCAACATTTCTTCTTTTTGATTTCTTCAACCAAGTAAAACACCAAGTTTTCTAAGACACAAGTGATAACATAGATAATAAAATTAGCACGCATAGAGCAAATCAAAAACCCTAGATAACTAGAACCATCTCAACTGCATGCATAGTTGTAGACAGATCGACCGCTCTTCGCCTCTAGTTCCCATTAGAACCATCCCGGCCTCTGATGGGATCCACCATCATATCCCCGATCTCTCCCTCTGCCACCACCACGGTTGTAACTTCCTTCTCTCCTACCACATACATAACCACCACTACTCCAACCACCACCTTCATATCCACTAGCACCTCCAGATCCCCCACCACCACTGTGATAACTATCGCCTCCACCGCCAGATCTACACTGAGCCTGGTTGACGGTGATGTTCGTGCTATCATGGTTTTGCCCATTCTTAGGAATTAGGTTTAGGTTTAGGTTTATTATGTTTTAGGGTTTCAATTTATTTTTTAATTTATTCAGTTACTTTAGGTTTAGGTTTATGATTTGCGGTTTAGTGTTTAGGGTTTAGGATTATGGTTTAGGGTTTAGGGATTTAGGGTTTAGGGTTTTAGGGTTTATGCTTGTGGATTTGGGTTTTTAGGGTTTAGTGTTTAATGTTTAGGGTGGCAGTTTAGGTTTTCTTATATTTTAGGGTTTAGAATTGGGGATTATAGTTTTTTATTTTTTATTTTGTTTAAGTTTAGTTAATTTTAGTTTTAGGTTTAGTTTATTTTATTTTTACTTTAGGTTTAGGTTTTTTATAGTTTAGGGTTCACTTTAATTTTTATTTTAATTTAAGTTATTTTTAAGTTCATTTTTTTAGTTTAGGTTTTATTTAATTTTATTTTAGTTTATTTTATTTTAATTTATGTTTATTTTTTTTTTTGTATTTTAATTCTTAAGTTTATTTTATTTTATTTATAGATTAGGTTTTTTATTTATTTTAGTTTTCATTTTTATTTAATTTAATTTTAGGTTTAGTGTTTTTTAGATTTTATTTTATTTTATTTTATTTAGGTTTAGTTCTTTATTTATTTTATTTTATTTATTAGGATTAGGTTTTTAGTAGGGTTTTATTTATTTATTTATTTATTTATTTATTTATAATTATTTTATTTATTATTTATTTTATTTTTTATTTTAGTCAGGCCTGTGGTCAGTGGCCCAGGGTTTAGGTTTATAATTGGGTTTAGCTAGTGCCCAGAGATGGCTCAGGGCCCAGGGCCTAGGCTCAGCCTGGTGGTAGGATCTGGGAGCCCAGGTCATAGGCCTGTGGTCTTTTATTAGTGGTCAGGTTTGGTAGAGTCATTAAGTGGGTTGTGGCCTTGGCTCAGTGGCCCAGGCCTTGGTAGGACTCAGGTTGCAGGCCTGGGGATCAGTGTTGGTTAGGTCAGTGCCAGTTTGTGGTCCAGGGCCTGTGGCCCAGGTCACTTTTCTCAGGCCTATCTGGCCTGGCCTTTGGGGTCAATGGCCCATGGTCAGCCTAGACTGTGGTATGGTTTAGGGTCTGGTGTGGAAGGTGTGGTGGGGGTAAAGTCAGTGGTAGGGCCCAGGATTTGGGCAGGGTGGGTATGGATTTGGGTGGTAGTTAGGTTTAGAGGGAGCCATGTGGTCCAGGATTTTGTCTAATTAAGTAAACTGGTAGGTTTAAGTTTATTTAGTTCATTATTTATTTATTTTAGTTTATTTTTTATTTAAATTAATTTTTTTAATTTTATTTTATTTGGTTTATTTATTTTAGTTTAGGTTTTTTTTATTATAGTTTATTTTTTAGGTTTAGGTTTATGTTTATTTTTAAGTTTAGTTTTTTATTTTATTTTATGTTTTAGGTTTAGGATTAATTTTTTTATTTTTAGGTTTAGCCCTATGTTTTTATTTTATTTTTTTATGTTTAAGTTTTAGGTTTTTATTTTATATTTATTGTTAAGTTTTTTTTAATTTAGGTTTAGGTTATTTTTAGTTAATTTTATTTTATTTAGTTTGTTCAATTTATTTTAGGTTTAGGTTTAGCTTTTATTTATTTTAGTTTAAGTTTATGTTTATTTTATTTTATTTATTTTAGGTTTAGTTTTTTTAAGGGTTTAAGTTTTATATTTTTTATTTATTTTTAAGTTTTATTTTTAACTTTATTATTTTGTTTACATTTTTATTTTATTTCTATTCTATTTTATTTTAGGTTTATTTTATTTTATTTTTCATTTGGGTTTTATTTTATGTAGTTTTATTTTAGGATAATTGTTTTAGTTTAGCCTAGTTTTATTAATTTTATTTTAGTTTAGTTTTATTTAATTTTATTTTATTTAGGTTTAGGTTTAAGTTTAAGTTTAGTTTAAATTTTATTTTATTATTTTATTTTATTTATTTATTTAGTTTAGGTTTTATTTATTTATTTTTTTAGGTTATGTTGGGTTTAAGGTGTGGAGGGAGGTGTGGTGTGGCTCAGGGCCTCCCAGTGGGTTTGTGGTTTAGTGGTTGGCCCATGCCTTTGTGGCTCAGGTAGTTAGGTCAGGGTGTGGTTAGGGTTATGGTAGGGTTTTATTTTAGGATTTTGTGGCTCAGGGAGTTTAAGCCCAAGGCCTGGGCCCTGACAGGTCACGAAGGATTTAGGGTTTAAGATCAGGCTCACGGTCAGTTTTGAGTTTTGGGAGTGTAGGGTTTGTTTAGGTTTTATAATTATTTTAGTTTTATTTTTATTTAAATCATCAGGATACAAGTAAGCCTTATCTTTTATATTTTATCTTTATTTACGTTTATTATTTATTCTTTGGTCTTTATTTAGTTTAGCCTAGGTTTTTGTGGTCATTTAGTTTGGGGGGTCACATTTAGTGTGAGTTATTACTTTTAGGGTCTGGGGGTTTGCCTTTGTTTTGTGGTTTAGTTATAGGTTTGGGTCTGGTTTAGTGAGTGTTAGGGTCATTATGGCTCAGGCTCAGGGTGGTTGGGTAGGGTTAGGGTCTTAGGGCTCAGGTCAGGCTGCCTGGGGTCAGGTGCAGTGTCTGGGACTGAGGTTTAGGTTGTGGTCACAGTGCCTTTTAAAAAACCAAGCAAACCCGGCAGTTTAACTTGGGGTTGAGTGTAGGGTCCTTTGTGGTCAGGGTCCTTTTAAACACCTTTTATACTGATTTAGGGCTGGGTTTGGGTTAGTCATGTAAGGAGTAGGTTGGGTAGGTTTAGTGTTTGCCTAGGATTACTGTTTAAGATCTTTTAAAATTAAGCAAACTGGCCTAGTATTTAGATATTTAGTTTACCTTTTTTTTTTATTTTGTTTTATTTATTATTTTATTTAGGTTTATTTTTTATTTTCACAGTTTAGTTTTTTTTAGGTTTATTTATTTTAGTTTAAGTTTTTATTTTTATTTATTTTTTAGGTTTAGATTTATTTTTTAGTTGAGTTTTATTTTTATTTTACTTTTCAGTTTAGGTTTTATTTTTAAGTTTTTAGGTTTAGGTTTAGGGTTTATTTTATTTTATTTAGGTTTACATTTTAGGTTTTTATTTTAGGTATAAGGTTTTTTAGTGTTGAGGGTTTAGGGTTGTAAATTTAAACTTTAGGGTTTAGTCTTAGTTTTAGGGTTTAGTGTTTAGGGTTTAGGGTTTAGGATTTAAAGTTTAGGGTTTAGGGTTTATTGCTTAATGGTTTTTTTTAAAAAAAATTAAGTAAACTGGTAGGTTTAGGTTTCATTTATTTATTTTTCATTTATTTTATTTTATTTTATTTTATTATTTTTATTTAGGTTTATTTTTTATTTTTATTTAGTTTAGTTTATCTAATTTAGTTTGGGTTTTTTATTTTAGTTTATTTTATATGTTTAAGTTTAGGTTTATGTTTATTTTTTAGTTTAGTTTTATTTTTATTTTATTTTTTAGGTTTAAGTATTATTTTTTATTTTTAGGTTTAGATTTATGTTTTTATTTTATTTTTTTAGGTTTAGGTTTTAGGTTTTTATTTTAAGTTTATTTTTAGGTTTTATTTTTTATTTTTGTTTAGCTTTATTTTTATTATATTTTATTTTACCTAGTTTTGGTTTAGGTATAGGTTTAGGTTTTATTTATTTTAGTGTAGGTTTAGGTTTATTTTATTTTTATTTTAGGTTTAGGTTTTTTTTAGTTTAGGGTTTAGGTTTTAGTTTAGTGTCTAGGGTTTTTGGTTTTTTTTTAAAGAGTGAACAAATTCAGATTCAACATTTCTTATTTTTGATTTCATCAACCAAGTAACACACCAAGTTTTCTAAGACACAAGTGATGACATAGATAAAAAAATTAGCACGGATAGAGCAAATCAAAAACCCTAGATAATTAGAACCGTCCCAACTGTACAGACTGTTTCGTAGGCAGCAGATTAGATCGACCGTTTTTCAATTTCTCTAGTTCCCATTAGAACCATCCTAGCCTCTCGAGTAGTAGGATCCACCATGATATCCCCGATCTCTCCCTCTGCCACCACCACGGTTGTAACCTCCTTCTCTCCTACCACATACATAACCACCACTACTCCAACCACCACCTCCATATCCATCAGTAACTCCAGATCCCCCACCACCACTGTGATAACTATCGCCTCTGCCTTCGCCTCCACCGCCAGATCTACACTGAGCCTAGTTGACGGTGATGTTCCTTCCATCATGGTTCTGCCCATTCTTAGGAATTAGGTTTAGGTTTAGGTTTATTAGGTTTTATGGTTTCAGTTTATTTTTTAATTTATTTAGCCTCTTTAGGTTTAGGTTTATGATTTGTGGTTTAGTGTTTAGGGTTTAGGATTATGATTTAGGGTTTATGGATTTAGGGTTTAGAGTTTTAGGGTTTAGGGTTTAGGGTTTAGGGTTAGGGTTTAGTGTTTAATGTTTAGGGTTGTAGGTTTAGGTTTTAGGATTTAGGTTTTAAGGTTTAGGGTTTAGAATTTAGGGTTTATAGTTTTTTTTATTTTATTTTATTTAAGTTTAGTTAATTTGAGTTTAGGTTTAGGTTTATTTTATATTTATTTTAGGTTTAGGTTTTTTTTAGTTTAAGGTTTAGGTTTTAATTTATATTTAATTTTAAGTTATATTTTTAAGTTTATTTTTTTAGGTTTAGGTTTTTATTTAATTTTAATTTTTAGGTTTATTTTATTTTAATTTATGTTTAGTTTTTATTTTATTATGGTTTTTAATTCTTAAGTTTATTTTATTCTTTCTGTTTAGATTAGCGTTTTATTTATTTTATTTTAGTTTTTTCATTTTTTTATTCAATTTAATTTTAGGTTTAGGTTTATGTTTTCGTTTAGATTTTTATTTTATTTTATTTTATTTATTTTTAGATTTTATTTAGTTTAGGATTAGGTTTTTAGGCTTTAGGGTTTTATTTATTTATTTTTTTTATTTTATTTTATTTTATTTTTTATTTTTTTATTTTTTATTTTTTTTATTTTTTTTTTTGGTTTTTAGGCTTTAGGGTTTAGGGTTTAGGGTTTAGTTTGGGTTAGGGTTATAGTTTTAAGGTTTGGTGTTTTAGGGTGTGGCCCAGCATCAGTTAGGATCATGGCCCAGTGGCCCAGGTGTGTTAGGGTTTAGGATCTGTGGTCCGTTTAGGTATGGCCTGTGGGATCTATAGTGTGGTGTGGTAGGGCCCAGGGTAGTAGAGCCTGGGGCCTGTGGTTTAGGTCTGTGGTTTTGGGGCCTGGGGCCCAAGATAGGGTCAGTGTGAGGTGCTAGGGCTCAGGGTAGGGTCAGTTAGGTCCAGGATCAGGCCTAGGATCTAGCCTGTGGTGGTTTAGGAGCCAAGGATCAGGTCACTTGTTGGTTTAGTCCTGGGGCCTTTAGCCTTGGGGTTAATGGTTTTATTTAGACTTGGGTTACTTTAGGGTCTGGAGTGGCCTAACGCCTGTCAGGTGGGCCTGGGGTGTGGCTAGGGAGGATTTAAGTCAGCCTCAGCCTGGGTTTATGGTCTGTTTAAGTAGTGTAGGATTTAGGGTTTAGGATTTAGGGTTTAGGCTATAGGGTTTTGGGATTTTGTCTAATTAAGTAAACTGGTAGGTTTAGGTTTATTTAGTTCATTTTTTATTTATTTTAGTTTATTTTTCATTTAGGTTAATTTTTTTAATTTTATTTTGTTTGGTTTATTTATTTTAGTTTAGGTTTTTTTATTATAGTTTATTTTTTAGGTTTAGGTTTAGGTTTATGTTTATTTTTTAGTTTAGTTTTTATTTTATTTTATTTTTTAGGTTTAGGATTAATTTTTTATTTTTAGGTTTAGCTTTAGGTTTTTATTTTATTTTTTTAGGTTTAGGTTTTAGGTTTTTAGTTTAGGTTTATTTTTAAGTTTTTTCTTAGTTTAAGTTTAGGTTATTTTGGTTAATTTTATTTTATTTAGTTTAGGGTTAAAGTTCTATTTATTTTTGGTTAGGTTTAGGTTTTATTTATTTTAGTATAATTTTAGGTTTATTTTATTTTATTTATTTTAGGTTTAGGTTTTTTTTTAGTTTAGGGTTTAAGTTTTATATTTTTTATTTATTTTAAGTTTGTTTACTTTATTTGGTTTATGTTTTATTTTGTTTTATCTCTATTTTATTTTAGGTTTATTTTCTTTATTTTTCATTTGGGTTTTATTTTATTTAGGTTTTTTATTTTTAGGATTATTGTTTTTTTAGTTTAGTTCTAGTTTTTATTAATTTTATTTTATTTTGTTTTATTTTTATTTTATTTTATTTTTAGGTTTAGGTTTAAGTTTAAGTTTTAGTTAAAATTTTATTTTATTTTATTTTATTTTATTTATTTAGGTTTAGGTTTTTTATTTATTTAATATTTTTTTTATGTTAGTTTTAAGTTTAGTTTGGGGTTTAGTGTGGCTCAGGGTTTAGGGTAGGGCCTGTGGTTGTGGTTTAGGGTTTAGGTTAGGTTAGGGCTCAGGGCCTGTGGTTTGGGTTTAGGGCTCAGTGGCTCAGGGCCTGGCTCAGGTTTAGGGCCTGGTTTAGGGCCTAGGGTTTAGGTTTTAGGCTATGCCTAGGATTTGTTTAGGGTTTAGGGTTTAGGCCTTGGTCTTGCCTTGGTCATTTAGGGTCACGACCAGATTTAGGGCCTAATAGCTTGGCTCAGGAGTTTTAGTCTGGTGGTATGGTTTTGTTTAAGTTTTATTAATTTTCTTTATTTTTTTATTTATTTAAACTATTTAAGTTTAGCTCACGCCAGGTTTTATCCTTCATTATCTTTATTTTATTTATGTGTTCTTTATTTATCTTTATTTTTATTTAGTTTAGGTTTGTGGTTTGTGGCCCAGTGGCCCAGGGTCTGGGTCCACTTAGGTTTTAGGGTGGTTTGTGGTGGCCTGGGGAGTGGCCTGGAGTTTAGGGAAGACAGTAGTGTTGGCCTGGGGTCAGTGATCAGTGTTTAGGGTAGGGTGGCTTTAGGGTTTAGGGTTTAGGGCTTTAGTGCAGGTTTAGGGTCAGTGCAGTGTTGATGAGGGTGGGGTTGGGTGGTTTTTAAAAAAAACCAAGCAAACCCGGCGCTAGGTTAGGGTGTTTGTTTTATTAATTTGTGGGTTTAGGGTTGGTTTTTTTCAAATAATTTTTTATATAAGATTTAGGGTTTATTATAGTTTAGGTTGTAGGTTTTGGGTTTAGGTTTGGGTCTGAGGTTTAGGATTTTTTTAAGGATTTTTTTTTTTTTAAATTAAGTAAACCAAGAGGCTTAGATTTATTTATTATATTTAGTTTACCTTTTATTTATTTTAGTTTACTTTATTTATTATTTTTATTTTGATTTAGTTTAGTTTATTTATTTTAGGTTTATTTATTTTAGTTTATGTTTTTTATTTTTATTTATATTTTAGGTTTAGGTTTATTTTTTAGTTGAGTTTTATTTTGATATTGTTTTTTTGTTTTGGTTTTATTTTTAAGTTTTAGGTTTAGGTTTAGTGTTTTATTTTATTTTATTTAGGTTTACATTTTAGGTTTTTTTTTCGATTTATTTTAAGGTATTATTTTTTAGTATAGGTTTAGGTTTATTGTTAATTTATTTCATTTTATTTAGTTTAGGTTTATATTTAGTTTATTTTAGGTTTAGTTTTGAGTTTATTTATTGTAGTTTAGTTTATTTTAATTTAAGTTTAGATTTATTTAATTTTATTTTATTATTTTATAGGTAAATGTTTTTTTAGTGTAGTAGGTTTATTTTTATATTTTTAGGTTTATTTTTTATGTTTTATTTAGTTTTATTTTATCTTTAGGTTTATTTTATTTTATTATGTTAGTTTTTATTTTAGGTTTTTATTCTTAGGATTAGGTTTTATTTAGTTTTATTTTATTTTATTATCATTTTAGTTAGTTTATTTATTAATTTTATTTTAGGTATTTATTTAGTTTAGCATTTAGGTTTTGTGGTAGGGTTTAGGGTGGGTTAGGGTAGGGTCTTTAGGGTTTGTGTTTAGGATTTAGGTTTAGGGTCAGGGTTTAGATCCGGTTTGGGTTTAGGGTTTTTTTTAATCAAAGGATTTGGGTCAGCCTAGTTAGTTTAGTTAATGTTATTATGTTTTAGTTATTATGTTATTAATTAGTTTAGCTTTAAGGTTTAGGTTTATTAGTTTAGCATTATTATTTTATTATTTTAGTTATTAGTTTTATTTTGGAGTTTATCTGGATTTAGGTTTAATGTTTATTTAGGTTTATTGGGGTATTATGGCTTAGAGTTTTGGTTTTATTTAGTTTTAGTTTAAGTGGCCATTTATTAATTTAGTTAATTTTTAGTCGCTATTATTTAGTTATTATAGGATTTATTTAGTTTTGGTTTTATTATTTTATTTTATTATTATTTATTAATTAGTTTAGTTAGTTATTAAGTTGGGTCACTTTAGTTTAGTTTTTAGGGTTTTAGGATTTTAGTTGTTTAATTTTAGTTTTTAGTTTATTATTATTGGGTTTTATTTTTTTTGGTTTTATTATTTAGTTTTATTATTTATTAGTTTATTATTATTACTACATTATTATTATTATTATTATTATTATTATTATTATTATTATTATTATTAGTTTTAATTAGTTTTTATTAGTTTATTATTACTATATTATTAGTTTACTTTATTTATTTTAATGGTTTTATTTTAGTTTATTAGGTTTTAATTATTATTATTAGTTTTAGTTATTTTTATTAATTTTAGTTTTTAGGTCTATTATTAATTTTAGTTAAGTATTATTATTAGTTATTAGTTTAAAATTAGTTTTATTATTATTATTAGTTTAGTTTTATTTTATTAGGTTTGCGTTTAGGGTTTAGGGTTAGCTTAGGTAGTGGTGTCAATTCGGGTAGACAGGTCAGGTTCATGTCTAACCCGAATTTGACCCGACCCGAATATGGTTGACCCGAACTCGACTCATTTATTAAACGAGTCAAACATTTCAACCCAAACTGACTTCAACCAGATTAACATGACATGACATGAATGATCTATTTATATATATATATATATATATAGTTAAAATTGAGTCAAAATCGAGTTCGTGTGTAAAAATCGTGTCAATTTTTGGTTCTCGGGTCAATTTTGAGTCAAATTTGAGTTGGCAGGTCAAAATCAAGTCAATTTTGAGTTGGTGGGTCAACCCGAACCCAACCCAAAAAATCAAATGGGTCAATTTCTTCAAACCGAACCCGACCTAAAAATTATTCGCATCAACCCGAACCTAGATTTTTTGATTCAGGTTTGTGTAGAGTTATCTTGTTGGGTCAATTTTTGACACCCCTATGCTAAGGGTTTAGGTTATTAGGGTTTGGGGGGTTTGTGTTTAGGTTCAAGGTTTGGGGTTTAAGGTTTGGGAAGGTTTGTGGGTTTAAGTTTAGGGTTGTGGTTTAGTTTGGGGATTTAGGTTTAAAGTTTGTAGGTTTAGGGTGTTTTTGAAATTAAACGATAGTTTAGGTTTATTTAGTTTATTTAATATTTTATTTAGATTTATTTTCTATTTTTATTTAATTTAGTTTTATTTATTTTATTTTAATTTATTTTAGGTTTTTTTTTAGTTTATTTTCTAGGTTTAGGTTTAGTTTATGTTTCTTTTAGTTTAATTTTATTTTAATTTTATTTTTGAGGTTTAGTTTATTATCTATTATTGGTTTAGGGTTGTTTTATTTACTAGTTTATGTTTTATTTTATTTTAGTTTCAGTTTGGCTTTATTTAAGGTTTATATTTTAGGTTTTATTTTTTTAGTTTAGTTTAGGTTTATTTTTTTATTTTATCTATTTAGTTTAGGTTAGGTTAGTTTATTTTAAGCCTAGTTTTAGGTTTTATTTTACTAGTTTAGGTTTAGGTTTATTTTGTTTATTTTAGGTTTGTTTATGTTTTAAATTTTATAGATTTTATTTTATTTATTTTATGTTTCTCTTTTAGCTTTAGGTTTTTTATTTAGTTTTATACGCTTAGGTTTGATTTTATTTATGTTTCTATTTTATGTTCATCTTAATTTTAGTTTAGGGTTTTATTTATTTTGATTTAGTTTTTTATTTTCTTTTATCTTTATATAGGTTTAGGTTTTAGTTAAAGTTTTATTTTATTATATTTTATTTTATTTAGGTTGCCTTTTATTTATTTTATTTTAGTTTTATCTTGTTTTATACATTTTTTTGGTTTTGTGTAGGATTTAGTGGCCTGTGGCTCAGGGCTCAGGGCCTGTGGCTCAGGTCAGTTTTAGGCTCAGCTTTAGGGTCTTAGGGTACCAGTTTGTAAGCTAGGGTAGGTTCAGGGTTTATTTATTTATTTATTAAAGTACAATCGGTTTATGTTTTATAGTTTATTTTATTTATTTTAGTTTATTTTATTTTTATTTTTATTTAGGTTTATTTTTATTTCTATTTAGTTTAATTTATTTATTTAGGTTTATTATTTTAGTTTAGGCTTTTTATTTTTGTTTATTTTTTAGGTTTAGGTTTAAGTTTAGGTTTAGGTTTACTTTCTAATTTAGTTTTATTTTTATTTTATATTTTTTAGGTTTAGGTTTTATTTTTTATTTTATATTTATGTTTTTATTTTATATTTTTAGGTTTAGGTTTTAGGATTTTATTTTAGGTTTATTTTTAGGTTTTATTTTAGGTTTTATTTTTTAGTTTAGGTTTAAGTTTTGGTTTTATTTTTTTTTAGTTTATTTTAGTTTAGGTTTAGGGCTATTTTATTTTATTTTTTTAGGTTTATATTTTTTTTAGTTTATGGTTTATGTTTTATTTTTTATTCATTTTTAGGTTTTATTTTTAGGTTTATATTTTAGAATTAGATTTTTATTTAATTTTTATTTTATTTTTGATTTATTTTATTTTTATTTTTCATTTAATTTTTATTTTATTTAGGTTTTTTATTTTTAAGTTTATTTTATCTTTTAGTTTAGGTTTTTATTTATTTTATTTCAGTGTAGTTTTAATTTTTTATTTTATTTCATTTTATTTTTAGGTTTAGGGTTATGCTTAGGTTTAGGTTTAGGTTTTGGTTTTAGTTTAAGTTTTTATTTTATTTTATTTAGGTTTAAGTTTTTATATTTGATTTTAGGTTTATTTAGTTTTGGTTTAGGTTTTGGTTTAGAGATTTAGGTTTAGGTTTAGTTTTGGGGTTTAGGGTTTAGGTTTATGATATAGGTTTAGGGGTTTAGTTTGGGTTTTAGGTTATTTAAGTTTAGGGTTTTATGATTTAGGGTTTAGTTTTAGGTTTAGGATTTGATTTAAGGTTGTGGTTTAGTAGTACAGGTTTAGTATTATAGGTTTAGGCTTTATTTTAGGGTTACTTTTAGGGTTTAGGGTTTGATTTAGGGTTTTTGTTTAAAAAAAAACAAATGGTTTTAATTTATTTTACTTAGTTTATTTTTATTTATATTAGTTTATTTTATTTTTTATTTTTTACTTAGGTTTATTTTTCAAATTTTTTAGTTTATTTATTTTAGTTTCTTTTATTTAGGTTTATTTTTTAGTTTATTTTAGTTGGGTTTATTTTTTATTTTATTATTTAAGTTTAGGTTTTAGGTTTAGGGTTGGTTTATGGTTTGGTTTAACATTTAAAGGGATTTGGTTTAGGTTAGTGGGGTTTAGGTTTAGGGTTTAGTGTTTAGGTTTTAGGGTTTGGGTTTTGGGTTTTGTGGTTTTAAGGTTTATGATTTAGGTTTAGGTTTAGGTTTAGGGTTTAGTATTTTAGTTTAGTTTAGGTTTTAGGTTTTAGGGTTTAGGGTTTAGGATTTAGGGTTTATGATTTAAGGTTTAGGGTTTAGGATTTTGGATTTAGGGTTTATGGTTTTTTTAGATTAAGTAAACTGGTAGGTTTAAAGTTTAGGTAGGTTATTTTTTAGGGTTTAGGGTTTATGGTTTTAAATTAAACCAAATAGTAGGTTTAGATTTTTTTATTATTTTATTTTATTTTAATTCTTAAGTTTTTATTTTATTATTTATTTATTTATCTTAGGTTTATTTATTTTAGTTTTATTTAGGTTTTTAGTTTTGGTTTTTTAGTTGAGTCTATTTTATTTTATTTTAGGTTTTATATTTTAGGGTTTAGGTTTTGGGTTTAGGGGTTAGGGTTAAGGGTTTAGTTTTAGGATTTATGGTAGGAGGTTAGTGGTTTTATTTTAGGGTTTAGGGTTTAGTTTAGGGTTTAGTTTAGTTTAGGGTTTAGGGTTTTGGTTTAGTTTAGGGTTTAGGTTTTTAGGGTTTAGGTTGGTTTTAGGTTTAGGTTTTGTGGTTTAGGGTCAGTTTAGTGTTTATGGTTTAGGGTTTGGGTTGTAGGTTTAGGGTTTAGAGTTTTAGGGTTTTTTTGAAAAAAATTACAAACTAGGGTTTTAATTTATTTAGTTTACATATTTTATTTATTTATTTTAGTTTATTTTGATTTTATTAGGTTATTTTTAATTTTAATTAGTTTATTTTATTTATTTTATTTTATTAATTTTAGGTTATTTTAAGTTGAGTTTTATTTTAATTTTATTTTTAGGTTTAAGTTTTATTTTTTTTAGGGTTTATGGTTTAGGTTCAGGTGATTTTAGTTTAGGGTTTTTTTTATTTAGGTTGGGGTGGGTTTAGGTTTAGGATTTAGGATATAGGTTTTTTTTTTTAATTATAAACCTCGTAGTGGTTAACTTAGGGTTTAGAGTTTTTTTTAAATTAAGTAAACTGTTAGGTTTAAGCTTATTTAGATTATAATTTATTTATTTAAGTTTATTTTATTTTTTATTTTCTTTAGGTTTATTTTTTTTATTTAATTTAGTTTAATTATGTTATGTTTATTTATTTTAGTTTAGGATTTTTTATTTTAGTTTATTTTTAGGTTTAGGTTTAGGTTTAGGTTTATTTTTTAGTTGAGTTTTATTTTTATTTTATTTTTAAGTTTTTTAGATTTTTAGTTTTTAGGGTTTAGGGTTTAGTTTAGGGGATTAGGGTTGTGGTTCTAGGGTTTAGGGTTTGTTTTTAGGGTTTAGGGTTTATTTAAGGTTTGGTTTAAGGTTTAGTTTGGGTTTTAGGGTTTTAGGGTTTAGGATTTATTTTAGTTTAGGGTTTAGTTTTTAGGGTTAGGTTAGGGTTTAGGGTTTTTTTTAAGATTAAGTAAACCGATAGGTTTAGATTTATTTAGTTTATTTTTTATTTATTTTAGTTTAATTTATTTTCTATTTTTATTTAGGTTTATTTTTTAATTTTATTTAGTTTAGGATTATTTATTTTATTTTAGGTTATTTTATTATAGTTTAGTTTTTAGGTTTAGGTTTAGGTTTTCATTTTTTTTTAGTTTAGTTTTATTTTTATTTTATTTGTTAGGTTTAGGTTTTATTTATTTATTTTGGTTTAGGTTTAGGTTTGTATTTTATTTTTTAGGTTTCGATTTTAGGTTTTTAATTTAGGTTTATTTTAGGTTTTATTTTTTTATTTAGGTTTAGGTTTATTTTTTGTTTATTTTATTTTATTTAGTTTAGGGTTTAGGTTTAGATTTTATTTATTTTAGTTTATTTTATTTTAGTTTAGGTTTAGATTTATTTTATTTTGTTTAATTTAGGTTTACTTTTTTTAGTTTAATGTTTATGTTTTATTTATTTATTTATTTTTAGGTTTTATTTTCATGTTTATTTTTTAGGTTTAGGTTTTTATTTAGTTTTTATTTTATTTTATTTTTTGTTTATTTTATTTTTATTTTACATTTAGTTTTTTTATCTTATTTAGGTTTCTTATTTTTAGGTTTATTTTATTTTTTTAGTTTAGTTTAGCTTTTTTTTCTTTTAGTTTAGTTTCTAGTTTTTATTTTATTTTATTTTTTTGTTTAGCTTTAGGTTTAGGTTTTACTTTATGTTTTTATTATATTTTATTTATTTTATTTTATTATGGTTTAGGTTTATTTATTTATTTTATTGTTAGGATTTATTTAGTTTAGGTTTAGGTTTTAAGGTTTTTAGGGTTTAGGGTTTAGGATTGAGGGTTTAGATTTAGGGTTTACAATTTTATGGTTTAGGGTTTAGGGTTTAGGGTTTAGGGTTTAGTGTTTAGGCTTTAGGGTTTAGGGTTTTAGGGTTTAGGGTTTAGGGTTAGCTTAGGGTTTAGGGTTATAGTTTAAGGTTTAGGCTTTAGGCTTTTGTGTTTAGAACTTTAAGGTTTAGGGTTTAGGTTTAGTTAGTTTAGCCCAGCCCAGCATCTCTGGCATGTATTCTAGGGTCAGGGTTTCAGTTTGGGGTCGTGGTTTGAGTGGCCCAGGCTTTGTGGCCCTAGTGCGGGCCTAGGGCCGAGGGCCTGGGGGTTTAGGTGTTAGTGGCTGGATTAGGGTTTTCAGTGGTTTTAGTGTTTAGGGTTTAGGGTTTAGGATTTTAAGCTTTAGTGTTTTTTTTGTTTATTTTATTTTGTTATTTATTTATTTAGTTTGAGGTTTTATTTTTAGGTTTAGGTTTTATTTCATTTTAATTTTATTTAAAGTTTTGTGCCACCATCCTTCAAGATCTTTGATGGCAGTGGGAACCAATGATAACACATTGCACACTTTAGAGTCGGCTGTTGCAACACCGATGGCAGCAACACACTCTTCTTTCTCCTTTTCGTTAGCAGTCTATCAGGTGTTGTATTTGATTAGTACACCAAACTGCCCAACAGTTCGGTGAAGACTTTGTTAGTTCGAGTACCTCTTCACTAAGAGGTTTGTTGGAGCTCAGTAGAGGGTGACTATAGGTGACCTCATTGCAGAGGAATAGAAACTCAACGAATTACTCGTTGATTACATTCTCAGGTGATGCAACCTGTGCATGAAATGTGAACTACAATTGTCTGAATCGCATGCCATTGAGATTCTTCTCAAGAATATCCATGGCCCGATCACCTTCATGTTTATGGGCTTTACCATCAAAATTTTCTAGAAATTAATCAACAAGTCGGCTAGCCTACAAGAGGAAGCCAAATAGTTTTCCTTTCCTCAATCATCTAGGCCCAAGCTGCATAAGGTGTTTGAGAAAAAGCCAAAGATAGTTGTGTTAGTGGACAGAGGGATGTAGCCAACCAGAGTTCAGTATGAGAGACTATGAGCTCAACAGCCTCCTTTGCAACCTCCTCTTCCACCACCTCAACAATCATATCGACCACCGCAGTCACCACAATGACCATTTCCACCACCTCAACATCCTACCCAGCAGCGATATTCATATATATCTCTAGGTAGTTACTTTCAACCTACTCTTGCCGATAGATTGAATAAGCCATATTCATTCAAGCGGGAGGTAGTTAGGAAAATATTTAAGAATCTCTTAAACAAAACCTAACATTCAGTTACCAAAGCCTAAGAAGATAGAGGAAGTGGGCAAGAGAAATGATCCTAGCTATTGCCCCTACCATTGCTTCTTAGGCCATGTTTTAAAGGATTGTACTTCTTTTAAGGACTAGCTTGAGCACAGCTATAAGTTGGGAGCCATAGTTTACCTTTATGATCCTACCTAATGTAGTTCTGATCCTTTCCTTTCTATTTAGAATCAAACTATCCTTCTCTGAATCAATCAGGTTCACCTCTTGGAATTGACTTGGAGCCAACTGACTCTGAGGATCCCATAAGAGAAGTTATAGGTATGTTCAATCAGAAGGTAGAACTTTCCACAAGCTCATCATTCCAAGAAGTCATTGAAGTCAACTTACACAGTGGTAAAGTTCTACCTCCTAAGGTAGCACCTCAGGATAAGGTTAAGCAAGTCATTGGTTCTAGTGAGCAGATAACCCCTCTACAGGATGCTCCACCCATGGATACACTTATGGAGGACCAAACCAGAGATGATTACAGTGTCCTAGCTCACCTTATAAAGTTTTCAACTAAGTTAAGAATATACGACGCCCTTATCTTATTTAAAGAGATGAAAGAATTTTTAATCAAGGCCTTACTTGATCTAGAGATTTACTAGCTTAGCTTGCTACTAAAGAGAAGGCATGCCACTCAAACATCTTAGAGTTAAATTGATGAAAACTTTCTCCTGTGGGATGACCGAGCACAATCGCCTCTTTACATTTCATGGATGTTACAAAGCTAATGTTTTGGTTGACCTGTATACATTATGAGTCTAAGAACCCTTGCCTACTTGAGGATTGACATATCCAAATTTTAAAAAGAAAGGATGATGTTGATAGGATTCAATGAACAAGACGAGAAGGAATTATGTTGTTTAGTTTTGGATGTATAAGGGGGGAGGGTACTTTTTAAGATGATTAGGTACTACATTGAGGTATGATGTACTATCTCCAAAGATAGAGACATCACCCTACAATGTACCAAATCATGTTATAAAGACTCCTAAGGCATGATGGGTCTTAGAATGTACTAGCAATTTTTCCCTACTTTACATGGATGAATAAAGTATGGTTTATATTAAACCAGGTTTTTAAGTTCTCTACGGAGGAAAGCCTCCATAGTTAATTACATCTTAGCAAATAAAATTTTTTAAGAATACTCTCGATTAAAGTAGACAATTATTATCTCCAAACATTTCAAGGTTAGACTATCAAAGGATTAGTTGTATTTGGAAAATCAATTGAGAAAGTTCAAGGAGAAGACTTATTTTTGGAATCCAAATGAAATAAGTAAGAAATGCTCATGATACTATGAAGCTTAGTGAGCATTCCAATCTATCCTATGGTTGGGCTTTATAATTTTGAGGTTGAGGAGATTTATATGTTTTGAGTTAAAATTTTATTAGATTACTAGGGCTTATAATCCACCAACACAAGGTTGTGGGAATGCTTAAGAGGTGAGGATTTATGCTCATAGCCTAAAAGAAATAGCTATCTCGGATACTAAATCAAGGGAGCTTTAGTATGAGCTAAAGCATGACCTAAATCTAAGCAATAGGTGGACATTAGGGTTTACCTCTGCAAGTGAGAATAAATTGTCCGATTTCTGGACTTATAATTGCTTGGAGTGGCCGTCAGCTAACTCCTCCTATGATTTAAAAACTAAGTTTTATGAATTGCAAGATAGCCATGGTAGTTATTTAATTAGAAAGAGACTAAAGTCCTAAAAACACTCCCTATGAGACTAGAGCATGAGTGGTATGAGCATATGACTTAATTTATAGATGGAAAATCTTTTCAAATTTTATTTCATTTTAGACACATCATTTTGACAGAGGCTTTAGGATTTCTTATGCCTAAATGCATGATGAAATAGGTTATGGGTCAAATCAGTTAGAAGAAGGTGTTCTCCACCACAATAGATGCCCTCATAGGTCAAGCATTCCTTTATGGTGCAAGGATGGAGATCCTTCATGTTCAAGAGAAAAAGAATATGCATGCATGATGTGAAACATACAACCATACTAAGGGGTTGCTAAATATTTTAATTATCTTATTTATTTATGTCTGAGGTTATAATGAGTTGTAGTTAAAATTTAGTTATGAGTGATTATTAGTTGGGAAAAAATTTATTTTTTATCCTAAGAGCTTAATCATCCAATCCACATTAAAGCATCAATCATTTAAGAAACTATGAAAAGCATGCCATCCTAATGCATAATGTAAACATAACATCAAATAATTATATAAACTATCATAAAAGAATAAAAGGATGATCTGAGTACTATCGCATACAACCCAAGAGAGAAAATATGAAATGAATTTATATAACCGTGAGTATGAAAGAATAATTATAATTGTATTAAATGTCATGGGGGACTTCTTTCTTTGTATCTTCATTTTTGATTTGGTTCCTTCTTTGATTCAGATGGTGCTTGCTTCAAAGGAATCATGAAGCCTTCGCCACCTCTAATGCCGCATAGCACTAATCCTAATTCCTATTGTAAAATTACATTTATGTGGGAAAAGTAAATCTAACTACACTTACAAAATAAAGATTAGCTCAATATACATATAATCCCAAGCAATTATATTTATAATTTGGACTTAGCACCCTACAAATGGGTAACTAAGCCCACCTATCCTAACTTGGATTATGCTTAAGGATTTAAACAACCTGTCAAAAGAGCATTCACATTTATTTTTAAGATCTCTTAAGCATAATCCCCTACAGAAAACATGATTAAGCTAATATTGGCCTATCATCCAGTCTATAAAGCATACACCCTAACATACAATCTAAAATAGTACATCATAAAACAAAATACACATCACATCATACAACATCCTAACTTAGAGCTATAAGTGGTGACTTAATTCTAATGTGTATATTAAGGCTTGTGTGTTTCATCTTGTCAGGCATTAGTGTTGTATTTTCTAAGTGTGGAAGAATTCAATTTAACATGAAAGGATGATTTCACTTGAAGTAGTTTATTTGATTTGAGAATTTTAATTTATGTTTTCTTTTGTTTCATTTGATTACACTTAGCAACTAAGTGTTATAAAGAGAGTAAAAGGGATTGCCTCTTTCATCCCTACCTTAAGTCACTTTCTAAAGTATATTAATTTGATTTAGTTCTCTTTAACAAATGGCTTATTAAATGATTTAATAAATCCTAAGTTTAGGTTCACTTTAAATAATCTTATTCAAAATGAAAGGCATCTTAAGATTAATTTAATCGAATTACTACCACATGACATATATTAAATCATTCCTTTCCATCACATGTAACATGCATATGATTTAATCCTAAGTGTATCTATACATGCAATATTTTAGCACACTTAAATGATGAATGTATGTGTATGTTTAAAATTTATATTTTATCTGATTAAATTATTTAAACATATTAATTTAAAACATTATCCAAATTCCTATACAAAAATAATGAAAGAATAATAGGCATGTGGCATTGTTAAACTAGGGAAGTGAGGCGATCAAATGACCTCCTTGGAGCTAGCTAAAGCTTCGTATTCTGAGGATGTCTAGACTATATACCCATTTTCATTCAAATATATATAAATTCGTATACAAAAACATAGGAAGTAAGCTCCAAAATTATATGGCTAGTTAATTCAACCACTTAGCCAATTATGAATGCATGCAATTTTTATGTAAAATGGGATTTTCATTTACTAATCACATATACATATACATGTACAAAGATATAGGAAAGTATGTGTCATTGTTAAACCAAGGAAGTGAGGTAATCAAATGACCTCCTTGGGGCTAACTAAAGCCTCATATTCTGAGATGTCCCTACATATACTTTTTCTTTGACACACATGGATGTATACATGATTGAGGGAAAGAAAATTATGCAAAGATTGAATATTTTTTTGATTGAATAATTTATATATATGATTTAAACCTTTATCCAAATTCTAATATTGAAATACATAAGAATGAAATCAAATGGGTACGTGCCATTATTAAACCAGAGAAATGAAGTAATCAAATGACCTCCTTGGGGCTAGCTAAAGCCTCGGTTCCGGATGTCCGTAGTACATATTACCATTCAATCTTATATAAATCAACACATTAATAGTGGAAAGAGAACTCAACATTCATACACTTAATCTATAAGCACATGCATTTCTTATGTATTTATAACTGGCAACATAACACATATTATTATTCATTTATAAGCTTTTGAAAAATACATTTGGATTTAATAGTTATAATAGCCATGCATATATTAAATTAAATCAACACATGCAAGCTTTAGTGTTACATAAAGGAAATCCATTTTATTTTACTTGATTTTGAAAAGATGGTTGCATGAATTCAAATGACATACCAAATTTAACATGATTGGAAAGAGGACAATCAAATATTAGCATGTGATTCATTCAACCAAACTAGTTCTTAAAAAAATCAAATCAAATAAGATTATTTAAATCAAACTAAAGCTTCTTTATTAATTAAGTTTTGATTTGATTTGATTTAAAAGTAGAGAAATCATTAACTTGTTATTTTAAACCCATTAGTGAATTGATTTAATTTAAGGAAATGTAATTAAGTTGATTTTGTGGGATAATTTATGAAATGTAATTAAATCAAAGATGTCAATGTTAATTTTAGTTTTTTTAGTTTTTTTAGTTTAGGTTTTGTTTATTTTATTTTATTTATCTTAGGATTAGTTTAGTTTAGTTTATTTTAGGTTTAGGTTTTATTTTTTTAGTTTAGGTTTAGGTTTATTTTATTTTATTTATTTAGGTTTTTTTTTTTTAGTGGTTTTATTTTATTTAATTATTTTTTGTTTCAGTTTAAGTTTTATTTATTTATTTTAGTTTATTTAGTTTAGCCTAAGTTTTCATTTTTAGGGCTCAGTAGCCTGGGGCCTATTTAGTTAGTTAGGCCAGGAGGGCCCAGGGTAAGCTCAGTGCAGCATAAAGGGCTCACCATAAGGCCCAGGTTTAAGATTTAGTGGTTTTAAAAAAACCAAAGCAAACCAGTAGTTTAGGTTATTTGATATTTAGTTTTTTTCTATACATGATTTTTTAATTTATTTTTATTATTTTATTTATTTAGTCTATTTAAGATTTTATTTTAGTTTATTCTAGTTTAGGTTTTTTTATTTATGTCATTTTAGTTTATTTATTTTATTTTATTTTTTAGGTTTAGGTTTATCTTCTTAGATTTACCTGGGATGGTTAGGCTCAGTGTTTAGGGTGGCTTTATTTTATTTTTCCAAAATTAAGCATACCATAGGTTTAGTTTATTTAGTTTATTTTATTTATCTAATTTATTTTATTTTATTTTATTTAGTTTAGTTTCTATTTTAGTTTAGATTTTTATTTTATATTTTTAAGTTCAGTTTAGATTGAGTTATTTTTATTTTATTTTAGGTAGGTTTTAGGATTTATTTTATTTTAGGTTTAGGTTTTATTTTAGTTTAGTTTTAGGATTTATTTTTGTGTCAGTTTATGTTTATTTTAGTTTATTTAATACTAATTTAGCGTTTAGTTTTTTAATCTCTAGGTTTAGTTTAGTTATTATTAATTTATTTTAGTTTAGGTTTAGGTTTATTATATGTTGTTTATTTTATTTTTTATAGTTTAATGTTTTTATATTTTATTTCATTTATTTTAGGTTTTTTGCATTTTTTAGTTTAATTTTACTTAGTTTCTAATTTATCTTAGGTTTATTTTTTTATCATCTAATTAAATTTAGGTTTTAACTTAGTTTTTTTATTAGTTTAGTTTATTTAATTTAGTCTATTTATCTTTATCTTATCTTTATCTCTTATCTTTAGCTTCAGTTATTGGTCTCTGATTTTATTTATCCATTTTATCTAGCCTTGGTTTTTAAGCTTTTGTGCTCATGGCCCAGCGCCTAGGGCAGGCCCAGGGCCCAGGGTCCAGGTCATAGCCTCTTGATCCAGGGGTCTCTGGGCAGTGTCAGGCCTAGGGTCTCCCAGACTCCAGGCCTCTAAAAGCAGCCTGAGGTCAGCAGTGGCCTTTAGGCCTGGGCCTAGCTCAGGCCCAGGCCTGAGTCTGTCTTGTGGCCTGTGGGCCAGGTCAGCCCAAAGCAGCCCAGGCTCAGTGGCCCAGTCAGGGCCAGGGCTCAGTGGGATCAGGCCTAGTGGCCCAGGGCTCACAGGAGCCTGTTTCACCTAACCTGAGGATGGCTTCTGGCCAGGCTACCAGGGCTAGGGCTCTGCGCAGTGGCTTCAGGATCTTTTTAAAACTAGCAAACCATCAGTTTTCATTTATTTTATCCATCTTTAGCTATTTTATTTTATCTTTAATCCAACTCCTTTAATTTATTTTTATTTATTTATTCCATTTTATTTCATTATCTGATCTATTTTCTTTTAGGCTCCAGCTTCATGCTCATTCTGCCATCTTATCTTTAATCTTTATATCTATCTTTCATCTTAGGCCTTTCCTTATCCGTGCCCAAGCTTGTGCCTTGTAGGGCCCAGTGCTCACAGGCTCAGGCTCCAGTTGTGGCTCAGAGCCCATGGCCTAGGGCCCAGGTCAGGGCTCAGTGGCCTAGAGCCTTTAGGGCCCAGGGTCCTCAGGGCTTAGAGAGCCTCCTGGCCCAGGGCTGGCCCAGGACAGGCTCCTGGCCTAGGGTCCCAGCCAGGCCTGTCTTGAGGGCTGGCCTGTGGCTTGTGCACAGGCCTAGTGGCCTAGTATTCAGTCAGGCTGTGGCCTAGTGGCCTTCAGGCTGCCCAGGCTGTCAGGGCCTAGGTTCAGGCTGGAGCCAGTGGCCTGTAGTTTACTTTATGTGGTCGGGGGCCTGTCCTCAGGTGCCTGGCTCAGTGATCAGGGGATCAGGGTTTTTTTTATTTATTTTATTTTAATTTTTAGAAAACCAGAAGTTTAGTTTATTTTATCTTATCCATTTATTTATTTATTTATTTTATTTTATTTTATTTTCACTTTGGTATTTTATTATTATTATAATTTATTTATTTTAGGTTTATTTATTTTAGTTTATTTTTATTTTTAGTTTGCTAAAATTATTTTATTTTGTATATTTTTATCTTATTTAAGTTTATGTTTATTTTTAAGGTTTAAGATTTTTTTTGTTTTTATTAGGTACGCCTAGGTTTTAAGGTTTATTTTAGGTTTTATTTTAATTAGGTTTAAGTATTTATATTTATTTTATTTTATTTTAGGTTAGGTTTAGTTTATTAGTCTAGCCTAGGCCTTTTATCTTTCTTTATTTAGGTTTAGTTTATTTAAAATTATCTAGGGTTAGTTATGGTCTTTTATTTTATTTTATATTATTTAGTTTATTTTTATCTTTTTTTATTTTATTATTTATCTTTTTATCTTATAGGTTTTTTAATAGCCTTTGTTTAGGTTTTACTTTATTTTATCTTTATCTATTTAGTCTCTCATCTTGGTCAGCATGCTCAACTTAGTCTGTGTTTAACTCCATTTTATTTATTATTATTTTGATTTAGTTTTATTTTATCTTTTAGGTCTTATATTTAGCTAGTAGCTCTTTAGGGCTCAGGTCAGTGAGGTGTGGGGGTAGTGTGGCTCAGTTAGTGGCTCAGTTAGCCATGGGTTTAAGGTTTAGGGCTCAGGTTTAGGGTTTAGGTGGGTTTAGTTTTTGGTTTTGGTTTAGGGTTGAGGGTTGAGGGTTTAGGTTTAAGGTTCAAGTTTTAGTTTAGGGTTTAGGATTTTTTGTATTTTTTTCTTTATATAATAGAGAATAAATTTAGATTCAATATTTCTTCTTTTTGATTTCATCAACCAAGTAACACAATAAGTTTTCTAAGACATAATAGACGACATAGATCAAAAATGAGCACGCATAGAGGAAATCAAGAACCTTAGATAACTAGAACTATCTCTACTATAAAGACATTCCATAAGCAAATCGATCCGTTTCTTCTTCTCCAAGCATCTATCAAAACCACCCATTGAATTTGTTTGATCCACCATCATATCCCCTATTTCTCCCTCCGCCACCACCACTGCAACCGCCGCTTCCTTTCGCTTCATAACCACACATCGCTTGACCATCACCTCTATATCCAGAAGACCTCCAAATCCCCACCACTATGACAACCCTGCTCCTCCACCACTAGATCTAGAGCCAAGTCATGTGATGTTCCCTGCAAGCCCATTCTTAGGGTTTAGGATTAGGTTTAGGTTTATTAGGGTTTTATTAGGTTTATTTTAATTTATTTAGTTACTTTACCTTAGGTTTGGGGTTTGTAGGTTTAGGTTTAGGTTATGGGTTTATGGTTTAGGTTTGTGATTTTATGGTAGTTAGAGTTTATGGTTTATTTACAATTTTTTGAGGTTTAGGTTAGGTATGGATTTTTTTTAAAAAAATATTAAATAAATCAATAGTTGAGGTTTATTTAAGATATTTAGTTTATTTTTTATTTATTTTAGTTTACATTATTTTATTTTTTTATTTAGTTTATTTTTTATTTAGTTTAGTTTATTTATTAGGTTTATTTATTTTAGCTTAGTTATATTTAATTTATTTTTTAAGTTTATGTTTAAGTTTACTTTTTAGTCAAATTTTATTTTTATTTTATTTTTAAGAATTAGGTTTTATTTTTTATTTATAGGTTTAGTTTAGGTTTTTATTTTATTTTTTATTTTTTGTTTAGGTTTTAAGATCTTACTTTAGGTTTATTTTGAGGTTTTATTTTTTAGTTTAGATTTAGGTTTATTTTTAATTTATTTTATTTTATTTAGTTTAGGTTCAGTTTAGTTTATTAAGTAGTTTAGGTTTTGTGTATTTTAGTTTATTTTAGTTTAGTTTGATTTATTTTATTTTATTTTAGTTTTATTTTTTTCAATTTAGGGTCTCGTGGTTTATCTCTTTATTTACTTTTATTTTTATTTTTAGTTTTATTTTAGTTTTATTTTAGGTTTAGATTTTATTTAGTTTTATTTTATTTATATTTTTATTTTACATTTAGTTATTATATTTAGGATTTTTATCTAGGTTTATTTTTTATTTCTTTATTTTATCTTTTTATTTATTTTATTTTATCATTCTTTTATTTTTATTTTATTTTAGCCTTTAGGCTAGGCCTAAGCTTTAAGTTTTATCTTATCTTATTATCTTTATTTTATTTAGGTTTAGTTTTGTATTTATTTTTATTTATCATTAGTTGTGCTAGGACTCAGTTGTTAGTGTAGGGCTCAGGGCCAGGCCTGTGGCAGGGTCTTTTAGGGCCCAGGGTTTAGTGCCCAGGCCCAGGCTCAGTGTCAGTTTACCTGGGTTTGGGGCCCAGTGTGGTCAGCCTAGGGTTTAGGGTCTTTATGGCCTGGGCAGTTTAGGTTTGTAGGGGGTTTATGAGCCAGGTAGATGGTTAGTTTAGGGTTTAGGGTTTAGGGGTTTTTTCCTGGAAATTAGAAAATACAAAGAAAAGGTATAATATAGAGGTGCAAATCTCTAAGCAAAGAGCTCAAAAAGTCCCAAGGAGATAAGCCCCTAGCTAATACAATAGATAATGAAAGTATGCTAATAAAAAAAGAGATCCACCAAAATAATCCTTGAAATCAGAAACTTCCTCTGCCTCCTTTGAAACTAGCACAATCAAGGAGCAAAAGTTTCCCAACTTGTACCGAGATTTGCAACAAGCCAGAAAGTGGATGAGTATAAATAATGAAATAGTTAATTAAGCATAAAATAAGAACAAAAAAGAAGTAAAAAGATGAAGAAAAGGCTCGTGAAAAAATTATAATTGTCTTAAGGAGTAGCAATATGTAAGCATCCAAACTTGAAGTGAAGGGTTACAATTACATATAGACTACTACCAAAAGAAGGAAAACATCAATGCCATCATTGCCAGCATACCTCTTATAGCACCTTATCTAATGACAATCATCACACCAACTTGCATAAAACATCAAATAGTAAATATAACCACAAAACACCTAGCAGTCACATATGTTAAACTCAGCAAAGTAGGTAAGGAGGTAACCCACCAAGAAAGAATTAGACTAGAGGGAGCACCACCAAAACCACCACCAAGAATTGTTAACATAATTGCTAGGAGCAAACCTCACAATATAGGAAAAAGGACTAAACAGAGACCAAATAAAGGAAAAAAGGATGACCTTAGTTGATAAGGCCATTCATTAAACGAACATGCAAAAAACTAGAAATAATAAGTTCTAGAGAAACAGTAAGACTAACATCAAGAATGTTAGGAAGTAAGGAAACCATCAAAACAGGAAAGGGAAGAAGTTCAACCACAGTCCAGAAATGAAAATCCCAGTAGGTAGAAACTAGAAAAGAAGAATGGGAAAGCAAGTAGCTGATTCCAAACATAGACTTAAATAGATCAAGAATATTATAATAAAGTAAATACTCTTTTGACCAATCCAGCTAGCTAGAGCACCCAATCCAAGCAGCCAACATGGCAAGCTCACCTCAAGCCACCAAGACGCAAGGATTCAAATCAATAGACTAGCCATCGAATGGAAAATAGTCATCAGTCATAACATTAAAAAATCCCAAGGAGTCATAGATAGTACCAATCCAAATCCAAGACATGTGAGTTAAGAAAAGTTTATCCAGGCCAAATAGGGCCCAGGCTCAGGTCCATGGCCTAGACTCCAGGACTCCAGAGCCTGTGGCCTGAGGGCCCAGGTCAGCCTCATGGCCCAGGGCCCAGCATAGCAAGGGTCAGGCCTGGCCCAGGGCCCAGGGCCTGGGCTCAGCAAGCCCATGGCCCAGGGCCCAAGATCTTTCAGCTCAGTGTCAGCCTAGGCTCAGTCAGGTCTTATCAGTGTCCAAGCCTCCTGGTGGAGGTTACCAGCCTCATCCCAGGTCAGGTCAGGTCCAGATCAGGCCCAGGGCCCAGGCCTGGGCTGGCCCAGGTCTGAGGGCCCAGGGTGGCCCAGTGATCAGGCTAGGGTTGTGGCCCAGGTCACCAGGCCTGGGCTGGCCTGGCTTTTGGTGTGGCCAGCATACTGGCTTAGGTCAGCCAGGTTTCAGTTTAGCCCACTGTGGCCTTTAGGCTCAGGGCCCAGGTCCTCAGAGGTCCAGGCTCATGGCTCAGTGATCAGGCCTGGGCCTGTGGATCTAGGCTGCAGTGTCCGTGGGGTAGGTTTTAAATCTAAGCAAACCGACAGTTTATGTCATTTTAGCATATTTAGTTTATTTTATTTATTTAGCATTTTTATTTTTATTAGGTTTATCTTTTATTTTATTTTATTTAGTTTAGTTTATTTTATTTTAAGTTTATTTTATTTTAGAATTTATTTTTTTTTTAAGGTTTAGCTCATGTTTACTTATTTTAGTTTTATTTTTATTTTATTTTATGTTTAGGTTTTTTATTTAGGTTTAGTAGTTTATTTTTTAGGTCTTGGTTTTAGGTTTATTTTAGGTTTATTTTAGGTTTTATTTTTAGGTTTTAGTTTATTTTTTTTAATCATTTTTAGGTTTAGTTGGTTTAGTTTATTTAGGTCATGTATTTATTTTAGTTTAGTCCATCTAGTTTAGGTTTAGTTTAGGTATTTTATTTATTTTAGGTTTAGTTTTTTTTGTCATTTAGTTTGGGTTTCTTTATTTTATTTAGGTTTAAGTTTTAGTTATTATTTTTAGGTTTATCTGTTTAGGTCCAAGTTTTGGTTTTGGAGGTTTAGGGTTTGTAGGTATGGGTTAGTTTAGGGTTTAGGGTTTTAGGGTTTAGGGTTGTAAGTATTAGTTTAGGTTTAGGGCTCACTGCCATGGTTTAGGAAGGATTTAGGGTTTAGAGTTTGGTTTTTTTTAAAAAAAAATTAAATAAACCAGTATGTTTAGGTTTTTTAGTTTATTTTTTTTTATTTTTTATTATTTAATTATTATTTGTGTTTAGGTTTTTTTTATTTTTATTTAGTTTGGTTTATTTATTTTTGGTTTATTTATTTTAGTTTATGTTTTTTATTTGAGTTTATTTTTTAGCTTTAGGTTTTCATTTATATATTTTAGTTTAGTTTTATTTTATTTTATTTTAGTTTACGCTTTATTTTAATTTTTTAGGTTTTGGTTTAGGTTTGGGGTTTAGGCTTTAGGTTTAGGGTTTTAGGATTTACTTAGGTTAGGGTTTTGATATGTTTTTATTTTTTATTTTTTATTTATATAAGTTTAAAATTATGTATACTCGTAGGTTTAAGTTTATTTAGTTTGTTTTCAATTTATTTTAGTTTATTTTGTTTTTTATTTTTATTTAGTTTAGCTTATTTATTTTAGGCTTATTAATTTTAGTTTTGGTTTTTTATTTTAGTATATTTTTTAGGTTCAGGTTCAGATTTATTTTTATGTTTAGTTTTATTTTTATTTTATTTTTTTGGTTTAGGTTTTATTTTATATTTGTAGGATTAGGTTTAGGTTTTTATTTTATTTTCTTAGGTTTAGGTTTTAGGTTTTTATTTTAGGTTTAACTTTAAGTTATAATTTTTAGTTTAAGTTAAGTTTTTTTGTTTATTTTATTATATTTAGTTTAGGTTTAGGTTTAGGTTTATGTTTAGGTTTTATTTATTTAATTTAGTTTATTTATTTTAAGTTTATGTTAATTTTATTTTGATTATTTTATTTTTTTTAGGTTTAGGTTTTTTAGTTTATATTTCGGTTTTATTTATTTTTTTTTAGGTTTTATTTTAGAACATTTTATTTTAGGTTTTATTTAGTTTTTTATTTTTATTTTATTTTATTTTAGGTTTTATTTTTTAATTTTTTTTGGATAGAGGTTTTAGGGTTTAAAGTTTAGTTTTGCTGTTTTAGGTTTAGGATTTGTGGGTTTGGGGTTTGGGGGTTTTAGGGTTTAGGGTTTAAGGCCTAAGATCTTAGGTTTCAGGGTTTGGGTTAGGGCCTAGGGTCTTAGGGTTTAGGATTTGGCCAGTGTTTAGGGCTCATGGTTGTGGTTTGGGTAGTGGCCCAGGGCTCAGGGTAAGTAGGGTTTAGGTAGGCATATGGTCAGGGTTTTTTTATTTTTTTAAAGCAAGCAAACCGTAAGTTTAGGTTTATTTAGTTTATTTTTTATTTTATTTATTTTAGTTTATTTTATTTTTTACTTTGATTATTTTTTTTATTTTATTAAGTTAGTTTATTTATTATTTTAATTTTTTAATTTTAGTTTATTTATTAGTTAAGTTTAGGTTTAGGTTTATTTTTAATTTATTATTTTTTATTTTATTTTATTTAAGTTTTATTTTTATTTTATTTAGGTATAGGTTTTATTTTATTTTACTTATTTAGGTTTAGGTTTATTTTTTAGGTTTATGTTTTAGTTTTAGGTTTATTTTATTTATTTTATTTTATTTAGGTTTAGGTTTAGGTTTATTTAGGTTTAGATTTAGGTCATTTTATTTATTTTATTTATTTAGTTTAGTTTTATTTAATTTTAGGGTTAGGTTTTAGTTAAGGTTTTAAGTTTTATTATATTTATTTTTATGTAGTTTTTTTAGTTTTATTTTTTTTTATTTTTTATTTTTTATTTTAGGTTTAGTTTTATTTTATTTGAGTTTTTACTTTTAGTTTAGTTTAGGTTTTATTTATTTTATTTAGTTTATTTTTTTTCTTTGGGTTTAGGTTTAGGTTTTGATTTATGTTTTTATTTTATTTTATTTTATTATGTTATTTTCATTTAAAGTTTTTTATTTATTTTATTTTTCAAGTTTTATTTAGTTTAGGTTTAGGTTTTTAGCTTTTTAGGGTTTAGGGTTTAGGGTTTAGGGTTTTGGTTGTGGGGTTTGGGGTTTAGGGTTTAGGGTTTAGGGTTTAGGGTTTAGGGTTTAGGTTTTAGGTTTTAGGGTTTAGGGTTTTAGGGTTTTTTTTTAAGAAAACCCCATATATGGGTATTTTATTGCCACAAAAAAAGGGTTACAAGGTCCTTAAAGGGGATAAACTCTAGAACTACTGCTCAAAGAGCTACAATTAGCCTAAGGAGTAAATCCCCTATCTTAGTACATCCAAAAGCAAAAGAATACATTAAAGCAATCAAAAGATACAAGATGATTAACATAATAAGCTGAAGGAAGATTAAGGTCAATGCTCTGGAGGATGTGAGAATGCACGATAATATGGAGCAAACCTGCAAGAGAACAAGAGAGAATCACCTACAAAATTATAATGAGATAGAGATTAGAACTATTAAGGTAATACAGACAAAAAGATAAATAAAAATAATATAATCTGAGATTGATAGTAAGGAATTGTGATAGAGAAGGCTCAGGCTCAGTCACACCAAGTTGGGGCATATGCAAATATGAGCATCCAAACTTTAGCAAAAGGGTTACATCACAAGAGCTACTACCAAACCAAAATGGAGTGAGATCATCACAGCCATCATAGCCAACAAACTTGTGAGGAGATAACACCCAGTTGTTGATAGTCTTATGAGCTTTCTTACCTGCAAACCTAAACAAAATCATATCTAATATAGAGAGGAAATTGCAAAGAGCTGAATGATAAGGTGTCCCATTCAAGAAAAGTATCATCAATCTAGTCATCCTGACATGAGAATACATAAACATAAGAGAATGAGCCATCTTAGTCATCTTAGCCAGAACCTCATGAAAAGGCATATCCAAGAAAAGAAAGCAAAACCAGCATATAATCACTCCATAAGAAAACAACAGAGGAGACAACTTGTTGTAATCCTACTAATCAATTCAATGAGCCTCTAATTAACACCATCCCAAACATATGATATATAAATGAATCTTTCAAAGTGAAACAACCCCTTAATATCCATATGGAATTGGTAAGAAGCAAATTAAGGAAAGATAGCTCAACAGAGCTAACCCAATAGTAGTATCGTGACCAAAATTGGAGAATCGGATCAAGAAACAACCAAGAGAACAAGATAAAGAAAAGGCAAGAATCGCATAATACCACTCATTCGAATAGAAAGACATAATGCAGCACAAACCTAACCGAACCGAGATGGGAATAGAGACAACAGCAGGTAATGCAGATCACAACAATCAGGAGATGAACAGTAGCCCAGACATAAACAACACGGGCATTTAGAAAGCCAACCCCAACAGTAAAATAGCTAATCTAATAATTGAACCCACCAGAAGAAAAATCAATAAATGGATTGAAATGTGTATCAACATTAGAATCCAGAAAAAGTAAGACAACAGATAACCAAGGAAAAAACCAGCCAAGACAAAGAAGCTAAGACAAGAACATCCAAGACAGAAGGGACAAAGAAGTTGGCCATAAAACCTCTCAATCGAGTAGATATGGCAATAGTTAATAACCAAATAGATAGAGCATAAAAATAGTTATCTGAAGGAAAAGAACATAGACAAATCAACAAAATCACCCTAAAGATTATCGTAAATAGCTCAACATAGTCCTCAAGTCCTAACCAACAAAGATGGAGCCAACATAGGTGTCCGATAAACCAAGACAAGAATCTCCAAGACAAGAAACAACCAAAACAACAAAAACTTTTGCCATAATGCCACCCATCCAGTGTAAACAATGCAACATATATAAGTTTGACTGAAAAAAGATGGAGAAAATAGTAGCAGATAAGGTAGACCAACGAATTTCAATGATATGCATAAAATAAACCAATAAGGGGGTTCAAAGCAAAGTCCACCAAGCAATCAAGAACTCAATAGAGACTTTCAACAAAATAAACCAAAACCCCGAGACAAAGATGAAGAGTATTAATCCGCCACCAACAAACAAGGCAAGTTACCAACAAAGTTGGCCAAGAGTCCACCCAAAAGCATATATAAAGATAGGGAGGATTGATAATGAACACCCCCCATCACAAGCCAATCCAAGAAGTGACATTCGATAAATCAAGCAAGACTAGGATGCTTAGTCACCTTAATCCACTACCAAGGATAATGACATAACTAGTAGGTTGGCCAATAACCCAATTATGCATATAAGATAAACCATTGATTAATTTCAAGCAGAGTAGAAAAATGATCTTCATGATTTGCATGTTCGCATCATAGCATAGAGAGGGAAAACAATAGTAGGGAAGACCAACAACATCCCAGATGTTAGCAGTAAAGATAGAAAGAAAAATAAAAAAAATTTGTTGGGCAATGAAATCAGAATTTCAAAAATCAATAATGAGGGCATTGTTACAGTTATTACACCCATTAGGAAAAGCAAATTTTAATAAAAGGATATAAAATAGAATGTATGAGTTCAAGTAATTCCCACCAGAAAAAATACCCACAACCTCAAAGAAATGCATTGATAATCCATTGAGTAACTCCAAACTGTGAGCATGGAAAACAAGAAAAAATAGCAAGATTGGCAAGAGCCTCAATCCCAACAACTAAGAAAGAAGTTATCAACAAGTTGACCATAGGATAAGCCATTAAGAGTTGACAGAACATAGAATGAATCCCATAATAAAAAAGAAGAAATTTAACTACGGTAAACAAAACCAGGATGAAAATAGCAACAACATGTGTGATCAAAAATAGCCCAGATAGAAGTACAAGCAGTTGGGAAATCATGAATCAAAAAACAACCATAAATCACAAAAGACAACAATATGTAAAGAGGACCCAAAAAGCCAATGACTAGCATTAAAATGAATAACACAATTCCATTCCTGCATAGAGATATTAGAGTAGACATGAGATATCACAATCAGTAAAATAATAGTAATAAGGAAAGTTGCAACCAATTGGTGCTCAATAGCAGTCCTACTTTGGGTTAAAATAATTGGCAAGTAGCAAGAAAGTCGAAAACCCCAACTCAATCTACAAGATAGAAAATAGTATGAATGAGGAGAAGGTAGATAGGAGGGATAGGTAAAGCCCCAAAGACAAGCCAATCCAAGAAGACACATTCAGCAAAGCAAGAGGTGTTGCTTAGTCACATTAAGCCAATTTTGCCAATGATAATGACAATAATAACCAGTAGGTTGGCCAATAACCCAATTATGCATATAAGATAAACCAAGAAGAATGATCTTCAAGATTTGCATGTTCCCATCATAGCATAAAGAGTGTAAACAACTACAGGGAAGACCAACAGCATCCCAAATGTCAGCAACAAGAGTAGAAAGAAAAATAAAGAAAAGAGGGTAAACACAGTAAAAACCAAAAAGAGAGGACAACAAGAAAATCCATTCCTGCATGGAGTAGGAGAAGACAGCCAGAAAAAAATAATTAATCTTCAGACAAGAGCAGTAAAAGAGCTTGACTAAAGCCCCAATGTAAAACATCTTGCAGAAGGATCTCCGGGTAAAACAACTGAAATAATCAAGAAACTCCATCCAGATAAAAAATAAACAAAGAAAGAAAAAGAATGCTAGAGATTCCACCCAAGCAAAGTAAAGAAGCATATAATGATAACCAAGAAGTAATATCAAAGTTCTACAATAATAAGTCGCCATAAGGTAAGGAGGTCAAGAAGCAGAAGAAAACGCAAAAATAGCCATAGCAAGTGGAAGAAAAGAAGAAAGCCCCCCACAATAAGATCCCACCAAAGGAACCCTGCAGAATCAAAAAATGGATTCCAAAGAGAGCATCAATGGGATCCAGATTCAAAGAAGACAACAAAATAAGAAGATATCAGCAAAAGGCCAAAAAAGCCTATTCATGCAGAAAAATAAAGTAAAGATAACTCCAAGAAATAAAAGAGAATCGTCAGCTCCATTCTAATGTTAAGAAGAATATCAGCAGAAGCCCAAGATCTAATAGGGGAGACAAGCAGCATGTCAAAAGCCATCTAGCAGTCATTATTAGATAAAATCCAACAACTTAACAATAAATCATCAAAATAAATATTGCAACCAGCACAGTGGACAATAATACAATGCATAGAAATAACATAGATAACTAAGATGCTCCAAGCAGTAATATCTTTGAGAAACAACAGATTGTAAAATTAATGCTAGTAGCTAAACCCATCAAAATAAATATCTCCATCTAGCAATGATGCCCTAGATTAGAATGCAACGATTGGTATAAAAAAACCCAAATAAGATTGGTGATATAAAACCAATAGAAGGCCACATAGCTCATCATAATTTGCGATATCCAGATGCACATAGCTTAACAGAACTTTTATCAATGTAAATGCCAAAAAAAGTGAGCCTCCAAATGAAGGAGGAGCTATTAAAACACCAAAAAATGAAAGAAAGATCCAGACACCAAGTAATATCCATGTGAAGCATCCACAAAAGCCATAAAAAAGAATAGAAAGCCAAAAAAATAAAGAATCATACAGATATAAGATGAATGGACAAGAACATCAAAAATTTAGATTACGTTCTGAGATAAGGAAACCCAGAATTGTCCAAGTTAACCAGCCCACACAAGTGTTTGGTTAAGGTGTGTTGATCAAAGAAGATGATACCATTAGATCTAACACCTAGATTGGCAAGGTAGTCAGCACAAGCATTTCCTTCACGCCAAACATGAGTGTTGTTAAAATTCAGGGAAAGAAGAGCTCTAGTTTTGAGGAGGTAGTACAATTCAAAGGTCATCTTAGTGGAAGTCAAAAGATCAATCAGAACAAAGATCCACCTCAATCCAAATATTGTGCCAGGCATTTTGGAGGCAAATCTCAAGAGCTTTGAAGACTACCATAAGCTCAGAAAAAGGGACAGTGTAGGAAAAAAGGGGATAAACAAAAGCACATAGGACTATACCCTTAGAGTTCCTAAAAATGCCACCATAACCAGAGCCATTATGAGAGACAGAGCCATCAGTATTGATTTTAATAACATGATCAAGAGGTTTTTTCCAATAGACAAGCTTGTCATTTTGACAGTAAGGTTGATCCGGCAAGTTAATGCCCAATTTATTGGCCACAAATTTACAGCCTTTGAATTTTCTGTAATGAATGAGATTGGCTTTAAACAAGTCACAAATTTTGTTTTTAGTTCTAGCAATAATCCTCACATGGTTCATAGGGATCCCACGGTATTTTGCATCATTACGGTCCATCCATATGAACCAGATAAGAGTTATAGCAATGACAACTTTAATGTGACCTTTAATAGTTTTATCAAAATAGATTTCAAGAAGTTGATATAAAGTAAGAGAGCCATTGAAATTTACAGTGTTAAAAAGATCATCATACCAAATCTAAAGTTTAGAAGCAATGACCCCATTAACAAAAATATGATTAACATTCTCAATATGAAAACAACATTGACATTTAGAGGGTAAATGGAACCCTTTACCCCACAACAAGGAATCAACAGGATAAAATTTTGATCAATAAGTAAGAATGGAATAAGAAATAGGGATATTGTTATACCAAAGTTTGGAGAATACATAGGAGGAATCATGAGTATCTTTAATGTGGAGCCACACATTTTGAGGTTGAAATCACCATTATGAGAGAGCTTAAAGAGAATGATCTTGATTTTGAGGAGTGATAGGAATAGTAGTAACCATATTCAAAAAGTAAAAGGGATAAAATCAGCAAGCTTACTATTGTTTCACTTATTGTTATGCCAGAAAGACTTTACTCTAATAGCAGAAGTGGAATGGGTGGAGAGTAAGTCATCAATGGAACCACAACCACTCCAGTTATCTTGGCAAAAGAAAGAGGCGCCAGAGTTAATGCCCCAAAAAATAAGGGATTCTGCATCCCATTTGACAAAATAAAGTCTTTTCCACACTGGAGAGTCACCCAGCTTAAAGGGACAAATGAGGGGGTGCTTACCCTGACAATATTTAGCAGTCATGAAATTAGCCCAAAGGCTATGATTACTTCTGAAATTCCACCAGAGTTTATAGGAAAAGGCATTGATAGCTTCTTTTATGGATTTACAACCAAGACCACCTTCATCAAAAGTGCCACAACTTTAAACCAAGAGGTCCAGCATTTTTTTTAGAAGAGGTATTGGAGCCCCGAGAAATTTATTTAGAGGCCAATTCTAATGCTAGATATGCACAATGGTTTGGATGAGATATAAAGGCATGGAATTAAGAGTGCTCTTAATCAAGGTTATCCTACTACCAAAAGAGAGTAAATGAAATTAAACCAAATTTTATTAGAAATTTTTTGAATAAGATCATAAAAAAAGATGAGATCTTTTCTGGCCTTTAAAAGAGCCCAGATAATTAATGGGAAGTTTACTTTGCTTAAAATTAGTACGAGATTTGATTTAATCTATTGGGAGGAATCTTATGAGGGAATAAATCAAGATTTTTTTGTCATTAAGGAAGAGACCACTTTGCCAAAATCATTTAAGAGATTCTTAATAGTGTTAACATGTTGAAGGGAGGCATTATAGAAGATTATAAAATCATCAAGAAGCTAAGATGAGAAACAGGAAAACCCATGAGTTTTAAAACCATGTTAGTTTTGGATGAAAAGATCATTGAGGCTTTTCGAAAGGTATTCAACAGCAATGATAAAAAGAGAAGAAGAAAGAGAGTCACCTTGACGCAAACCATGGCTCGGAGAAAAGAAACCAAGGGCTCACCATTTAAGATGATAGAAAACCAGACGTTAGTGATACAACTTTTTATAAGCCGGATAAAATTATCATAGAAACCAAACAAATGTAAGAATTGAAAAAGGAAATCCCATGATAAGTTGTCAAAGGCTTTAGAGATGTCCAGTTTGAAAAGCATATTACCTCCTTTGAAGAAACATCAATGTCATGAACCATTGAGCAAGAATATTATCGATATTCTATTTTTTAAACCATGGGAGATGATTTTATGGAGGGCTAATTATTATTAATTAATTTAGCAATGAGTTTTGGAAAAAGGTACAAAGATTAATAGGTCTAAAATTGCCCCCAAGATTCAAGATTGATGTTTTGGGAATAAGGACAATAAGTACTTGAAAAATATGGAATAGAGCGCCATCAAAGAAATGAATAACAACATTAACAAGATCAGATTTAATGAAAGGCCGACAATGCTAAAAGAAATGAGTCATAAAACCATCGACCAGAATGTAATCAAGTTCATGATGAGTGCTACTAATCTCGCACGAACATAGTGAGCAAATGGTTATCCTCATTGGTAATCATAGAAGAGATAAGATGGGTGTTGGAGGGGGTTTCTAATGAAGGATTAGAATTTAATGAATTTTGAAAGTGATGTATAAAAGATTCCTTAATTTCATTGTTATCAGTTATCCAGCCACCATTAGGGTTCTTAATTTTCTTAATCAAGTTTAGAGCTTTCCATTTATTACAAATAGCATGAAAGTACCTAGTGTTTCTGTCGCCATCATCAATATGTTTGCTAGCGGCTTTTTGACGGTAATAGGTTTCCTCCATATTTTGGTAATTAATCAAACTATCTTTAGCAATGATCAACTCATCAAGCTTACTGGGGTCAGACAGCCTCTTCAAGTGAGCAAACCACTTGATCCATAGCTTTAAGATTGGTAAAGAGATTTTCAAAAATATGCTTATTCCACCAACTGAGGTTTTGTTTTAGCCTCTTGAGCTTAAGCCAAAGCTGAATCATGCCTTTAACGGAATTATCTGGGTGAATGGGTGCCATCCAATTAGTGAAAACAACATTAGTGAAATCACCATGTTGGGTCCACATATTTTAGAAATGAAAAGATGAGGGAGTAGAAGGATTAGTTGGGGGAGTTTTGATAGAGATCAAAAGAGGGGCATGATCAGACAAAGTTCTGCTTAAATGTTCAACAAAAGTAAGAGGCCATTGATTAATCCAAAGAGAATTAAAGAGGGTCCTCAAGATCGCCAAAGTCTAGTTGTGCCAATGTAATCGGACAAAAAACTAATGTCAATCGATTGCAATCTAGGATCATATTAGAGAAGTCTTCCATGGAATGAAGGTTAGAGAACATCCTCCCTCCTTTCCAAGAAGCAATGATAGTGTTGAAATCACCCCCAACCAACCAAGGAAGGTAAACTGAGGAGGCGAAGGTTCTTAAATGATTCTAAAGGATGTTCCTATCGGCTCTATTACAAGAAGCATAGATAAAGGAACCAAAAGCCAAAAAGTGACCTAATGAGATTTTGACATTAACCAATTGATCAAGATCATCAATGATGGAAATGGTGATTGAATTATTCCAAAAACACCAAATTTTATTATTAAGATTGAAAAAAAATTTTTGAAATCCAAGCGATCTAGCAACATGTGCAATTTTGGAAGAGTTAATGAAAGGCTCAATAATAACAAGAAGTTTGATGTTATGGATAGAGGCTCTAACACTTGCATGGGGAGTGTCCCACAACCCCGTATATTATAAATAAGAAAATTTATCATATTAAAAAATTTGAAAAAGAAAAGATAAAAAAAGAAAATGGAAAAAGGAAGAGAGGATGACATAATTATTTATGAGGTGTAAGGGAAGAACGTGTGGTTCTAGTAAAGTTATTATTAGTCATTTTGGATTTATAAGATTTTTTTAATTTGGAAAGGTCTATAATCCAAAGTATCTCCATCGAAAGGGATTGGTTTTGTTATCCGAATAGGAGAAGTATCGTTGTTTTAGTAGTGGTGATTTCTCCTTCTTCAATATCAAAGTTAGAATGAGAAATTTGGATAGCCTGAGTATCACTCTGTAGAGAAGTAGAGGGGGAGGTTCTTGCACCATTAATAGTACAAATAACATTTTCATTGCCATGATGCATATTCGGATTTTGGTCTGACACCAAAGGATAAACATTATTTTGATCCAATATAAGATTTCCATTCGATTGTCAAGATTCAAATTAAGCAAAGGTTTGTCAAGAGAAGCCAAATTATTGCAAGTAAGTAGTAGGTAAGTTATCATTAGTTTCAGACACACCTTAATAATGTATACCTAGCTCGAATGTTTTCATTCACAATCAAGAGGTAATAAAGGGGTAGGTGTAGGAGGATGAATTCCATTATGAGTAGCTTTAGGCACATAAGCTAACTTATTGGTTTTCCCTATTCCAAGAGAGGTATTAGTGTCCTATGATATATTCTTTTTGAGGTTAGGGTGTAACACAAAGCATTCAAAGTGATCATGGCCATGGATCTTACAGTGAGAACAAAAGATAGGGAAATTTTAAAATTCAACTTTCTGATTATATCCAAATTTTTTTGAACCAATCCAAACTTCTTTGGGGTATTTTTTGGAAATGTCAATCTCAACTAAGATGCGTGCAACAGATGGTCGAGATCTAGTGGCAGTGGCTTGATCAATTTGAAGGGGTCTACCAAATAGAGCCCCAACCGCAAACAAAACTTGATGAGTAATATAGTGAATTCTCATGTTGGGGAAAGTAAGCCATAAAGGAACAATAGGGGATTCTTCTTTGACATCAAAAAGAGGTGACCATTTCAAGAGCCGCATTTGACAATTATACACAAAATATGAGCGATGAGCAAAGACACGAGAATAATCTAAATCATTTGATAATTGAATGAGGATGTGTCGAGGATCAATCAGCCCAATAGTGAAGACTCCCGAAAGCTTTAAGCTATGGAAGAAAGATCGGATATTATCTAGAGTAGGGTGCCATAAAGAGAATTTACCAACCAAGGAGAACTCAAAAGGCTTAGCTAATTTCTCCACATCCTGGTCAGAACATATGACAGTCGACAATCCATGAAAGGATGTTGAAATTAAATTAACTGAGGCATTAGCGCAAAGGATCTTACCAGAAAAAGCATCCTTAAAGAACTTTACAGTAGGCACATTAACAGTTGCAATTGAATCCAGAGTACCTTTAGGGTCAGAGGTTAAAGTCGGTGCATCTAGGAGCGATAAGTTTGGTTGCTCGGAGAGCAATGTCTCTGCCATTGATCGATCTGGTGAGAATCATATAAGCTACCAGGGGAAGCGCAAATAAGTAATTAAACAGTGAGCGCGATTAGGGTGGCTCGAAATGCAGCCAAACCATAGAGAATTGCACGGGAACACAAAATTGCCATAAAATTGCCAGAGAGGTAGTGCAGGTTTAGGGTTTAGGGTTTGGTGTTTAGAGTTTAGGGTTTAGGGTTTAGGGTTTAGGGTTTTTTTGGTAGTTTGATTTAAGGTTTTAGGGTTTGATTTAGGGTTTTAGGGTTTAGGGTTTAGAGTTTTGGGTTGAGGATTTTTGGTTTAATGTTCAAGTTTTAGTTTAGGGTTTAGGGTTTTTGTTTATGTTTAATAGAGAACAAATTCAGATTCAATATTTTTTCATTTTGATTTCATCAACCAAGTAACACACCAAGTTTTCTAAGACACAAGTGATGACATAGATCAAAAATGAGCACCCATAGATGAAATCAAAAACCCTAGATAGCTAGAATTATCTCTATTATAAAGACTTAGTTCCATAAGCAGCAGATCGGATCGACCATTCTTTAGTTTCTATTGTTCTCATCAGAACCACCTTGGCCTCTCAAATACCAGGATCCATCATCATATCCCCTATTTCTCCCTCTACTACCACCACAGCTATAATGTCCATTGCTCTAACCACCACCTCCATATCCACCAACACCTCTGATCCCCACCACCACTATGACAACCACCGCCTCCACCTTCGCCTCCACCGCCAGATCTAGACTGAGCCTGGTTGATGGTGATCTTCCTACCGTTAATGTTCTACCCATTCTTAGGGTTTAGGATTAGGTTTAGGTTTATTCGGTTTTAGGGTTTAGGTTTATTTTTAAATTTATGTAGTTACTTTACGTTTAGGTTTATGGTTTGGGGTTTAAGGTTAGGGTTTATGGTTTATAGTTTATGGTTCATCCTTTTTAGGGTTTAGGGTTTAAGGTTTAGGGTTTAGGGTTTAAAGTTTTTTAAAAAAAATTAAATAAATAGACATGTTTTTATTTTATAGTATATTTGTTTATTTTTAATTTATTTTAGTTTACTTTATTTTTTATTTTTATTTTAGTTTATTTTTATTTTTATTTAGTTTAGTTTATTTATTTTAGGTTTATTTTTTTAGTTTAAGTTTTTTATTTTAGTTTATTTTTATTTTATAGTTTAGTTATTTTTTTTAGTTGAGTTTATTTTATTTTATTTTTTATTTAAGTTTTATTTTTATTTTTAGGTTTGTTTAGGTTTATTTTATTTTTTAGGTTTAGGTTTTAAGTTTTTATTTAGGTTTATTTAGGTTTTTTTTTTTTTATTTAGGTTTAGGGTATTTTAGTTTATTTTATTTATTTATTTATTTTAGGTTTAGTATTTATTTATTTTATTTATTTTATTTATTTTATTTTATTTATTTATTTTATTTTATTTTTTATTTTATTTTATTTTATTTTATTTATAGATTTTATTTTATTTTTATTTAGTTTATTTTTTTATTTTTAGGTATATCTTCTTTAAGTTTAAGTATTTTATCTTTATGCCCAGGTTTATTTATTTATTTTTAAGTTTATAGTATAAGGTATGTGTCAGGATCCATTAGTATTTGGAGGGTTTAAGATCAGGGTTTTAGGGCCTAGAGCCCAGGGCCCAGGGTAGTCAGGGTCAGGGCCCAGTGGCCCAGGCTCAGCCTTTAGAGGGAGGCATAGAGTTAGGAAGAGGCCCAGGTTGGAGTGGAGGTCAGATCTAGCCCAGGTCAGTACATGGAGTAGATTATATTTGTAATAGTGGCCCAGGGAGGTAGGTAGCCCATGATTTAGCCCAGGTCAGCATCATGGCTCAGAGCCCAGGTCAGTAGGTTTATGATGGTGGGCTGGTTTTTGGTAGGGAGTCAGGGTTTAGGTAGGGCAGTTAGGGTTTAGGTAGGTTAGTGGGGTGGTAGAGTTTAGGGTTTAGGATTAGTTTTAGGGTTTTGGGTTAGTTTAGGGTTTAACATTTGGTGAGCCTTGAAGATTGGGATTTATAAAATTAAAACATGCTTCTAAATAAAACTTTGCTAGGTAAAAATAGAGAGCCCGAAAGATTGGGATTAGAACAAGTTATTACATGGATGAAATGAAATTGTTGTTAAAAAAAATACTTGTCTTTATCCTACAAAGATCAATTATTTATCGTTTTACTTGCTAAAGAAAAAAACTAAAATTATAAATTAGTACATGTACAAGTTTGAAGTATTCTTATTGTCTTCTAAAATTAGGGAATAATTACACTAATGTTGTTTAGGTTTAGATCGACTTGAGCCCTAAACTTAAAAGAGACACAACATAAAACTAATTTGATGGTTTCTTTTTAACAAACTTTAGATTTTAAATAACATCAAAAATTCTTGCACCTAAAAGAATGTCATCAAATGTAAGAATTATTCTTTCCACCATTAAATCAAATTCAAATGAGTACATCTAAATGAAGTAACACTTTTACCAATAAAAGAAAAATAGAAAATATGATAGATACTAGGTTGGGATCCAAAATCTCTCTTAAATATATTTTAGATGTTAGCAAAAAATCTATGAGTGTCCTAAATCTCTCACAACATTATGCCGCCTCTTTCTATGCATTGTTACTTGAGCTTTCTTGCTTTTGTTTTATTTATTACATTATGTTGTCGCATTGAGTCTCAAAGTAGGAGAGCTATAATTTTGGAAATCCCTGTGCATAGATATTGAGTTTGAATTATTCTAGTTATGCACTCCTTATCAAGAGATTTTGTCAAATACAATCACTATTGTAAAATCTCATTCAGTAATACTTCACATCAAGTCTCCCTAATTAGCCAACATCTCGAGCACAGTCTCAAAGCATTGAAATCCTACTAAAAAGAGCTTTTTAAAGCACAGATTTAGCTCCTCGACATATCTGCTAAATGGAAAGAGCTGCAGTTAAGAAGACAATATCGATTAGAGATGAGTCCTTTTATTAAATAGTCTATCTCAGCTATAGAAGGGGATTTCTCACAAATGGACACTTAGGTGTCTGAACTTAAGTAGATTCATTCTTCATTTGTCCATGAACAAAAAGCTACCCTTTAGCATCTCTATGAAACTTGAGACAGACTATTTTCTATGGAATATAAAGCTCATACAATTTTTATCTATATTAGAGAAATTCAGGCTAATCAATTATAGCCAAAATCTTTTTTATTTTGCTTAGGTTTAAGTTTTTAGGCTTTTAGAGCTTAGGGTTTAGGGTTTGGCATTTAGGGTTTAGGCTTTGGGATTTAGGGTTTAGGGTGTAGGGTTGTAGGTTTTTATGATTTAGGGTTTTATGATTAAGGTTTTAGGTTTAAGGTTTAAAGTTTTAGGGTTTAGGGTTTAGGGTTGTAGGTTCAGGGTTTAAGGTTCAGGGTTTAGGGATTAGGGTAAAGTTTTTTTTTTGATTATTTTATTTTTTTTAAATTAAGTAAACTAATAGGTTTCGATTTATTTAGTTTATTTTTTCCAAATTTTATTTAGTTTAATTTTTTTATATAGTTTAGTTTATTTATTTTAGGTTTATTTATTTTAGTTTTGGTTTTTTATTTTAGTTTATTTTTTAGGTTTAGGTTTAGTTTCACGTTTATTTTTTAGTTTAATTTTATTTTTATTTAAATTTTTAGGTTTATTTAGTTTATTTATTTTAGTTTAGTTTTATTTTTATTTTATCTTTTAGGTTTAGATTTTATTTTTTCTTTTTAGGTTAAGGTTTAGGTTTTTATTTTACTTTTCTTAGGTTTAGGTTTTAGTTTTTATTTTAGGTTTATTTTTAGCTTTTCCTTTTTAGTTTAGGTTTAGGTTTAATTCTATTTTATTTTATTTATTTACTTTAGGTTTAGGTTTATGTTTAGTTTATTTTAGGTTTAAGTTTAGGTTTTATTTATTTTAGTTTAGTTTATTTAAGTTTAGGTTTAATTTTATTTTATTTTTATTTTATGTTTAGGTTTTTTTTAGTTTAGGGTTTAGGCATTATTTTTTAATTATTTTTAGATTTATTTTTTAGGTATAGGTTTTTATTTAGTTTTTATTTTATATTATTTTAGGTTTCTTTTATTTTTATTTTAGGCTTAGTTTTTATCTTATTTAGGATTTTTTTAGTTATTTTTTTTTTTATTTTAGTTTAGTTTTATTTTTTTATTTTCTTATTAGGTTTAGATTTAGGTTTAAGTTTTAATTTATGTTTTTATTTTATTTTATTTTCTATTATATTTTGTTTAGGTTTTTTATTTATTTTATTTTTAGGTTTTATTTAGTTTAGTTTAGGTTTTTTAGCTTTGTGGTTTAGGGTTTAGTTTTAGTTTATTTTAGCATTTAAGGTTTGGGGTTTAGGGTTTAGTTTGTATTTTGGAGTTAAGGTTTAGGGTTTAGGGTTGAGGGTTTAGGATTTAGGTTTTAGGTTTAGGGTTTTGTGCTCTGGGTTTAGGGTTTTAGGTTTAGGGTGAAGTTTAGGTTTAGATTTTAGATTTAGGGTCTGTGTTTTAGTTTAGGGTTTTATTTTTTTTTTTAATAGAGAACAAATTTAGATTCAACATTTCTTCTTTTCGATTTCATCAATCAAGTACACCAAGTTTTCTATGACACAAGTGACTATTATAGATAAAAATTGAGAACGATAGGTAAATCAAAACCCAGATAACTAAACCATCTCTACTATAAAGACATAGCCCATAAGCAGATCGATCGACTGCCTTTCCAGTTTAGTTTATTTTTAGGTTTTATTTATTTTAGTTTAGTTTATCTTTGGTTTAGCTCTTTAGTTTTGGGTTTAGGTTTTATTTTATTTATTTTAAATTTAGGTTTTATTTAGTTTTATTTTATTTTATTTTTATTTGTAGGTTTTTTTATTAGTTTATTTTTATTTTTAGTTTAGTTTGTGTATTTATTTATTTTATATTATTTTAGTTTTATTTTATATTTATTTATTTCTTGTGTTTATGTTTAGGTTTGGGCTTGTGGTTTAGTTTAGGCCTTTAGTCAGGGTCATTTAAATTTAGGTTTTAGCCTAGGTTTTAATTTTGGCCTAGGTTTGATTTTATAAATTTTATTTTAGGTCATTAGCCTTAGTTTATGTTTTAGGCTTGTGGCTTCAAGGTTTAGGGTTTAGGGCTCAGGATTTGTATCTGGGCTCAAAGCCCAAGCCTAGGTCTGTAAGTCTTAGGCTCAGTGGTTGTGGTCTGGGATCTGAGCCTAACCCTGGCTTGTGGCTCAGGCACAGGGTTGGGGCTAGGGCCCAGCTTTGGGAGGGTCATGTTGGGGTCAGGTTTAATTTGTTAGTGGCCCAAAGGGTTAATTTTTTTTAATTTAGGTTTATGGCAGTATTCCTCGTGGCCCCATGCTAGCTCAGTGGTTAGGTCATGTGCCTAGTGGCTCAGCTTGTATTTTGTGCCTGTGGCCTAGGTATGGTAGGATCTTTAAAATCAAGAAAACCAATGTGTTTAGGTTTATTTAGATTATTTTATTTAGTTTAATCTATCATATCTGTATTTTATTTAGGTTTATTTTCATTTAGCCTAGCTCTATTTATCTTTATTTTAATCTAGTCAGTCTTCTTTTATTTTTTAGTTTAGTTTATGTTATTTATTAGTTTAGTTTTATTTTATTTTAATTTTATTTAGTTTTATTTTTTTAATTTTAGGTTTATGTTTAGGTTTTTATTTTATTTTTAAGTTTAAGTTTTAGGTTTTATTTTAGCCTATTTTGTGTTATTCTTTTTAGTTTAGTTTTTATTTTATATTTAACTTTTATCTTTATATAGTTTGGTCTTAGTTTAGTTTATTTGTGCATGTAGGTTTTATTTATTTTAGTTTAATTTATTTTAGTGTAGGTTAGGTTTATCCATTTTATTTATTTATTTAGGTTTTTTTTTTTTATGGTAGTTTATTTTTTTATTTATTTTAAGTTTAGCTTTATGTTTATTCTTAATTTTTGTTTTATTTTATGATTTTTTTAGTTTATTTTATTTTTTAGTCTTTAGGATCTTTATTTATTTTAATCACTTTAGTTTTATTTTTTTATATTATTTTATTTTATAGTTTAGCTAGCCTTAGTTTAGATCTTATTTTAATTTATCTCTTTATCATTTAGTTTAGTTTTATTTATTTTGTTTTAGGTTTTATTTAGTTTAGTTTTCTTTTTTTTTACCTTGGCCTAGGTTTTAGGCTTTGGGATCAGTGAGTATTAGTGGTCAGGTGATTTAGTGGCCTGGGGTAGTGCCAAAGATCTTATAGTTTGTGGTGTATTATCTTTATGTGGTCTAGTGGCTAAGATTAGTTTGGTAGGGTTTAGGGTCAGGAAGGGTGTAGCTCTGGGTAGTCTGTGGTTTGCATTCTTTATTTATTTATTTTATTTTAATTACAAACCAGTAGGTTTAGATTTATTTAGTTTATTTTTATTTATCTTTAATTTATTTATTATTTTTATTTAGATTTATTTTTTAATTTTATTTTAGGTTTATTTAGTTTTATTTTATTTATATTGTTTATTTTATTTTATTTTGTGATTATTTTTATTTTATTTAAGTTTTATTTTTAGTAGTTTTTATTTATTATACAATTAGATAGTTTTATTTTATTTTTTCATTTGTTAAGGTTTAGGTAGTTTAGGTCAGTTTAGTTTTAGTTCAGGTTTTTTATTTTATTTTATTTTTATATATTTATTTGTGCATTTTATTTATCTTTAGCTTTATTTATTTTGTTTAGGTTTTAGCTCTCTGTGGTTTTGGTTAGTAGGGTTAGTTTAGGTTTAGATATAAAGATTTTAGGGTTTAGGGTTTTTTAAAACAATTACTAAACCTGTGGGTTTATGTTTATTTTATTTTTTGGTTTCTCATTATTTTCTTTATTTTATTTTATTTATTTTAGGTTTATTTATTTTTGTTCAGCTTTGATTTTAATATATTTTAGTAGGTTTAGGTTTTTATTTTATTATTTTTATTTTTAGTTGTGTTTTATCTTTGCTATTTTGTGTTTTATCTTTTTAGTTTAAGCTTCAGTTTATTTTTTTTTCTTTATATAGTTTAGTGGTCTTTTTAGTTTATTTTGTGCAACCAGTTTAGGTATTTATTTTATAGTTTATCTTAGAGTGTTTAGTTTTATCTTTATATATAGGTTTTGTTTATGTATTTATTTTATTTATTTAGTTTAGTTGTTTAATCATTTTATTTAGGTTTTTTATTTATTTATTTAGTAGATCTTATTTATCTAATAGTAGTTTATTTACATATATTATTAGGTCATAGTTTATTTTATTTTATTTTATTTTATTATATCTTATTTAGGTCAGTATATTTATAAGTTTATTTTAGTTTAACCTTGGTCTTGTTTGTGGTCAGTGGTAGTGGAGATTAGGTTAGTTGTGGCCTGGGGTAGTTAGGCCCAGTGGTTAGAGGGCCTGTGGTCCGGGTGGCCTGGGGGTCTTAGTGGCTCAGCAGGTAGTGGCTTACGCCTTGTGGCTCAAGGCCTTATTGGGCTCAGTGGTTACTTTAGGGTCATTTAGTGTCAGGTTATTTATTTTTATTATTTTATTTTTTAAATTAAGTAAAACCAAGATGTTTAGTTTATTTATATTTTTATTTATTTTAATGTTATTTTAATTTTTTTATTTAAGTTTATTTTATTTTTATTTTATTTAAGTTTTATTTAATTTTTATTTTATTTTATTTTAGGTTTATTTTATTTTTATTTTAGGTTTATTGTTTATTTTATTTAGGTTTGTTATTTTTTTAGTTTAGTTTAGGTTATTATTTAATTTATTTTATTTTAGTTTTTATTTTATTTTCATTTTAGGTTTACTTTTAAGTTTAGGTTTAGGGTTAGGTTTAGGTTTAGGGTTAAGTTTAGGCTTTAGTTTGTGTTTTTATTTTATTTTATTTTATTTATATTATTTTGGTTTAGGTATTTTTAATTATTTTATTTTTAGGTTTTATTTATTTTAGTTTTTTAGCTTCTGTTTGAGTTTAGGTTTAGGGTTAGTTTAGTTTGTGGGTTTAGGGTCATTTTAGGGTTTAGGATCATGATTTAGGGTTTTTGGGTTTAGGGTTTTTTTTTTTTTTAAAATAAAAACAAGAAAACCAGTAGTAGTTTATTTTTATTTATGGTTTTTTCTTTATTTTTATTTAGTTTATTTTATTTATTTTAGGTTTATTTATTTTAAGTTTATTTATTTTAGTTTAGGTTTTTTATTTTAATTTCTTTTTTAGGTTTAGGTTTAGGTTTATGTTTAATTTTTTGTTTAGTTTATTTTTTTTTATTTAGTTCAGGGTTGAGGTTAAGTTTATTTTAGGTTTAGGTTTAGGTTTTATATTTTATTTTTTAGTTTATTTGTAGGTTTAGGCATATTTTATTTTGTTTATTTTAGGTTTTGGTTTTTTTAGTTTATGGTTTAGGTTTTTATTATTTTTTTATTTTTAGGTTTCTCTTTTAGGTTTTGGTTTTTATTTAGTATTTATTTTATTTTATTTTAGGTTTATTATTTTTAATTTTAGGTTTAGTTTTTATTTTATTTAGATTTTTATTTTTAGGTTTATTTTAGTTTTAATCTAGCTCAGTTTTATTAATTTATCTTAGTTTAGTTTTATTTTTATTTTAAGTTTTAGGTTTCTTATCTAGTTATCTTTATCTTATTTAGGTTTGGTTTTTTTATATCTTTATTAGGTCATTTTAGCTCAGGCTTAGGCCTTAAGCCTTGTGATCTAGGAGATCAGTGGCTCATTCCTGTGGCCCAGGGTCCCAGGGCCTGCAGGGCCCAGCCTCACAGCCGCATGTGACTGGCCCAAAGCCCAGAGCCCACTGCCCAGTGGCTCCACCACTCCAGAACCAGTGGCTCAGTAGCCCATGCCTGGTGGGCCTCTTTCAAACCCTATTCCATCTCAGAGCCTGTCAGCTCAGGGCCAGGGCCCAGTGCTCAGTCCAGACTCCAGGGCCCATGGCCCAGGGCCCAGGCCCAGGCCTGTGGCCCAGTGGCCCAGTGGCCTGCCCAGGCCTTTTAGGGCCCAGGCCAGATCTAGGCCTTTCAAAACTGCAAACCAACAAGCTTCAGGCTCACCTAGTCTTCATTTCCTTATCAGATCATCCTAGTTATTTAAAGCTATTTATCTTTAGCTGTTTTTTATTTTAGTTTAATAGGTTCATGCATAAGTTTATGTCATTTTTAGTTTAGTTTTATTTATTTTATTTTTAGTTTAAGTTTTATGTTTTATTTTTTAGGTTTAGGTTTAGGTTTTTATTTTATTTTTTTTATGTTTAGTTTTAGGTTTTATCTTAGGTTTCTTTTATTTTAGGGTTTAGTTTATTTATAGTTTGTTTTATTATATTTAGTTTAGGTTTAGGTTTAGGTTTAGTTTATTTTAGGTTTGGGTTTAGGTTTTATTTATTTTAGTTTAGTTTATTTTAGTTTAGGTTTAGGTTTATTTTATTTTTATTTTAGGTTAAGGTTGTTTTTAGTTTAGGGTTTAGGTTTTATTTTCTATTTATTTTTACTTTTTATTGTTAGGTTTATTGTTTAGCTTTAGGTTTTTATTTAGTTTATATTTTTTTTTCTAAACCCTAAACCCTAAATTGAAACCAAAGATCAAATCCAAACTTGAAATTCTTCCCAAGCCCTTTAATCTACCTTCATGAACTGAGCCAAATTTTTATCCAATTCAATCTGAACTCAATTTATTTTCTTATAAATCAATTGTGCCTTCAATTATCTTCTCAAATATAAAAATTCAAATAGCCAAAACCAAATCCAAAATCAAATCAAAACCAATTTAAACCCTTTAAGCCATTTCTTTGAACTTGGCCAAAACTCATCTAAATAAAGCCAAAATCAATGGATTTTCTCTTGAATCAATCATTCCTTCAATTCAACCTATCCAAATATAAATGAAACCTACAATCATCCAAATAAAACCAAAATTAACCCAAGTCAAACCCAACCAACCCTATTTGACTTGAAATATTCAAATGAACCAAAACTCATTTGAATCCAAACCAATTGCAATTAAATTTATATATCAATCTCAAATCTATATATAAACTCAACTAAATCTAACTCAACCCAAAGTAAAGCCAACTAAATCTAATTAGTTCACTTAACCTAAAGTGGCCAATTTGACCTATATGAACCAAAATCTAATTCAATCCAAATCAAACTGAATTAAGCAATCCAAAGTTTATGTCATGATGATCATCACCTAGGATGATCAATTGATATAAATTAGGTCAAACCAAGTCAACCTATCCTATTGACCAAGTCAACCCTTTAGCTTATATGAACCCAAACTAGCCAAATTACAACCTAAGCAAAATCCATTGAAACTAATGATTCAAATCAACCTAAAATCAATATTTAAACATGAATTTAACCTTCAATTGAGCAAAACCTAGCCCAATTGGCTCTCTTGACCCAAGCTAACTCAAATAGACATAAAGGGTCAAATTAGACTAAACTCAAATTAAATTCAAATTAAATCAAACCAAAGCATGCAATCCTCTCCAAATAGTCATATGAACTTGACCTAATCCTTGATTTGACCCAATTTGAAAAATTGGTCAACCTAACCCATTTTGACCCATTTTGACCCTAGGTCAAATTGAGCCAAACCTAACCAAATGAACTCCAAATGACATGAAATTTGGTCCAACTCACTGTTGACTCATTTCAAATCTTCCCAAATCAAATTCAATATCAAATGACCACTCTACCCTTGGTCTAAGGGTATCACATAAGACAAAACACCTATGTAAATGGTCATTTCTCTTTCTTGGCCACTTAGCACTCATCCATTGGTCAACCTAAGCTCCAAGGACACCATCCAACCTGACCTAAGAGGTGGTTGGATCAGCCATGACTTATGGGGAGGTGAAATCACCTCACCTCCACCATTGGAACACTTGGCATGAAGGACCTCCACTTTTGTTTGCTAAGACACCCACTTGTCCTTCATAGCAGCCGCCTCCTATGCCTTGGACAACCAAATTAAGCCACCTAAGGAGAATCCCAACCACCCCAAGAAAGGGACACCCACTTGGAGCCAAAAATCACCATGAATGAGGTGATTTTCGACCATTACAAGGATATAGAAAATAGAGAGGCAAAAAATCTTCCTCACATACTCATTTCACTCTCTTAGAGCTCTCAAACCAACCATCAACCATTCCTACTTGGTTTTAAGAAAAACCATCAAAATCAAGTGGATTCTAGCGAAGAAGTGGTGTCCATTGGTGAATACATTATTCTGAAGTGAGGAAAGAGCCCAAACCCATTTTAAAGCTTCTTCTTGAACTCAGGACCACACTCAGATCATCACCACCACTGAAAATCATCTTTGATGAGATAATTTTCAAAAACCATAGTCGGCCTTAGGTTATTTTGTATTTGTGATGGTTTTTTGATCAATTTTGTAATTTTCTTTAGATAACCCTTGCATTTTTTTTACATCATACCCATGCATTTGGAGTGATTTTTGATGAGATCGCAAAAAATTGAGCATAAAATGAAGTTTTTCATTCAATTTTTTACAAGAATCATAAAATACCATCAATAATTGTGTTGCTTTTGGCTCTTCTACTAGATTTCCTACCAGCCATCTGATCTCCCATTCAGGGAGACAGATAGCTTAGATCATGCGGATCGCATGGCTCTAATCAGCGAATCATGTGGCTCAAATAACATGGATAACGTGTATCTATCTAGATCGTCCGATCCAAAATTAGATGATCGGATCCGATCCGTGCATCCTTGTCCATATTCTCATCCGAATCACCTGCTAGATGATGATGCCACATAGACCGCTGGTCCAAAGACTACAAAGTGAGTAGGTTAAGTAAGAAATTAAGGATTTTCTACTTTTTAAAAAATAATTAAAATCACCTAAAACTTTAAAAGTTTATAGAAGATAAAATACTTAACTAAAAATTGAAAAAAAAGTGCTCCTTGTATTGGTCTTTCTGAGAGGAATCCAATAATTTAAAAGCCCCAAATTTTACTGAATATTATGAGCTTAATTTAAGCTTTAGGGAAAATCAAAGTTCATTAATTAAACTAAAATGACACATTAGATTGATTTGAAATTCTTAGAGATAAAAATTGAGCTTAAAATCTACTTACCATAAAAATTTCAAGTCAAAAAGATTTCTTGATTGGGATATATTACATTTAGAATTTCAAATAATTAAAATAAATTAATGGACTTTATAAAAATCATGGAAAATCATTTAAATCAGTTGAAACTTTGGAAAATTATAACAAATCATAAAATGCAAGTATATATTTATTTAAAAGGTATTTTAGAGGAGATTCAATTAAAATTGATCCCAATTAATTTTGAGCTATAATTAAGGCTTAATTTGGGTTTAATTAAAAACTTAATTATCTTAATTACTCTATAATTACATAATTAGTTAATCCCAAACTTTTTTTTGGTTGATTAATGGGATGACCTCTACATCCTATAATTTTCTTAGGATTTATTGCTTGTTTAAGTAGGGAAATTGGTTGTCCTAACATTAATTATTTTCCTAATTAATTAGGCAATTAATTAATATTCTAAATAGTAAGAAAATCATTAGTTAAGCTTGCTACTCATTGTGAAATAGTGAATGGGCATGGGGAATGAGATTGGGAACTCTTTCCCAATCTTTTCCCTAAGTCCATTTCACTTGAATGGAAATTAATTAATTTGGGATTAATTGATGGTTTAATTCATTAATTAAATTTCTTAATTAATCAATTTGAAACTATTATCATATGGAATCCTAATTAATAAATTCATTGATAGATCTTTAGGTGTTCAATATCCTAATGACATTTAAGGAAATTATGGTTAACCCACATGTATGTGAAAACCATGAAAGTACTTAATTAAGTTTCTTAATTTAATTAATCACTAATAATAAGCCAATTGCATTAGGACTCTTTTATTTTTTAGGTTCATTGTTGATTTAATTTCCAATGGATGTACATATCATTTGGATCATAATTACTTGGTTAATTAAATTAAGGCAACATAGGTAAGGGTTAATCAATTAATGGATTTAATGCATAGTACAACCTAATTAACCCATAAAATCAACTTAATTACTTTTCAATAAATGAAATTAAATCACAAACATGGGAATGGATTAGGATCACCAAACTTTCCCTCATTTCCTCAAACCAAATTGAAAGTGATAATTAAGAAGCTTTGGTTTTCTTTAAATGCTTTTATTTGATTTGATTTCCTTTCTATTCATGTTAAATGTTGTATGTCATTTGAAATCATACTTTCATCTTTTCAAAATTCATTAAGTCAAATGGTTTTCCTTTATGTCAAGCTTACGTGTGTTGATTTAATTTATAATATGTGTGGCTATTATCACTATTAAATCCAAACATATTTTCCAAAGCTTATAAATGAATGGTTACATATGTTATGAATGTTAGTTGTAAATACATAGGAGATGCATTTGATTATATCTTAAATGTATAAAGTGAAGCTCCTTTCCTTTTATTCATGTATTCAATTATGTAAGTGAGATTGCTAATGGGTATATAGTCTGGACATCCTAAAAATATGGTTCTTTAGTTAGCCCCAAGGAGGTCATATGATTACCTTACTTCTCTGGTTTAACAATGACACGTACTCCATTTTATTTCATTCTTATGTATCTCAATACTAGAATTGGATGATGCTTTAATTCATATACATAAATGATTCAATCAAATTAGATATCACTTTTTTGTATGATTTTCATTCTCCAAATTATGAATACATGTGTATGTATCTAAGAAAAGTGATATATAGTCTGGACATCCCAGGAATATGAGGCTTTAGCTAGCCCTAAGGAGGTCATTTCATTACCTCACTTCCCAAGTTTAATAAAGGCTTGTACTTGCCTATGTCTTTTATACATACATGTGTGTATTTAATTAGAGAATGGTAATCCTTCCTTTTTATTTAAAATACATGCATTTGTAATTGTTCAAGTGAATGAATTAATTGATCATTTGATTTGGAGCTCTCTTTCTTATGTTCATGCATGTAAATTTACATATGGTTTGAATGTAATGGTATATAGTCTGGACATCTCGAAAATATGAGGCTTTAGCTAGACCCAAGGAGGTCATTTGATTACCTCACTTCCTTGGTTGACAATGACATGTTCCTATTTAATTTCATCCATATGTATTTTTGCAGAAGAATTTAGATAGAGCCTTAAATTAATATGATAAAATAATTCAGTTAGAGGGGAAATATAAATCTTCAAATGTACATACTCACATCCATCATTCAAGTGTGCTAAAACATATTGTATGTGTAGGTATACTTAGACTTAATCATATGCATGTTACATGTGATGGAAAGGAATGATTTACCATGTGTCATGTGATAGTATTTCAATTAGATTAATCTTAAGAAGCCTTTCACATTGAATAGAATTATTTATAGAGAACCTAAACTTAGGATTAATCTAAGATGTGTAATAACCCATTCACTAAAGAGAACTAAATCAAATTAACATGCTTTAGAAAGTAGTTTAAGGAAGGGATGAAAAAGGCCAACATCTTTTCTTCTCTTTACAACACTTAGTTGCTAAGTGTAGGTCATATGTAACAAAAGAAAACACAAATTAAAACTTACAAATCAATTAAAACACTTGAAGTGAAACCACCCTTTAAGTTGAATCTTTCTACACTAAGAAAATCTTAACTCTAAAGCCTAATTAGGACATACCACACAATATTTAATACACACACATTAGATTAAGTTACAACTTCCAGCCTTATGTTTAGATGATGCATGGTGTGATGTATGTCTTTTTTTATGATGTATTAATTTAGACTAGATGTTAGAGTGTATGTTTCATAGGCTAAATGGTAGGTTGTGATTAGCCTAATCATATTTTCTATAAGAGATTATTTTAGGGGCTGCTTAAAAATAAATATAAATGCTCTCTTTATAGGTTGCTTAAGCCCTTAAACATAATCCAAGTTAGACCTGGTTACCCATGTGTAGTCCAAATTATAAATATAACGCTTGGGTTGTATGTGTTTTAGCTAACACTTGTAGGTGAAGTTAGATTTACTTTTCTTATTTTTAATGTACTTTTACATTAGAAATTAGGATTAGTGCTATGGGGATAAAGATGAGCATTGGCTAGGCTTTTGTCCCTGGGAGGCCATGAGATGCCTTTAAAGTGGAGCAAACCAAATCAAAGAAAGAGGAAGATACATACATGAAGACCTGAAGACCCCATAGCATTTATCTTTTGTAAATTGAAAATTATTCTTCTATGTATCGGTTGTATAAGTAGAGCTACTACCCATTTTTCTTTTGGGTTGTTGGTGAGACCCTCACATCAATTTATTCTTTGCATTAGCAATAAAAATTATTTGATGTTGTGTTTAAAGTACACAATTAGGATGGAATGCTTCTCTTAGTTTCTTTATATGTTTGATGTTTAAATGTGTGGCCTTGAATGTGATTAGGCTCATAGAACAAAATTAACCTTTATACCCAACTACAACTCATAACTAAAGTATTAAACAATTCATAACCTTACGTAAAGCCTAGGACATAAATTAAGATAATTAAAAGATTTAGCAACCCCTTAGATGAATGTTGAATGGCCAACAACATGCACATCATATTATTTTGCTCTTGAAAATAAGGGATTTCCATCCTTGCACAATAGAGGAATGCTTGACCCCTGAGGGCATCCTTTGTGTTGGGAAAAACCCCTTTCTTTTGATTTAGCCAACAACCTTATTTCATCATGCATGTAGGCATCAAAAACCCAAATCCTTTATTAAAATGAAGTGTCAAAATAAATAAAATTTGACAAGATTTTGCACTAGAATAAATCATATGCTCATACCACTCATGATCTAGTCTCTTAGGGAGTGGGTTTAAGAACTTTAGTTTCTTTCTAATTAAATAATAGCCTAACTAATCTTGCAAATCATATGATTGAACTTCATGGATTTATAACATTGGAGGTGTTAGTTGCCACCTGCAGTAAGTCCAATAAATTGCTTTATCCTCTCTTACGGAGTTAAACCATATGCCTATTTTCACTTAGATTTAGGGCTTAGATTTAGGTTGCACTTTATCTTATGCTAAAGCTCACTAGACTTAGGTTTTGAGGTGGCTATTTCTTTTGGCTACAAGCATAAATCCTCACCTCTTAGGCATCTCCATAATCTTGTATTACTGGATTATAAGTCCAAGATTTCTAATGAAATGTAAACTTTAACAAAATTGATCTTCTCTTCAATTTCAAAATTATAAAGCCCAATTATAGAATGGGTTGAAATGCTCACTAGGTTTCCAGTATGAAGAGCATTCCCTACTTGTTTTCTTTGGCTTCGATAATAAGTCTTCTCCTTAATTTTTCCCACTTGATTTTTTAATACAACTAATCATCTGATAGTCTAGCCTTAAAATCTTTGGAGACTTAAATTGCTAATTTAATTGAGAGTATTCTTAAGGGATTCACATCCCTTAGGATGTAATTAACTATGGAGGCTTGCCTCCATAGGAAATTAACCCTACTTAATATAAAAATGCTACTTTACTTTTCATGTAAAGTAGGGAAAGGTCTCTAGTACATTAAAGACCCATCATGCCTTAGGAGTCCTTATTAGGTGATTAGGTCCTTTATAGGTGATAATTTCTATCTTTGAGATAATGCATCTTTCTTTAATTTCATACTCGATCATTTCAATAAGTTTCCCCTAAGATCTATGTGGTGTCCCACATCTCAAAAATAAACACCACACACACCAAGTTTTTAGAGACATAAGCGATGACATTGATAAAAAATGAGCACGCATGGAGCAAATCAAAAATCTAGATTACTAGAATCATCTTTACTATAAAGGCACAATTCAATAAGCGTAGATGAGGTCGTTTTCGTTCTCAAGTTCTAACCACCACTCTATCGAGTAGCAAGATCCACCATTATATCCCTAATCTCTCCCTCTGCCATCACCATGATTGTAACCTCTATCACTTCTCCCACTTCCATAACAACCATTACTCTGACCACCACCTCCATATCCAACAGTACCTCTAGATCCTCCACCACTATTGTGATAACCATCGCCTCCACCTTCTCCTCCATCGCTAGATTTAGACTGAGCCTGGTTGATAGTGATGTTCTTGTCATCAAGGTTCTACCCATTCTTATGGTATAGGTTTGGGTTAATGTTTATTAGGTTTTAAGGTTTAGAATTATTTTGTAATTTATATATTACTTTAGGTTTAGGTTTAGGGTTTAGGGTTCAGGTTTTCAGGTTTAGGGTTGGATTTAGGGTTTAGCATTTAGGGTTTAAAGTATTAGGTTTGTCTTGGGGTTTAGGTTTAGGGTGGTTTAAGGTGGTATAGGTTTAGGCTTTAGGTGGGATAGTTTAGGGTTTATGGTTTAACATTTAGGGTTTAGGGTTTAAGGTTTTAGGGTTTATTATTTAGGGTTTAGAGTTTAGGGTTTAAGGTTTGGGTTTAAGGTTTAAGGTTTAAGATTTAGGCTTTTAGGGTTTAGGGTCATTTAGGGTTTAGGGTTTAGGGTTTAGGGTTTAGTGTTTTTTGGGGAACATTGAAATTTTATTACCATAAATGGAAAAGATACAATGTCCTTAAAATGGGTAAAGCTCTAAAATTCTACTACTCTCAGAGATACAAGAAACTTAAAGAGCTAAACCCCACATTTGAGTACATTAGAAATAGAAAAGAAAATAAAAAATTAAATACAACAGCTGAAAAGCATAAGAGAAAAAGACACAGAGTAAGACTAAAAAAAATCTTGAAAATAGTAATAGGATGAGTCAGCAGCACTTCACGATTTCTTCGAGAAAGTAAGATAAGCAAGATCCACAACAATACCACTTAGGTTAACTGAGTAATGACCATTCCCTCTATAAAGTTCCAACCTGTAAAAGAAATTTGCAAAACACTACAGAGGAAAAAGTCATAGCTAAAAAGGATAAGGACAAAGAGAGGAAAATGATAGCTAAGAAAGAGGCTCACTAGATCATCGGGGCACAATACATTTAAGCATCCAAACTTCATAAAGAATGGTTACAAACATATGTAATGCTTCCAACTAGAGAGAAGAGGTGAGTAACATCAAAGCCATCAAAGCCAAGATACGATATAAAAAACCACCAAGGCCAGTCAGAGTTCTAGATCCATTAAACAAAGAGCAACCGCCAAGAATCAGCCAAACCACAAAATGAAAACCACAATATACTAATAATAATAATTGAGAGAGGCTAAAATAAAGTCAGAACACCAATAACAACCATTATGCAAATACTCATCCAAGCTCCAAACCAGGGAAAACTAGAACCATCCATCAGCAAGCACCAGACCCATGCTAATTAACAGAGAAACAACCAACAAAACCAAGATAGGAGCCCTCAAGCAAAAGTCCCAACAAGTAGCAGTCACTAATCCAAACTAGTGTGAGCAACCATAAATGACTAAACAGGTCAGAAATGAAACCATCAACTGAAGGAAACATAAGATGCAGCTAGTGCAAATCACCAAAAAACAAAATAGCCACACAAATGGGGGCCAAAGGCACCAACCACCATAAATGAAAAAGTCAAATCTAAAAGGATCAAAAAAATGTTCAGCCAGCACAACAAATGCACCAGCAAATTATCCAAGAAGAAGGAAAAGGCCAACAAGGAAAAAAATCAACCAACACAGATTCCAAGGACAACTAAAAGTCCTCCAACCAAACTAGCTAAGTAAAACTGCCATAAGGCAACCACTAGAGAACAACCCATCATAAGTAACCAACAAAGGAAGCATCCCCGACAGCCAAAGAAAAGTCAAAAACCAACAAAGCACCACACAATAGAGGCCCAAAAGAAGCACATCACCATAGAAAGTTAATCGCAGCAGCTCACCAGGACTAGCCAAAAAACCAAACTTCCCCAATAATAAAGACTAACCTAATAGGAAGTATAATGATAACATAAAACCTGCTGCAAATAATGCACCCAGCAGAGGCTAATCCTAGGAGAATAACCAAACACAAAACCAACAAAAAAGAAGGATCCAACAACAAAGAACAAGGAACTAGGAGGCAATCCCCAAAAAAGCAGCCATGAAACTCTATAAAAGATGGCCTAGAAAGGCAACAACCAACAATAGTTCCCACTAGGAAGGCCACCCATTCAACCATAAAAAATGAGGAAAAAGTAATTTGAGTTCAAGAGGAGAGCCAACAAACCAACCAGTGCATAAATTAGAATAAAGCTAGAGTAGAACCATCTCATCCACTAGCAACCAGAGTAATAAGGTGAGAAGACAACAATACAAAGAGAAAACCAAGCCAAGCTAGAAAGATAAGAACCATGAGCCAACCCAAAAGTAAGAGGTCAAAACATAACCCAACAGGCCAAAGTGATTTAGGATTTTGGTAAGGTTTAAGGTTTAGGGTAGGTTTAGGGTAGGTGTTTGGGGTTTTCAGTTAATGAGGTTAGGGTTTAGGGTTTAGGTGTGAGGGTTTAGTGACAGGATGGGGTTGAGGGTTAGGGTGTTTTAGGTCAGTATGGTTTTGGGCTCAGTTGGGGTTGGCTAAGCAGGGAGGTTTAGGAGAGTAGGTTTAGGAGGTTTAAGGTGGTTAGGGCTCAGTAGGTCAGGGGTTTAGGAGTGGTAGAGTTGGGTGAGGATTGTGGTTGGTGGGGCCAGGGTTGTGGAGTTCAGTAGGTTTAGTTTATGGTTTAGGTTGTAGGTTTAGTATTATAGGGTTTATTTTAGATTAGTGAATTTTATTTTATTTTTTATTTTATTCTCATTCTTAATTAAGTAAACCAGTAGGTTTATTAATTATTTAGTTTATTTTTATTTATTTTAGTTTATTTTATTTCTAATTATTATTTAGGTTTATTTTAATTATTATTTAGTTTAGTTTATTTATTTTAGGTTTTTTTTATTTTAGTTTAGGTTTTTTATTTTAATTTATTTTTTAGGTTTAAGTTTAGGTTTAGGTTGATTTTATAGTTTAGTTTTATTTTTTTTTATATTTTTAAGTTTAAGTTTTATTTTTTTTAAGTTTAGGTTTAACTTTTTATTTTATTTTTTAGGTTTTTATTTTATGTTTATTTTTTAGGTTTTATCTTTAATTAGGTTTATTTTTATTTTATTTTATTTTATTTAGTTTAGTTTAGGTTTAAGTTTATTTATTTAGTTTGGTTTATTTTAATTTAGGTTTTGGATTATTTAATTTTATTTTAGGTTTAGGTTATGTTTTTTAGTTTAGTGTTTAGTTTTTTTTAATTTATTTTTAGATTTAGTTTTTTATTTTGTTTTTTATTTTATTTTATTTTAGGTTTATATTATTTTTATTTTAGATTTAGTTTTTAAGTTATTTAAGTTTTTATTTTTTAGTTTAGTTTATGTTTTCATTTATTTTATTTTATTTTAGTCTTTATTTTTTATTTTATTTTTTTAGGTTTAGGTTTAGGTTTAGGTTTCAATTTTGGTATAATTTATATTTTTATTTTATTTTGGTTTAGGTTTTTTATTTATTGCATTTTTAGGTTTTATTTTGCTTAAGTTTAGATTTTTTTAGTTTTGGTCTGTGGTTAGGGTTTTTAGGTTTTTTTGGGTTTAGGGTTTAGTTTAGGGGGTTTAGGTTGTGGTTTGTGGTGGTGAGGTTTTATGGTTGTGGTTTAGGGTTCATGGTTTTAGGGTTTAAGGTTTAGGTTTAGGGCTTTTATGGCTTAGGGTTTAGGTTTTAGTTTGGGGTTTATGTTTTAGTTTAGGATTTTTAGTTTTTCTTTTAACAGAGAACAAATTGAGATTCAACATTTCTTTTTTTTTATTTCATCAACCAAGTAATAAACCAAGTTTTCTAAGACACAAGTGATGACATAGATAAAAAATGAGCATGCATAGAGAAAATAAAAAACCCTAAATAACTAGAACCATCTCTACTATAAAGATAGTTCCATAAGTAGTACATATTGATCATTCTTGAGTTCTCATCGTAACCACCTCAACCTCTCAAGTAGAAGGATCCACCATCATATCCTCGATCTCTCCCTCCACCACCATGGTTGTAACCTCTGTCGCTCCTCCCACTTCAATAACCACCACTGCTACGACCACCACCTCCATATCCACCAACACCTCCAAATCCCCCACCACCACTATCATAACTATCGCCTTCCGCTTCACCTCCATCTCTAGATCTAGACTGAGCCTGGTTGACGGTGATGTTCATCCCGTCAAGGTTTTGCCCATTCTTAGGGTTTAGGTTTATTAGTTTTTAGGGTTTAGGTTTATTTTTTAATTTATTTAGTTAATTTAAGTTTAGGTTTAGGTTTAGGGTTTGGGGGGTTTGTTTAGGTTAGGGTTTAGGTTTAGGGTTTAAAGTTTAGTGATTTAGGGTTTAGGTTTTATGCTTTTAGGGTTTAGAGTTTAGGGTTTAGGGTTTAAAGTTCTTTTTTTAAATTAAGTAGACCAATAGGTTTAGGTTTATTTAGTATATTTAGTTTAATTTATTTTTATTTTTATTTAAGTTTATTTTTTATTTTTATTTAGTTTAGTTTATTTATTTTTGTTTAGGTTTTATATTATAGTTAATTTTTTTAAGTTTAGATTTATGTTTATTTTTTAGTTGAGTTTTATTTTCATTTTATTTTTTAGGTTTAGGTTTTATTTTTTATTTTTAGGTTTAGGTTTAGGATTTTATTTTATTTTTTTAGGTTTAGGTTTTAGGTTTTTATTTTTGGTTTTATTTTTTAGTTTAGGGTTAGGTTTATTTTTAGTTTATTTTATTTTATTTTGTTTAGGTCTAGGTTTAAGTTTAGTTTCTTTTAGGTTTAAGTTTAGGTTTTATTTATTTGAGTTTAGTTTATTTGAGTTTAGTTTTAGGTTTCTTTTATTTATTTTATTTTATTTTTAATTTAGGTTTAGGTTTTTTTTTTTTAGTTTTGTGTTTAGGTTTTATTTTTTATTTATTTTTAGATTTTCTTTTTAGGTTAATTTTTTAGGATTAGGTCTTTATTTAGTTTTAATTTTATTTTATTTTATGTTTAATTTTTAATTTATTTAAGTTTTTTATTCTTAGGTTTATATTATTTTTTAATTTAGTTTAGGTTTTTATTTATTTTATTTTAGATTATTTTTATTTATTCATTTTATTTTATTTTAAGGTTTAGGTTCATGTTTAGGTTTTCATTTCAGTTTTCATTTTATTTTTTATATTTATTTTATTTAGATTTAGGTTTTTTTATTTATTTTATTTTTATGTTTTATTTAGTTTAGTTATAACTTTTTAGATTTTTAAGTTTTTAGGTTTTTAGGGTTTAGAGTTTAGGGTTTAGGGTTTAGGGTTTTAGGGTTTAGGGTTTTAGTGTTTAGGGTTTAGGGTTAGGGTTTAAAGATTAGGGATTACAGTTTAGTTTTTAGTCTTTAGGGTTTATGATTTAGGGTCACCTTAGGGTTAAGGTTTAGGGTTTATTTAGGCTTTTAAGGTTTAGGGTTTAGGGTTATGGTTAGGGTTTAGGGTTTAGGGTTTAGGGTTTATTGTTAGTTTAGAGAATAGATTTTCAGTTTTTTAGTGTTTAGGGTTAGTTTTAAGGTTTAGGGTTTAGGATTTTGTTTTTAGGGTTTAGAGTTTTTTTTTTTAAATTAAGTAAACCGATAGGTTTTGGTTTATTTAGTTTATTTTATATTTTTATTGAGGTTTATTTTTTATTTTATTTAGTTTAGTTTATTAATTTTATGTTTATTGGTTTGAGTTTAGGTTTTTTACTTTATTTTATTTTTTAGGCTTAGGTTTAGGTTTATGTTTATTTTTTAGTTTAGTTTAATTTTTATTTTCTCTTTTAAGTTTAGGTTTTCTTATTTATTATTCGGTTTAGGTTTAGGTTTTTATTTTATTTTTTTAGGTTTAGGTATTAGGTTTTTAATTTAGGTTTATTTTTTAGGTTTTATTTTTTAGTTTAGGTTTAGGTTTATTTTAGTTTATTTTATTTCATTTAGTTTAGGGTTTAGGTTTAGTTTATTTTAGTTTAGGTTTAGGTTTATTTGTTATTTTTATTTTAGGTTTAGGTTTTTTTTATATAGGGTTTAGGTTTTATTTTTTTATATTTTTTTAAGTTTTATATTTAGGTTTATTTGTTAGGTTTAGGTTTTTATTTAGTTTTATTTTATTTTATTTTACATTTAGGTTTTATTATATTTAGGTTTTTTATTTTTTTAGTTTATTTTAGGTTGTTATTTATTTTATTTTAGCTTAAGTTTTATTTTTTAGTTTATTTTCTTTTATGGTTTAGGTTTTAGTGTATGTTTTTAATTTATTTTATTTTTTATTTTATTTTGGTTTAAGTTTTTCTATTAATTTTATTTTAGAGCTTTATTTAGTTTAGGTTTATTTTTTAGCTTTTTAGGGTTTAGTATTTAGGGTTTAGGGTTAGTTTAAGGTTTATGATTTAGAGTTTAGGGTTTGGGGTTTTGGGTTTAATGTTCAGGGTTTGTTTTTATTTTTTTGGGTTTAGGGTTTAGGGTTTAGGGTTTATGGTTTTAGGATTTAGGGTTTAGGGTTATGGGTTTAGGTTTTAGGTTTACCATTCTTGTTTTAGTTTAGGGTTCAGGGTTTTTGGAATTTTCTTTTAAGAGAATAAATTTAGATTCAACATTTCTTCAATTTGATTTCATCAACCAAGTAACACACCTAGTTTTTTGAGACACAAGCGATGACATAGATTAGAATGAGCACACATAGAGCAAATCAGAAACCCTAGATAACTTGAACTGTCTCTACTATAAAGGCACATTTCCATAAGCAGCAGATCGGATGGGCCGTTCTTCAGTTCTCCTGTTCCCATCAGAACTACCCCAGCCTCTTGAGTAGTAGGATCCACCATCATATCCCTGATCTCTCCCTCTGCCCCCACCACGGATGTAACCTTCATCGCTCCTCCTGCCTCCATAACCACCACTGTTTTGACCACCTCCTCCATATCCACCAGCACCTCCAGATCCCCCACCAGCACTACGATAACCGCTGCCTCCACCTTTGCCACCCCTGCCAGATCTAGACTAAGCCTAGTTGATAGTGATGTTCCTGCCCTCAATGTTCTACCCATTCTTAGGGTTCATGTTTATGTTTAGGTTTAGGTTTATTAGGTTTTAGGGTTTAGATTTATTTTTTATATTATTTAAGTAGTTTAGGTTTTAGTTTAGGGCTTCATGTTTAGGGTTTAGGGTTTAGGGTTTAGGGTTTAGGGTTTTAGGTTTATACTTTTAGGGTTTAGGGTTTAGGGTTAGGATTTATAGCTTAGGGTTTAGGGTTTTATGGTTTATGGTTTATGGTTTAGGGTTTAGGGTTTAGGATTTATAGTTTATGGTTTATGGTTTTTTTTAAAAAAAAATTAAGTAAACTAGTCGATTGAGGTTTATTTAGTTTATTTAGTTAATTTTCTATTTATTTTAGTTTATTTTATTTTTTATTTTTATTTAGCTTTATTTTATTTTTTATTTAGTTAGGTTATTTATTTTTGATTTATTTATTTCATTTTAGGTTTTTTGTTTTAGTTTATTTTTTTAGGTTTATTTTTAGGTTTAGGTTTAGGTTTATTTTTTTAGTTGAGTTTTATTTTTATTTTATTTTAGGTTTAGGTTTTATTTTTTATTTTTAGGTGTAAGTTTAGGTTTTTATATTATTTTTTTAGGTTTAAGTTTTTGGTTTATTTTTAGGTTTTATTTTTTAGTTTAGGATTAGGTTTATTTTTTGTTTATTTTATTTAATTTGGTTTGGGTTTATGTTTAGGTTTTATTTATTTTAGGTTTAGTTTTAGGTTTTATTTATTTTAGTTTAGTTTAATTTAGTTTGGGTTTAGGTTGATTTTACTTTGTTTATTTTATCTTTATTTTAGGTTTAAGTTTTTTTTTTAGTTTAGGGTTTAGGCTTTATTTTTTATTTATTTTTAGGTTCTATTTTTAAGTTTATTTTTTAGGTTTAGGTTTTTATTTAATTTTTATTTTCTTTTATTTTAAGTTTATTTTAATTTTTATTTTATGTTTAGGTTTTATTTTATTTAACTTTTTTATTTTTAGGTTTATTTTTTTTAGTTTAGTTTAGGTTTTTATCTATTTATTTTGTTTAGTTTTTATTTTTTATTATGTTTTATTTTTAGGTTTAGGTTTAAGTTTAGGTTTAGGTTTAAGTTTTAGTTTATGTTTTTATTTTATTTTATTTTATTTATTTTATTTCAATTTTATTTATTTTATTTTTAGGTTTTATTTAGTTTAGGTTTAGGTTTTTAAGTTTTTTGGGTTTTTGGTTTAGGGTTTGGGGTTTAGGATTTTTTTTTCAAAAAAGAAAAAAATTTTTTGCCATAAGAAAAGGATTAAAGTCCTTAAAAGGGATAAATCTCAAAACTAATGCTCAAGAGCTACAATAAAAGAGATAAATCTAATACAAGAGAAAAGAAAAGGAAAAGGAAAAGGAAAAGAGGGAAAACTCAGCAATAACACTAAAACCCTCTGAGTAGATCACTAACCACTTGTAAGAACCCAAGATCTGAAGAAAAAAAACTGCAAGAAACTTAAGCAGAGATAATCTAAGAGAAAAGATGAAAAAATGTAAGAACATAGAGAGACAAAAGAAATAAAATCCACGGACAAGGCTCAGGCTTAGTCACAATCAACTAAAGGAGCAACAAAATTTGTGAGCATCGAAACAACAAAAGAAGGGTTATAGTCACAAATAATGCTACCAGCCAAAAGAAAACATCTCAGGCATCACAGCAAAACTTACCTTGACTAAGGAGCTAACCCCTAACCAATAACCCGCAAACTTCCAGTACATCAATGTTCTAATACCTGCCATCAAACCGGTAAAACAAAGAAATAGTAGGAGCAGCAACAACACAAAAGAAAAAATAATACCAAACGAACAAGGGTAAAACAATAACCTCAATGATAAATGTAGCCACCGAAAAGGACCCACAATCCAAACCAAGATGAACCACCAAAAGCGGAATGGAGAAAATGCAAAGACCAACCAAACCAAACTATAGTAGAACCAAAACCATAAAGGAGTTAAGCCAAAACCTAAATAAACTCAAAGAAACTAGGGGAAACAACGACAAAAAATAAGGCAAAACCATAAGCACTAAAAGCCAACAAACAAAGAAAACCAACCACTTGAAAGAAAATCCAAACAAGCCAAAGCAATACCCAAAAGTAGGAGACAAGGCACCAATCACCCAAGTGCCAGGACAAAGGCCAACAAAACAACCATGCCAAACCAACCAAAGAAAAATCAAACAGCTAAAAAAAATAACAAAATTCTAAAAGAATCTAACATATGGCAGACCAGATTTACCTAAATTAGACAAATCTCTTAAATGCTTAGGAATATTATCATTGGTAAACAAAATAAAGTATGAAAGCTCACACCCCAAACTAGCTAAAAAATTAGCACAAGAGTTACCTTCTTTTAAAATATGTGTAATTTTAAAAGAAAGTTTAGGGATAATAGATTTAATATTTTTAATTAAATAGAAAAGCCCAACATTACCCTTATGGTTAGAATTGATCCTACCAACAACCATCTTAGCATCAAATTCCAACCAAATAGCCTAAAAATTTCTCTCTAAATAAAGCTTAAGAGCATAAAAAATAGCCATCAATTCAACAAAAATAACTGATTTAGTAGAAAGAGGAGTGGGAAATGCAAAGATAATATTCTCATGATTGTTTCGAAAAGTACCTAAATTTAGGGCTTAGGGTTTAGGGTTTAGGGTTGTAGGTTAAGGGTTTAAAGTTTAGGGATTAGGGTTAGTTTTAGGGTTTAGAGTTTAGGGTTAGGGTTTATTTTTTTATTTTTTTTATTTTTTTTAAATTAAGTAAACTAGATGGTTTAAGTTTATTTAGTTAATTTATTATTTATTTTAGTTTAGTTTATTTTTATTTTTATTTAGTTTAGTTTATTTATTTTAAGTTTATTTATTTTATTTTAGGTTTTTTATTTTACTTATTTTAAGGTTTATTTTTTAGGTTTAGGTTTATTTTTTAGTTTAGTTTTATTTTTATTTTATTTTTTAGGTTTAGGTTTTATTTTTTCTTTTTAGGTTAGGGTTTATTTTTTTATTTTTTTTATTTTTTTTAAATTAAGTAAACTAGAAGGTTTAAGTTTATTTAGTTAATTTATTATTTATTTTAGTTTAGTTTATTTTTATTTTTATTTAGTTTAGTTTATTTATTTTAAGTTTATTTATTTTATTTTAGGTTTTTTATTTTTAGCTTATTTTTTTTAGGTTTATTTTTAGGTTTAGGTTTATTTTTAGTTTAGTTTTATTTTATTTTATTTTTTTTTAGGTTTAGGTTTTATTTTTCTTTTAGGTTTAGGTTTAGAGTTAAATTTTATAATTGATTTATTTTTTTGGGTTTTATTTTTAAGTTAAGATTTAGGTTTATTTTTAGTTTATTTTATTTTATTTAGTTTTGGTTTAGGTTTATGTTTAGTTTATTTTTAGGTTTTATTTATTTAGTTTAGTTTATTGTTTAGGTTTTGGTTTTATTTATTGTTTAGATTTTAGCTTTAGGTTTAGGTTTATCTTCTTATTTATGTTTTTTTTTATTTTATTTTAGGTTTAGGGTTTTTTTGTTTAGGGTTTAGGTTTATTTTTTATTTATTTTGGGTTTATGTTTAGGTTTATTATTTAGGTTTAGGTTTTATTTAGTTTTTTATTTTATTTAGGTTTTTTATTATTTTTAGTTTAGTTTTAGTTTTTATTTATTTTATTTTAGTTTAGTTTTTTTATAATTCTTTTTTGTCTTAGGTTTATGTTTTTGTTCACGTTTAGGTTTAGATTTTAGTTTAATTTTTTATGTTATTTTTGTTTAGTTTTTTTTTATTTATTTTATTTTTAGGTTTTATTTAGTTTAGGTTATTTTAGTTTATTAGGGTTAGGCTTAGGGTTTAGGTTTAGGCTTTTAGAGTTTAGGGTTTTAAGGTTTAGGTTTAGGATTTAGGGTTTATTTTATTTTAATTTATTTTAGTTTATTTATCTTAGGTTTATTTATTTTAGTTTATGTTTTTATTTTAGTTTACTTTTTAGGTTTAGGTTTAGGTTTATTTTATTTTTTTTTTAGTTTTATTTTATTTTATTTTGGTTTAGGTTTTATTTTTTTTGTTTTTAGGTTTAGGTTTAGGGTTTTATTTTATTTTTTGTTTATTTTTAGGTTTTATTTTTTTAAGTTTATGTTTATTTTTAGTTTATTTTATTTTATTTAGTTTAGGTTTAAGGCTTATAACCGCCTGGAATTGTAGCCAGCTTTGTCCTCTTATGCTTTAAATTCATGTAGGCAAGTCTTTTGAGTTGTAATATAGCTAGGGTAGTTATTATTTTGAAAGAGACTAGAGTCCTTAAATCCACTCCCTAAGATACTAGAGGATGAGTGGTATGAGTAATGACTTAATCTACAAAAGCAAAATCTTTTCAAATTTTATTTCAATTTTGACACTTCATTTTGACAAAGACTTTAGGATTTTGATGCTTATATGCATGATGAAAATAGGTTATGGGCCAAATCAACTAGAAGATGGTGTGCTCCACCACAAGGGATACCCTCACAAGTCAAGCATTCCCCTATCTTGCAAGGATGTTATGAGACATTCAACCATTCAACTAAGGGATTGTTAAATATTTTAATTATCTTATTTAGAACCTAGGCTTTATGGTGAGGATATGAGTTATTTTAAATATTAATTGTGAGTTATTATTTAGGGTAGAGAAATTAGTTTTATCCTAGGTGTATAATCGCATCCAAGCCACACATTAAAGCATCAAACATATAAGAAACTAAGAAAAGGCATGTTGTTTCTAATGCGTAATCTAAGTACAACATCAAACAATTTTATTGACTACCATAAAAGAATAAAAGCTGGTGCGGTCGGTTCTATCATACACCCCGAAAAGAGAAAATGGGTGGCCGAGCTCTACCCATATACAACCTAGTATATAAAATAATTATTACAATTACAATTAATAAATTCTATGGGGGGCCTTCAAGTATTCATTATTCATGTCTCCTTCATTTCTTCATATATTTGCTTCCTTTGATGTGGTAGGCTTTAAGGCATCACATGGCACCCCAGGACTAAGCCATCTAGCCAATGCTTAATATCTCTAATCCTAATTCATAATGCAAAATTAAATTAAAAAATAGGAAAAGTAAATCTAAGTACACCAAAATAAGTGTTAGCTAAACACACATAAAACCAAAGTAGTTATATCTATAATTTGAACATAGCACCCGAACATGGGTAAAGCCCACCTAACTTGGATTATGCTTATGGGCTTAAGCAACCTCAAAATTATATTTATTTTTAACTTAAGCACAATCCCCTGCAAAAAATAATGTTATACTATCAACGACCTAACGTCCAACCTACAATCCATATTCCTAACATCCAACCTAAAAATATTACATCACAAAATAAAACAATATAAACCATACAATCAACACATCGACCTAAACTAATTCTAAGTTCGATGACTTAGTATTCTAGTGTGTGAAAAAAGGGTTTGTGTGACAAGACATTACTAGGCTTCTTTAGTTTAAGTTTTATTTGGAGTTTGAATTTGTTAAATATTTTCCTTTAGCTGGTTTTAATTTAAATGATTTAATGATTTATTTTCCATTTTTATTTTACTTTTATTTACTTAAAGTGATATTTAGATTTTCAAGAATGAAGAGTAGAATGAATTCCATTTTTGGATGGAACTCAACATATTCTACACCTAACTCCTTAAGAGTCTAACTAAGGTCCTTAAGTATCTTAATTAGCCCATTTGAATTTATGTGATTGATTTTATTTGATTAATGTTTGTTTGATTTAAATTTGATTTTTAAAATTTGAGTTTACATAATCTTCATTTATTTTGATTGATTAATTTTGGATTAGATATTTTGATTTAATTAAATTTTGATAATTCAATATCCTTAATATCTAATGGAGTTTAAGTTTATTTAATTTCATATATTCTGATTGATTACTTTTGGATTAGATATTTTGATTTAATTAAATTTTGATAATTCAATATCTTTAATATCTAATCTTTTTTTTTTGGTTTTAATTCTATATGATTATTGTCATTTCAATGTTTTTTTTAAATTCATTGATTTTTATTATTTTATTTGAGTTTGATTTGGATTGGTGAATGTATTTTAATTTACTTATGATTTATTTGAAGTTTAATGTGTTCTTTCATTTGAATTCTAATTAAGGGTTTAACTTATTAAATTTAGCCATCTAGTTTATATAAATGATTATCTCTTTAGCTTAATGATTATTCTCTTATCTTAGTTCAATTGGTTTGTTTATTTGGATTTTATTTTTGTTTAACTTATTTTGCTATTGATTGAAATTTTGAGTAATTGGATATGATTTAATAAATTTCGAGTTTATACTTAATTTTATGTTTATTTGATTTGATTATGATATTTAGAATATGAATTATACAAGTTTGCTCATGTTTTTTTCTTGACTTTAATTGTCTATGTCCCAAGGGATGTGAGTTTATATATATATATATATATATATATATATATATATATATATATATATATATATATATATGTGTGTGTGTGTGTTTTAAAATGTGATTTGAATTAGTTAAGAATTCCTCCAAAATTTTATATGAATAACTAATCAAATAAAGCTTAGCCAATTGTAATAGTTGAGTTAATTATAATTAAGGATATGTCACATAACTAAATTTTCTTTTGAATTTAGAATCAACATAAAACAATAAGAGATTAAATTGATTTTATAATTAACTTTCATAAATTCTGTTCAAAGAACTTTTTATATTCGATTATAATATTTATAATACTATTGGTTTAGTTAATTTTTTTTCTCCATTTATACTAAGTTTTACTTAGATTTTATGATAATTTAATTTGCACTTTTTTTTGTTTGATCACATATTATTTTTTTTTTATTTTGTTTGGAATTCTAAAGATTGATTAAAACCCTTTCTTAGATTCGATTGAATTTAATAATAAATAAAATAAGGTGGATTAATCGTTATCATTCAATCAAAAATCAAATGGCCCATGAGTTAATCATGGCTTGATAGATGGTATCAAATCACTACGCCATTCATCCTAATCAAAACTATTCATTTCAAACACATAAAATAAACAGTTTTGCTTTTGTCTCTAAACTCTCACCAAAAGGATTAAAAAGTAAAGTGCACGACTTCTAAAGGTTGGATCCTAACTATGCTCGCATTCAACACATCAAACATAAGATCCCTAAGGCTTTCTAAGCGTTTAAGAATTATACCTCACTAGAGCTAATGTCTAGTGGATTCTGACGAAGAGCTGGCTTCATTTAGAAGAAACAAAGCCCTATTGAGATGCTTGTTGGGTTGGATCAATACTTTAGCTAGCATTCCTTTTCTTTGCTCATATGGTTCACTTTAAATGCTTCCTCACTGATTGAAGATAGTGTTCATTGAATTGGTCAATTTGACCTTTGTTGAGACATGAGGGAGCTTTGCCGGATGTTCTAGGCTTGCCTCCTCACTAAGTATCCCATAAGCTCACTCACGCTACTTACCAGCTTCATCATTCTCTAGAAAAATAGTTAGAAGCAAGGGAAATATCTCCCTTACATGCGCTTGGGTTGTGTAGAGAAGAGTAGTTCAAATGCAGGCCAATGGAGGGAAACCTGGATGGAGAATTGGAGGTAGTGGAATGCAGGCTAGAAGAAGGAAAGGAGGTTCAACATATAAAGAGATTAAAGTTGCTGCAGTATTTTTGTAAGGAAATATGGAGAAGATCAAGTGTTGGCTGCCTAATAGAGGAAGAGGGCGAGAGGAGAGAGGCTCGATGCTATAGCATGATACTATTGAACTAAAAATGAGAGGGATGAGAAGAATGCCTGTAGCTAGAAAGAGTTTAAAGAGGACTTGATTTTGCATTGAGTTGGAGCGATGAATATTCTCATAGGTTATAGTACCTCTTGACCTATGGGCTTGGAGATGAAGCTTTTTTATGGATAAGAGTGTCGGGCATGAGTCTCTTTGCAGTGCAGTAAAGAGAGGGAGGTGTGTGGCTAGCCTTTGAATCGATCAGAGGGAGGAAATCAAGCAGCAAGAGGATGAGATCTTTCTCACGTCTGATATGGAGAGTGAAGGATGAACAAAGGGACTCCAATCCCATGTGGCTAGCCTTCGATCCGATGAAATGAGATGCAGGGATGGGTTTGACTGCTCTTGTATGAAGGAAGATGTGAGAGAGGTCGAGCTTCTCTTAAAAAATGGCAAGGATGAGAGGCTATGTATGCAAGGAGAAAAATCTCCACTTTCTCTCTTGTTCTTGTCCAGTTCGTGGGGATGAAAATGGAGGAGGAGATGGTATTCGACAACAGAAACATGGAAAAGAGTCTCACATGATTGCTATTTTTATATTTTATTTTTTGTCGAGGATTGGGAGGCTCTGTATGGATAGAGAGGGAGAGAGAGAGATGGCTTGCGTGCTCCAAGCGGGTAAGATAAGATATTTTATTTTATTTTATTTTTTTAAAGCTGGAGAGTAGGTTTTCATTTGAATTCAAAATAAAAAATTTATTTGAGATTCACGTGAAATAAAAAAAAGACTTGATGCTTTTGCTAGCATTAATAAAAGAGTGATGTCCAAATTTATTATTATTTTATTTTAATTTTTAATGGGATAAATGTGGCATAAGAATGATAACATACATTTTTGATAAAAAAATATTTTTTTTCTTGGTGTCATGTGACTAAGGATGGAATTCTTTTTGTTATTGTGTTTTTTATAGACTTATTCCTTTTTTTATTTATAAATCTTAGCAATTTTTAATAGTTTTGATATTATAGTCTTAATTTAACTGAAGTCTATAAATTATATATACCATAATTAATTATTATTCAAATTGTGTATTTATTATTTATTTAGTAGTTAATTATTTTGATTTAATTTTAATCAAATTTATATTTGATGTTCAAATTTAATTATATTTGGACTTAGGTCAAATGACTTTTCACTTAGTGGACAATGGGTCAACTTGTCAAATGATTTTTTTATTTTGTGTCCCATCTTGATTTTTTTTTGTTATTTTTGTTTTATACATTGATTTTATGTTTTTGAATCAATTTAATTTAGTTTAATTTTGATTTAATTTAATTTTATTTGGACTAAGGTGATTTGGAGCTTATTTGTATATTTTGGGTCAAATGGGTTATGTTAGGTTTGACCTTAGCTTGATTGATTTGATTGTATATTTTGGTATGGCTTGAAGGATTGATTAATTCATGAGAAAATCAATTGAGTTAGGTTTGATTTGGATGAGATTTTGCTAATCCATGAAATTGGCTTAAGGGTTTGGATTTAGATTTTATTTGATTTTGATTTAGGTTTAGATCATGATTTAAAGTTGAGTTTGAGTTTGAATTTGATATATTGATTGAAGGTTTGGGTGATCTTTGAAAATAAATTGAATTTGGATTGATTTGATTTAGCTAAGGCTAAGTCTATGATAAATCATGCTTAGGAAGGATTTTGATTTTTTGATTGATCATGATTCAATCATTTGATTTGATTTGAAAGATTTCTATATTTGAATAGAATTTGAGTTTTATTTGGTTTGAGAAGGTGAACAAAGGTGATTTAGGCTATAGAGTAGGTGAGTCTCCTTAATTGGGGCATAGTAATCTATGGTTAACCCTAAGTCTTTGAGCTTGGGTTAAGTGTTCACCTAATTGCTAGAAGTGTCTTATGACTAAGTCTTAGTGTCTAGAAGACTCATGGGTCTGAAAGAGGTTAAGAACTCACTAAAGTGAGGTCAACAAGAAATAGGTGTGGTGAAAGGGACACCACATATGGCGTTAGAGATGATCAAACATCAAAATGTTGCAAGTACTAAAAGAAAATGATCTATGCCAAAGTTTAAAGGTAGATAGAATCACGATCTTAGTGCTAACTTATGCCAAGGGCAAAGAGAACAAAGTAGATTTGGTTGGAATTTAATGTTAGAGATGAAGGAATATCACTAAATCACACAATGGGCATGACATGTGAGAGGTTTGTCTGAGGGGCATAAAGAGAAATCGAGGATTGAGTATATGAACCTTCCACTGGGAAGTAGGTTCAAGCTATCCACTGGACATATGGATTTGAGTTTGATTGTGAATATGATTTGTTTTATTATGTCTCCACTGGGGATAAGAATATGTAACCTACTGGGGATCAAGATCAAATTAATTTTAATTTATTTTATTCTAATTGATGTGGATACATATCCACTAGGGATATGGATTTGAATCGCTAGGGATTGAGAATGTGAACCTTCCACTAGGGAAGCAGGTTTGAGCTATCTGCTAGGGATAAGAATTTGATTGGCTTTCTTATGGCTCCACTAGGGAGAATGATTATGAATTGAGGGTACATCCACTGGGGACATAAGCCTGGTTGAATTTGTTAGGTTTAGATTTTGATTTAGGCTAGGGGAAAATCTGATTCTTATTGGGGTGAAGTTTGTTTTTTTTTTTAATTTGACTCCACTAGGAATGTTGGTTTAAAATTTGGTTGCATAAAGGAATATACGAGAGAGGCAGGCTTCTCTTAAAAAAAATGGTGAGGATGAGAGGCTCTATACACAAGGGAGAAAGAGCTCTGGTTTCTTCTTATTCCCATCCAGTTCATGGGATGAAAGTGTGGGAGGAGATGGTATTCGACAGTAGAAACATGGAAAGGAGTCTTAGCCCGTGATTGCTATTTTACTTTCAGGATGGGAGGCTCATGGAGAGAGAGAGAGAGAGAGAGAGAGATGGCTCGTGTGCTCCAAGTGGGTAAGATAAGATATTTTTTTTTAAATCTAGAGAGCAGGTTTTCATTTGAATAGAAAATAAAAAAATTATTTGAGATTAACATGAAATAAAAGAGACTTGATGCTTTTGCTAGCTTTATTAAAAGAGTGACAAATTTATTATTATTTTATTTTATTTTTTTTTGAGATAAATGTGGTGTGAGAATGATAGCATACATGCTTGATAAATATATATATATATATATATATATATTCTCTTGGTGTCCATTGACTAAGGATGGAATTTTTTTTGTTATTGTTTTTTTAGACTTATTCTTTTTTATTTATAAATCTTCACAATTTTTAATAATTTTGATATTATAGTTTTAATTTAACTAAAGTTTATAAATTATATATACTATAATTAATGATTATTCAAATTGTATATTTATTATTTATTTAGTAGTTAATTATTTTGATTTAATTTTAACCAAATTTATATTTGATGTTCAAATTTAATTATATTTCTATTTTAATTATACAATGACAATGTTGATAGTTTTTTTTTGTTATATGATTGATTTTCTAATTTTGATAGTTTGATTAGCTTGCTAATTATATTTTGTTTCAGTTGGGCTTCATTGATTCAAATGATCAATTTGGCTCAATTATGTGTTTGGGTTACACTCATGTTCGATTAAGTGTTTAAGATGATTTGGAGTAATTGATCTCACTTGATTTGATGTAGATTTAGATTTAAGCCCATTTTGACCAAAATTGGGCTTAATGGGTGACATTGGACTTATTTGAGTTAAATGATCAATTTATTAAATTAAACGCAATGGTTGGCTAAATTTTATCTAATTATAAATTTAAAATGATTTTGGATGTTTGATTTGAATTAATTTTCTATTTAATTTGAATTTAGATTTAATTGGATCATTTGGGTCTACTTGGGTTAGGTGGCCAAATCAACCCATTTGGATCTTCATTAAATTTAGATTTGTTTAGTTTTAGACTCAAAAATGTTCATTTGATGATTTTGAGTCTTTGGAGTGGCTCAATTTGATCAAATTTTAATTTGTTGACTTTTATCTTAGTGGAGCCCACATGGGTCAACTCTAGGTGAAATGACCTATTCGATATTTTATGTCCCATATTGATTTCTTTTTTAGTATGTTTGTGTTTATGCATTGATTTCATGTTTTTGATTCAATTTAATTTAGTTTAATTTTGATTTAATTTGATTTTATTTGGACTTAGGTGATTTGGAGCTTATTTAAATATTTTGGGTCAAATGGGTTAGGTTAGGTTTAATCTTCGCTTGATTGATTTGATTGTAGATTTTGGCATGGCTTGAAGTGATGATTGAAGGATTGATTAATTTATGAGAAAATCAATTGAGTTAAGTTTGATTTGGATGAGATTTGGCTAAGTCGATGAAATTGGCTTAAGAGTTTTGATTTGGATTTTATTTGATTTGGATTTTGGTTCAGGTCATGATTTGAAGTTGTGTTTGAGTTTGAATTTGATAAATTGATCGAAGGTTTGAATTGATCTTTGAGAAAATCAATTGAATTTGGATTGATTTGGATTTGTCTAAGGCTATGTCCATAAGATAAATCATAGGGGTTAGGAAGGATTTTAATTTTGGATTCAATAATGGGCTTCAGTCATTTGATTTGGATTTGAATTTGGATTTTTATATTTGAATTGAATTTTAGGTTTTGTTTGAGAAGGTGAACATAAGTCAAATTTAGGCAATAGAGAGGGTGAGTGTCCTTAATCCCTAAGGCATAGCATAATCCTATGGTTAACCCTCTAAGTCTTTAGGCTTAGGTTAAGTGTTCACCTAATTTTTAGAAGTGTTTTGTGACTAAGGATGTCTTAATGTCTAGAAGACCCATAGGCCTAAGAAGAAGAGGTTGAGAACTCACTCCAAAAGTCAAAAGGACCCACAATAGGTGTGGTGTAAGCGAGGCACACACGTGTGGCGTTGACCGAGATGATCAACAACATCCAAAGGATTGCAAATACTAACGAAAATGATCTATGTCTAAGTCCGAAAGGTAGATAGAATCACGATCTTAGTGCAATGCAACTCAACTTATGACAATGGCATAAGAGAATAAAGTAGATTTGGTTGGAATTTCAAATTAAGGACATGAAGGAGATCCTCTAAGGGATCACACATGCATTGGGCATGACATGTGAGAGGTTTATGCTGAGGGAATAAAAGGTGAAATCCACTAAGGATTGAGTATATGAACCTTCCAGTAGGGAAGCAAGTTCAAGCTATCCACTAGGGATATGAATTTGAGTTTGATTGTGAATATGATTAGTTTTGGTGTGTCTCCACTAAAGATAAGAATCTATAATCCACTGGGATCAAGATCAAATTAATTTTAATTTATTTTATTTTAATTGATGTTGAGGCATATCTGCTAGGGATATGGATTTGAATCTGTTAGGGATTGAGAATGTGAACGTTCTAATAGGGAAGCAGGTTTGAGCTACCTGCTGGGGATAAGGGTTTGATTGGATTTCTTATGGCTCTACTAGGGAGAATGATTTTGAATTGAGGGTTCATCCATGGGGACATAAGCCTAGTTGAATTTATTAGATTTTGATTTTGATTTAGGCTCTACCAGGGAGACTAATTTGATTTCCACCTCGCTAGGCTGAAGTTTGGTTTGTTCGATATGTTTAATTTGACTCCACTGAAGGTTGGTTTTGAATTTGGTTTGTTATGGACCTTCGTGCGATGGAGAGAAGGAGCCAAATGCTTTGTCCTATTTTAGATTTACAAATCCAAAGGGGTAGTCCACCTGCCATAGGGTAGGGCTATCCGACCTAAGTGTTGCCTTTCGGTCTACAACGAATATACTTAGAAGAAAGTGTAGCAGACTTTTGTCTTCCAAAGCAGGGATCAGTCATTGGGGTGATATGTCGATGGCACAATAAATCAAACCTGACCTAAGACGATTACTGACAAAGTGCCATTGAGGATCTTACCTAAACTCAAGAGTAGTCTTGATGATTAATTTGCTTTATATTGATTTGATTTGATTTAATTTAATTTGGTGTGTTAAGTTGTCGACCCTATTGGTGTGCGATGGACCCACTGAGAAGGGGCTATGTCGGGCTTGCCCTATCTCAGATTTACAAGTCCATAGGGGTAGTTTACCAACCAGAGGGTAGGACTATACGACCTAAGGGTTTCCTTCCGGTGTGCAAGGGTTATGCTAAAGAAGAAAATGTATCAAACTTACATCTTTCAAAATGGGGAACAATCATTGTGGTGACTTGCTGGTGGCGCAACAAATCAAACCTAACCTAAGGTGACTACTGAGTGAATGCTGCTGAAGACTTATGTTAGCTCAATAGTAGTCAGGATTAATTTGATTTGATGGATCCCATCAGTGTGCAATGGACTGCATTGAGAAGGGGCTCTATCGGCCATGGCCTATCTCAAATTTATCATTCCAAAGGGGTAGTCTACCGGCCAAAGTGTAAGATTATCCAACTTAAGGGGTGCCTTTCGATGTGCAATGGCTGTACCATGAAGAAAGCATATTAGACTTACATATTCCTAAGCAAGGACCAACCACTAGGGTGACCCATTGATGTACAACAGATCGACCCCAACCTAGGGCTGCCCATCAGTGTGCAATGATCATCTTTGGAAAGAATGTGTAGACTTACATCTTCAATGAGAAAGGGTAACTGTGGCAAAATATATTGAACGACCTAAAGGACTACTAAGAGAGTGTTGTGGGGACTTATCTCAACTCAAGAGTAGTCATTCTATAGAGTTTTGCTACTTTCTTGTTGACTTCATTTTGGAGGGATTTCTCAACTTTTCATCATAGATCTAGGACTCTTGTGACTAAGAGCTCCTTTAAGTCACTTATAGTGATTAGGTGAACACTTAACCTAAGCCTAAAGACTTATAAGGGTTAGGCATAGGAATAAGTTATGCCTTAGAGACTTATGAAGACTTACCTACCTATAGCCTAAACCCAATCTATGCTTTCCTCCTCAAACCAAAGCTCAAATTCAACTCAAATACCAAATCTAAATCCAAATTCCAAAGCAAATGATTGAAACCCATAATCAAATCCAAAAATCAAAACCCTTCCTAAGCCCATTGATTTCATCTTATGAACTTAGCCTTAACCAAATTCAATTGATTTTCTCCAAGATCAATTCAATCCCTCAATCATTTATCAAATCCAAATCCAAATTCCAAACCAAATGAGTAGAACCCATGATCAAATCCAAAATCAAAATCCTCTCAAAGCCTTATGGTGGAATTCCATAAACCTAGTTAAATCTCCTCCCAATTTAACCAAATTTGATTGATCTCTTCATGAATCATTTATATCTTCATTTATACTCACAAACATAAATGAGATATAAACTCAAATAACAAAACTAAATCAATGTAAATCAAAGCCAAATCCCTCTTAAGCCCTATGGACCTATCTCCATAAGCTTAGCCAAATCTCATAAATCAACCCAAAATCAATTGGTTTCTTTATAAACCTATTACTCACTTACTCAAAGTGGCCAATTTTACAGACCAAAATCAATTCAATTCAAATCAAATAAATTCAAATCCAAACTTAATGTCATGATTGAATCATCCTATTAATCAATTGGCATGAATTTCAAAACCAAGTCAAATATTTTTGACCAAATTAAACCCAAATCCATATGAACTCATAAATAGCCAAATACAACCAAAACCAATTGATTACAACCAATGGCTCAATCATTCCAAATTCAATTGACAAACCATAATGACCTCAATTCACTATTGGTCAATCCAACTTAGCCCAAATTGACTAAAAACAAAATATAAATAAACCAATTGATTGACCAAAGCCTATTATTTTCAAATAACCAATTGAACTTGAACCAACATCCAACCCAACCAATTTGTGATTTGGTCATTTGAATATTTTGACATATATGAATCAAGCCATAATCAAATCAAGCAAATTGAACCAAACTAATGACACCAATACCCAAAATAATTGGCCAACTTGGCCCAACCCAATTCCAATTGTCAAGACCCAACTAAACTTAATTTGACTAAATGATTATTCTCAAAACCAATTGACTTTCAAATTCAAAATTTAAAAACCCTTGACATGAGGCAAATCACTTTTGGTCATTTCTCTTCTTGCAACTTGGCGCCATCCATTGGGCAACTTAGGCACAAACATTAACTTGACCAATGGTTTCCCCTTGACCACATGGAGATGAAATCACCTCCCAATTCTATTAGAACATTTGAAAGCCATAACACCCACACTCCATGGCGGCCACTCACACCCTCCTCCACTCAAGTGAAGCTAGCTAAGGTGATTCCCTACCCAAATTGAGCTCCCCATGGTATCCATTTGATCAAAATAACAAATAAACTAGCCATTGATCAAATGAGGGGTATACCTCTTATTCTTGAAATCTAAGACACACTGTTCAAACCTTACCACATCACACTAGGTGTTCCAAGGTTTCAAGTTCATTCCTATTAATTTTATGAAAACAAAAAATAGATCCCAATCATCCATTTGCTCAAACCTCCATCAAAGTGCAATTAACTTTGCCACCCATCCTTGAGCTGACAAGTGAGAATGAATCATCTCCCAAGCTTCCCCATCTAGAGGTGACTCAATCAGCGACCACTTTAATCCCTACCTTGGCCATCCATGAAAATCCACTCAAATCGGGCTAATAGCTTTGTGTCTACTAAATGAAGCTTCAACAATCTTTGGAACCGCTAGTCCTATGCTTTGTGAGGTATGCCATTGAAACTAACCTATAGCTTAAAATGGTTTGGAGATTTTTGAAGAAAAGTTTCATGTCATGAGATTTCCACCATTAGATATCTTCATTTTGCTTCCTTGATGGTGTGAAATTGATTTGATCTCCATTCTAGCTCGAGTAAGCTCAGATCGAGCAATGAGCGATAGCGATCTCTCTCTCTCTCTGGGAGGAGGCATCATGGACCATCTATTGCATGGTCGATCAAATCATGCTAGATCAACCAAATTAATCCTACTTAACTATGGGTTTGATCATGGTCATCCAATCTTTGATCAAATGGCTCATGAGAAAGCATGTCCACCACCGGCTAACTCAACTATGCGATGTGATAACTTAAATAACCAATGTCATGGTGCCATGTGGAAAGCACACCATGTCAACATGCCACGCACCGACAGGATTAGGGCTTCAAATAGGGTTAAGTAATCCATTTTTAATGCTGAAATTTCCAAAATTCATAACTATTTATAGAAAAATCTAAAAAATACAAATGTGGGCTCATTCTAAAGTTATTTTAGAGTGGAATCCATTAAAATTATCCTTAATTAATTTTGAATTTTAATTTTGGCTTAATTAAGGTTTAATTTAAACTTAATTAGCTTAATTACTCCTTAATTAATCATCCAATTGATTTCAAACTTTTTGAGGATGTTTAGGGGACCTCCTACCTCCCTATTTTTCTTGGAATATATTGGTTGGTTAATTAGGAAATTGATTGATTAATCCTAATTACCTTCTTAACTTGATAATTAAATATATGAAAGTAATTAATTCATTATTTGGACTCCTTATTGTTGAATAGTAGGCTTAGGGAATGAGATTGGGGCTTCTCCCAATCCTTTCCTAATTTTCATCTTTTCATCCAAAAAATACTAATTAATGATTAGTTAATTAATCAATGACTTAATTGGCTAAATTAAAACTCAACTTATATGAATTCATGCTTGATTAAATGGATAACTTATGGAATTAGGTTGGGACCTCTTTTCAAACCTTTTCTCTTAAGTCCATCTCATTTTGAAAAGATAATCAAAAGTTGATAATTAAGATGAAAAATGAATTAATGGACTAATCCTTTGATCAATTAAATTAAAATTTTAATTAAATCTAATTTCCCTAATTAATCCTTGGGTAGTTCTTTAGGTGTTCAATAACTAAGAGAGAAAGAAATTATGGTTAGCTCACATGTGAGAAAACCATAAAAGTAATTAAGTGAGTTCCTTAAGCTTAATTAATTAATGATTGTGAGCTAATTGCATTAGGCCCCTTTAATTTCATAGGAGCATTGCTATTTACTTTTCAATTTATTTGCATATCATATTAGCTCATAATTGTTTAATTAATTACCTTTAGGTAACATAGGTAAGGGTTTAATTAATTGATTTAATCCATGCTTAAACAATTCATAAAATCAACCTAATTACTTTTCATTAAATCAAATTAATTCACATATGGGGAATGGGATTAGGATTAGCAAATCTTTCTCACATTTCTTAAATCAAATAAAATATGAAAATGGAATTAAGGAACTTTGGTTTGTTTAAATGACCTTGTTTAATATGATTGTCCTTAGGAATTAATTAGATTGAATGAAATTATGTGCTTATATTCTTTTATTTCTCTTCAATTGTATTAAATGTTGTATGCCACTTGTAATCATACATTCATCCTTTTCAAAAATTAATCAAATGAAATGACTTCTTTTATGTCAAGTTGCATGTGCTGGCTTAAAGTAAAATATGTTTTTCTATTATCACTATTACATAGAAAATTAAATGTAAAGTATATAAATCAACTATAACACATAGAGTAATGATAATTATGAGTATTTATAAGCTTGTATGTGGTTACAACTTAGAACATGTGATTTGAAGTTCTCTTTTCTTTAATCTTCATGAATTCACATAAGGATATGAATATTAACAAGTGTATAGTTCATTTGAAAAGGACACAACACTTGCTTGGGTTTATTCTTATGTATATCCATGTTAGAATTTAGATAGAATTTTAGCTCACATGTATAAAAAAATCAAAATATAATTCTTGCATGGTTTACATTCTTATAGTTGCTTGTACACTCATGAGTATTTAAGAATAATGAGTATGTTTAGGATGGACACCCGGGGATGCATGGCTTTAAGTAGCCCCAAGGAGGTTCCTACCTCATTCTCCTTATCAAACAATGGTGAAGTACTTGCTTATAACTTTTATACACTTGTGTGTGCATTTGGCTAATGAGTGAAAAAACTCACCATATTCCATATGCATAATTCAAAACAAAAAAAATAATTTTTGCATGATTTTCCATTCTTATAGTTGTTTATACATCCACATGTATTTGAGAATAGGGGTATATCTAGTCCACGGACACTGGGATGCATAGCTTTAAGTGGCCTCAAGGAGGTTCCTACCTCATTCACCTGGTCAAACAATGGAGAAGTACTTTCTTAGAAATTTCATACATTTGAATGTGTATTTAGCTAATGAATGAGAATCCTCTTTTTTAAAAAATCATTCATGCATTCCACATTTAAGTGTGCCAAAAACATATTGTATGCATATATATGTTTAGGACTTAATCATATTGCATGCTACATATGATGGAAAGAAATGAACAAACATGTGTTGTGTGATAGTAATTAACTCTAATTAATCTTAAGATGCCTTTCTTATTGAATAAGATTATTTAAAGTGAACCTAAACTTAGGATTAATTAAAATATGTAATAATCCATTCATTAAAAAATTGATTAATTAATATGCATTTGATGTGGCTTAAGGTAGGGATAAAAGAGGGTGATCCTCTCCCTTTTTTTTCTCTTTATAACACTTAGCTGTTAAGTGTAAACCAATTAAAACAAAAGAAAACATTAAGTAAAACTTATAAACCAATTAAGCCACTTAAAAGTGAAATCATCCTTTCTCACTCAAAAATTATAATGAGCCTAGTTAAGACATACCACATAAGCTTTAATAGACACACCTTAGATTAAGTCACCACTTTTATCCTTATGTTAGGGCAGTGCATGGTTTTATGTATGTTACATTTTATGATTTATTGTTATAGAATGGATCTTAGGGTATATGCTTCATAGACTAGATGTTATGCCGTGATTAGCCTAATTATGTTTTCTACAAGAGATTGTGATTAAGGGATGCTTAAAATAAATATAAAAGCTCTCTTTTGTAGGTTGCTTAACCGGACATGTGGACTTGGTTACCCTTGTGTAGGGTGCTAAGTCCAAATTATACATATAACTGCTTGGTTGTATGGTGTGTTTAGCTAACACTTGTCTTGCAGGTATAGTTAGATTTACTTTTTTATATTTTAATGTAATTTTGCATTAGGAATCAGGATTAGTGTTATGGGGGATTAGGATGAGTGGAGGCTAGAAGGCTTTGTCCTGGGAGGCCCCCGTGATGCCTTTGAAGCAAGCAAATCCAATCGAGGAATGAAGGAGACATGAAGAATGAAGAAATGAAGACCTCCATAGCATTTATTTATTTGTAATTGTAATTATTCTTTCATATCGGGTTGTATAAGGGTAGAGCTCGGCTACCCATTTCTCTTTTCGGGTTGTACGATGGTACCCGACCTCACCGCCTGTTATTCTTTTATGTTGGGTTTATAAATTATTTGATATTTTGTTTACAATTGCAAAATAGAAATGACATGTCTCTTTCTAGTTTCTTCATATATGGTGAATTAATGTGTGGCTTGGATCTGGTTAGGCTCTTAGGGAAAATTAATTTTTCTACCCCAACTATAACTCATAACCTCATTTAAAGCCTAGGTATTAAATCAAGATAACTAAAAGATTTAGCACCCCCTTAGCTGGATGTTGTATGCTTAATATCATGCATGTCATCTTATTTCACTTTTGCTAAGAGAAGGTTTTCATTCTTGCATGATAGGGGAAGGCTTGACCTTTGAGGGTCTCCCTTGTGGTGGAAAATACCTCTTTCTCTTTGATTTAGCCAATAACCTCATTTTATCATGCATTTAGACATATAAAAATCCTATAGCCTTTGTCAAAATGAAGAGTCCAAAATTAAATAAAAATTGAAAAGGTTTACATTAGACTAAGTCATTATTCATACCACTCATGCTCTAGTCTCTTAGGGAGTGGGTTTAAGGACTTTAGTTTCTTTCTAAAAATAACATCCTAACCATCTTGCAAAACATATGACTTGACCACATGGTTTTAAGGCATAGGAGGAGTTAGTTGGCTTCCACTCCATGCGGTTATAAGTCTAGTAGTTGAGTGGTTTACCCTTTCTTGTGGAGGTAAACCATATACCCATCTTTGCTTAGATTTAGGATGTGCTTTGGCCCTCGCTAAAGCTCCCTAGATTTATGATCTGAGGTTACTATTTTCCCTCGAGCTACAAACATAAGTCGTCACCTCTTAGGCTTTTCCATAATCTTGTATTGTGAGATTGTAAGTCCTAGCTTTCTAATAAATTTCAACTCAAACATGTAATCCTCCTCAATTTTAAACATATAAAGCCCAATCATAAGATAGGCTAGAATGCTCACTAGGTGTCCTAGTATCATGGGCATTCCATACTCATCTCCTTTAGCTTCAATAATAAGTCTCTCCTTTTTGATCTATCCCATTTGATTTTTTAATATAGCTAATTTATTGATAGTCTTATCTTTGAAATCTTTGGAGATAATAATTACCTACTTTAATCGAGTATTCTAAGAATTCACTTTTCTTAGGATGTAATTAACTATGGGGCTTGCCCTCTTAGAACTTTAGAATCTGGCTTAAAAAAAGGCTTAAATAACATTTGGTTTTATTTATTTTAGTTCAGTTTATTTTTGTTTAGGTTTATTTCATTTAGGGTTTAGGTTTTATTTTTTATTTATTTTAGGTTTTTTTTAGGTTTAAGTTTTTTATTTAGTTTTTATTTTATTTTATGTTTATTTTATTTTTATTTTAGGTTTAATTTTATTTTATTTAAGTTTTATTTTTAGTTTAGTTTTTATTTATTTTATTTTAGTTTATTTTTTATTTTATTTTATTTGTTTAGGTTTAGGTTTTAGTTTATCTTTTTATTTTATTTTATTTTATTTTATTTTTTTTATTTTGGTTTAGGTTTTTTATTTATTTTATTTTTAGGTTTTATTTAGTTTAGGTTTAGCTTTTAGCTTTTTAGGGTTTAGGGTTTAGGGTTTAGGGTTTAGGGTTTAAGGGTTTAGGATTTAGGGTTTAGTGTTATGGTTTAGGGTTTAGGTTTTAGGATTGGGTTTAGGGTTAGGTTTAGGGTTTAGGGTTAAGGTTTAGGGTTATGGTTTAGGTTTAGGTTTAGGTTTAGTTTAGTTTAGGGTTTTAGTTTTATTTTTTAGTTTAGTTTAGGTTTATTTTATTTTTATTTTAGGGTTTAGGTTTTAGTTATTTTAGGGTTTAGGTTTAGGTTTAGGTTATTTTATTTAGGTTTAGTTTTTATTTTTATTTTAGTTTAGGTTTAGTTTATTAGTTTTTTAGTTTAATTTATTTTATTAGGTTTAAGTTTAGGTTAGTTAATTTATTAGTTTAGGTTTATTTTATTTTATTTATTTATATTTTATTTTTTAGGTTTTATTTAGTTTAGGTTTATTTTAGTTAGGTTTATGGTTTTTTATTTTTTTTAGGGTTTAGGGTTTAGGTTTAGGGTTTTTTAGGGTTTAGGTTTTATTTTAGGTTTAGGGTTATTTAGTTTTTAGTTGTTTAGTTTTAGGGTTTAGTTTAGGTTTAGGTTAGGTTTATTTATTTTAGTTTAATTTAGTTTTTTATTTTATTTTAATTTAGTTTTATTTTTTAGGTTTTATTTCTCTTTTTAGATTATATTTTTAGTTATTTTTTTTGGGTTTAAGTTTTTATTTAGTTTTTATTTTATTTTATTTTAGGTTTATTTTATTCTTATTTTAGGGTAACTTTATATTTTATTTAGGTTTTTTTATTTTTTAGTTTAGTTTAAGATTTATTTTATTTTATTTTATTTTAGTTTTTATTTTTTAATTTATTTTAATTTTAAGTTTAAGTATAGGTTTAGGTTTTGGTTTAGGTTTTAGTTTAGGTTTTAATTTTTTATTTTGTTTAATTATTTTTTAAAATTTTTATTTATTTATTTTAATTTTAGTTTTATTTAGTTTAGGTTTAGGTTTTTAGGTTTTTTTGGGTTTAGGTTTAGGGTTTAATTAGTTTAGGGTTTAGGGTTTTGTTTTGTTTGGGGTTTTAGTTTTGGGTTTTGTTTAGGGTTAGTTTAGGGTTTAGGGTTTTTTTTTAATAGAGAAATTTAGATTCAACATTTCTTTTTTTTGATTTCATCAACCAAGTAATAAACCAAGTTTTTAAGGACAACATAGATAATAAATGAGGCATAGAGCAAATCAAAACCAGATAATTAGAATTCTATTAGATAGTCCATAAATAGGATTCATAGTTTTAGTTTTTCATTTATCAAAGGCCTCTCAGTGGCGGGATCCACCATCATATCCAGATCTCTCCCTCTACCACCACCAGGTTTTCCTCGGCTTTATAACCACCACATGACCACCACCTCCATATAAGCACTTCCAAATCCCCACCACCATGATAAGTTATTTAGATCTAGAGTGGTTATGATGTTCTGATTAAGTTTAGATTCTTAGGTTTAGGGTTTAGGTTTAGGTTTTGGGGTTTGATTTAGATTTTGGGTTTAGGGTTAAGGTTTAGGGTTTAGGGTTTATACTTTTTGGGTTACATTTAGGTTTAGGGTTTTAGTTTAGTTTATTTTTATTTTGTTTTTTTTAGGAGGTTTATTTTTTTATTATTAGGTTTAGGTTATGTTTTTATTTTTTTTGTTTTGGTTTAGGTTATTATTTTAGGTTTATTTTTTAGGTTTATTTTTAGTTTAGGTTTAGCTTTTTATTTATTTTATTTAGTTTAGGTTTAGGTTTGGTTAAGTTTAGTTGATTTTAGGTTTAGGTTTTATTTATTTTAGTTTAGGTTATTTTAGTTTAGGTTTAGGTTTATTTTATTTTTTTTTTTTTTAGTTTAGGTTTTTTTTTTAATTTAGGGTTTAGTTTTATTTTTTATTTATTTTAGGTTTATTTTAAGTTTATTTATAGGTTTAGGTTTTTTTATTTAGTTTATTTTATTTTTTATTTAGGTTTATTTTATTTTATTTTAGGTTTAGTTTTTTATTTTATTTAGGTTTTAGTTTTTTTATTTTATTTTATTTTTTTAGTTTAGGGTTTTTAGGTTTAAGTTTAGTTTAGGTTTTATTTATTTTATATTATTTTTTTTTATTAGGTTTAGGTTTAGGTTTTTTAGGGTTTAGGGTTTAGGGTTTAGGGTTTAGGTTTTTTATATTTAGGGTTTAGGGTTTAGTTGGGTTTAGTGTTTAGGTTTTAGTTTTGGGGTTTAGGTTTTAGGTTTTTTTAGGGTTTAAGGTTTTCTTTTTTTGATTTTCAACAAGTAGACACCAAGTTTCTAGAACAGTGACAACATAGATAAATGAGCATGCATAGCAAATCAAAAACCCTGATAACTAGATCTCTACTTATAAATAAATAGTTCCATAAGCATGATTATTCTTTTTTCCATTTCCCATCAACCACCCCTCTCTCAGTGGATCCACCATCATATCCGATCTCCCTCTCCACCAGTAACCTCATCGCTCCTCCCTCCCATAGCTTTTATTTCCACCTTCCACCAACACCTCCATTCCCCACCACCACGTGATTTGTCACCTTCATCCACTTATCTAAGTTTGGTTGGCATGTTATTCTTAGTTTTATTCTTATGGTTTAGTTTATTTATTTTATTTATTTATTTTAATTACTTTAGGTTTAAGTTTAGTTTAGGGTTTAGGTTAGTTTAATGTTTGGGGTTTAGGTTAGGTTTTAGGGTTTAGGTTTTTTTTTTTTAGGTTTAGGGTTTAAGTTTTTTAGGGTTAGTTTAGGTTTATTTAGGGTTTAGGGTTTATTTGGGGTTTTAGGGTTTTTATTTTAGGTTTAGGGTTTATGTTTTTAGTTTATTTTTTTTTTATTTTTTTTTTATTTAGGTTTATTTATGGTTTATTTTTTTATTTAGGTTTAGGATTTAGTTTTTTTTTATTTTTTTTTATTTTATTTTATTTTAGGTTTATTTATTTAGGTTTAGAGTTTTTTAGTTTAGGTTTAGGTTTTATTTTTTATTTTTATTTTTATTTGGGTTTATTTTTATTTAGTTTAGTTTATTTATTTTTGGTTTATTTAATTTAGTTTAGGTTTTATTTATTTTATTTTTTTTAGGTTTAGGTTTATTTTTATTTAGTTTTATTTTTTTATTTTGTTTTAGGTTTATTTTTTATTTTTTAGGTTTAGGTTTATTTTTTTATTTATTTTTTTTAGGTTTTATTTTTTTATTTTGGTTTTATTTTTTAGTTTTTTTTATTTTTTTAGTTTAGGTTTATTTTATTTATTTTATTTATTTTTAGTTTATTTTATTTTATTTTATTTTATTTTATTTTTAGGTTTAGGTTTATGTTTTAGTTTAGGTTTTTATTTTATTTTTTTTATTTTACTTAGGTTTAAATTTTTTTTAATTTTATTTTTATGTTTTATTTAATTTAGGTTTAGGTTTTTAAAGTTTATGGTTTAGGGTTTATTATTTATTTAGTTTAGGTTTAGGTTTAGTTTAGTTTAGGTTTTAGTTTAGGTTTAGTTTAGTATTTTTAGGGTTTAGGGTTTTAGTGTTTAGGGTTTAGGGTTTGGGGTTTAGGGTTTAGGGTTTAGGTTGGGGTTTAAGGTTTAGGGTTTAGGTTTAGGTTTAGGGTTTAGGTTTTAGTTTAGGATTTTAGTTTATTTTTTTTAGAGAAGTTACAACTTCAAACAGTAGCACAGTTTCTAAGACATGACATAGATAAAAATGAGCATGGATAGCAAATCAAAACCCTAGATAACTAGAACCATCTCTACTATAAGCAGTTCCATAAGCGGTAGATCAGATTCTTGATTTCTTCAATTATCCCACCATCAGAATCCCCCACTCATGTAGGATCCGCCATCATATCCCCAATCTCTCACTCTGCCACCACCACAGTTGTAACCACCATTACTCCTCCCACCTGCATAACCACCACCTCCATAACAACACCTCCCTCCCCATCACCTTGTGATACTTGCCACCTCACCTTTGCCTCCATCGGTAGATTGAGCCTAATTGGGGTTTATGTTTAAGTTTTGTAGGTTTAATTCTTAGGGTTTAGATTTAGGTTTAGGGGTTTAGGGTTTAGGTTTTAGTTTATTTTTTTTATTTATTTAGTTACTTTAGGTTTAGGTTTAAGGTTTGGGGTTTAGGTTTAGGGTTCATGGTTTAGGTTTTGGGTTTTTTTTTAAGAAAATTAGGAATTTTAGTTTTACAAAATAAGTTACAATGTTTAGGGGATAAATTTAAACTAATGTTTAAGAGTTTAGGATAAAACCTAGAGATGAATGTTTAAATAATTACAATATTAAATAAAGAAAAAGAAAACCAAATAGTTTAGTTTATTTTATAATTTTATTTAAGATATTTATTTTAAATAATAGAAAATATTTGATTTTTTATAAAAATATTTAGTTTATTAATTTTATTTTAAAGTTTATTTTAATAGATTTTACATTTTATTTAGGTTTAGGTAGGTTTTACAATTAAGTAAGCATAGAGTTTAAGAGCAGGAGAAATAATAGTAATGAAAAGCTGGGTTTAGTTTAGATATTAAAACACAATTTATAATTAACATTAAACTTGAGAAGTTTAGGGTTTACAATTACAAATAGTGAAACAAAGAGAAGAAGAGAGAAACATCAAGGTCATAGGATACCTCATAAGGTTTAGTTTAGGATCATCATAACAAGGCAAGTTTTAACCATAAATAGAACATCAATTCTGACCAAAACAATAAACCAGTAGGCAGACAAAAACATCCATGAGGAATAACAATACAATAGGAAAACCACCAAAGCCAACACCAAAGAAGAAATACCAAAAGTGCAAATGGATAACATTCAAAAAGATAGGCCCAAATCAAAGAATGTCTTAAGATTATCCTGAAAGAACACAAACTAATACCCAATTAGAGGCACTAGCACCAACAATAATACAAATCAAATCCATGATAACCACACAAGCAAGAGATAAAAGGAGGCACACCTCCACCCAAGATAAATAAAAGACCAAAGGCATTTAGGCTACCACCAAGAATAGCTAGTGTAATAGCAAAACCACCATCACAAACAAAGAGTAATAAGAAACAAGGGAGAGAAAAATACACTAAAATATATAAGCACAAAATAAAATCTGAGACACCAAACCAAGTCACCAGTACCCAAGAAAAAATATTAGCCACTATATAGCCTTCAACAAGCCAATCCAAAATGACATCAAACTAAAAATAAAGACTAAAAAAACCACAAGAGTTCACCAATAGCAAAATAGAAGCAAAAACTAATAATACCACCCATTCCACCAGCAAAGAACATTTATGCCAGGAGAAAATAAATCTCAGCCAAATATGAAGAAGAAAGAAAAATAAGTAAAATACAGTCAAGGGAAGACCATTATAGGGTAGATCAAAAACACAACTAAAATCAAACCAAAACCAACAAAACTTACCACTAAGCCCCAATCAAGAAATAGAAAAAAGATCACCACAGAGGATAAGACTAAAAAAGAAAAAGATAAGCACCAACAACCCCAAATATACCCATGAGGAGGTAAGATACCAACATAGCCAGTCAATAACCCAGCCAACCAACACATCTAATCAACCCAGTATAAGGCCACAACCAACCACCACATAATAGAAGATCAACAAGATTAAAAACACCCAGATATGAGCAAACCTCAAGGAAAGATCGATGTAGCATAGCCACATCCCAATAGAGGCCACCAAAAATAATAAAGAAATAATTATAATCCCCCAGATAACAATCAAGGAAACAAACCAGGTGGACCACCACCACCCATAGAATAAGGAGGAAAAACTAAGAAAATTTGGTCCCAAGAGAGAACAATCATCACCATAGACAAAACAGAGGCAACAACCAAAAACATCAACCTTCAAGCCACAAGTTAAGAACCAACAATCAGTGTCATCAAACCAAAATAAAGGAAAGCATCAACCACAAAAAATCACAAAATGAAATAAAAAGACTAATAGCACACTTGAAACAAAACCATAGGACAACCAGGAGTAAAACAAAAGCAGATCCACCAATAGGCACCACTCATAGAAAATGAGGTTAGCCAAGACCACAAGAAAGAAAGATAGAGCAATCCCATATGGGAAAGCAAGCAGAAAATGTAAGTTTTGATTATCTAATATAGTGAGCTCATTTAATTTAGCACCCAAATTGGCTACAAAATTTGCATAAGTATTACCTTCATGAAGATTATGAGAAATTTTGTAGCAAACTTGAGACATGATGGTCATAATGTGATTAAGGAGATAAAATAAGTCAGTATTCCCCATTTTATTAAAATTAAGCATAGCAAGTAAAAGAAGAGCGTCAACTTCAATCTAAATATTAAATAGGCCTTTGTTCAAAAAATATTAATAGCTTTATTAGGACCAGCTCACATAAATAACAAAATAGGCTTTGAAGGGATAAGCAAAGCACAAAATGGCGGTGCTTTGGAATCCCAATAATACCACCAAAAAATATTTATTTGGGGAAAATGAACCATAAGTATTGATTTTAATAAAGTTATCATTAGGTTTGATTGATGGAATCCAATAGCCTTATTGAAAGAAATTAGGCATAATGAGACATAATGTTTTATACAAATAACCTCTAAAATCAATTTTACTAATTAAATTAACATTAAACAAGCATGAATTTTTTATTTAGTTCTAGCCAGATCCTTTATGATTCATGGGAATACCATGATATTTATCACTTCTATCCATCCAAATGAACCAAATATAGGTAAGACAATTAATTTTGATATGACCTTTCACAGATTTTTGGAAACAAGCTTCAAAGTTGATATAAAGAAAGGGAACCATGAAAATAATTATTTTAAATAAATCATCATACCATATCCATAATTTAGAAATGATACCATTGACAAAGACATGATTAACATTTTCAATGAAAGCAACAATAACTTAGAAGGTAAATAAACCCTTTATTCAAGCAAGAAATCTAGAATAAAGTGACTCAAAATCCTCAAGCTAAACTATAAGAAATGGGAATAATATTGTTTCAAAGTTTAATGAAACATTAGAGGAGTTAAATTTATCTCTAATAAAATTCCAAACCTCTTTAAGAATGAAATCACCATTGTAAGAGAGCTTAAAAAAAATTTGATCAGGTTTGTTAGAAAAATAGGACGTTCTAAAATTATCAAAAGAAATAGAAATATAATTCTCAAGTTTGTTTTCATTCTAATTATTATTAAGCCAAAAAGAATTAACTTTGATAGCAGTAGTAAAGTGTGTAGATAAAAAAAAGTCAATATAGCCATTGCCAATCTAACTGTCTTGCCAAAAGATGGATGAACCCAAATGCATACCCCAAGATATTAAGATTTAGTAACCCATTTAATGGAGCAAAGCCTTTTTTAAACTAGAGAGTCACCAACTTAATAAGCACAGATAAGGGTGTGTTTACCTTGGCAGTATTTTTTCATTATAAAATTAGCCCAAAGGCTATCATTCTTTCTAAAATTCCACCTTATGAGAGAAGCGTGCTTCAAGAATAGTTTGCAACAAGACCACCTTCACCCAGGACCACAAAATTTATACTAGAATGTCCAATGCATTCTTTTAATTGAATTATTTGATCCCCAAAAATTTTTTTTAAGAAAGCGATAATTTTGATAAGGGTAGAATTAATAGGAATAATAGTTTGAATCAAATATAGTAGCACTGAATTGGGAGTGCTTTTAAAAAAAGAGCATACACCAAAGGAGTGTAAATGAAATTCCCAAATAAAAATTTTATTTAAAATTTTTTAAAATAACTCATAAAAAAGATGTGATCATTTTGGACCTTTAAAAAGAGGAGCACCCAAGTACTTCAGAGGTAAATGTTGATGTTTAAAATTAGTGATATGTAGGATGTGATAGATTTATTATTGGATATCTGGAAGAAGTAATAAAATAGCTTTTGTTATCATTGATAGTAAGACCACTTTCTCAAATGTATTTAAAAAGTCTTAAGATTCTTTATGATGAATGGAAGCATTGCAAAAATAATAAAATCATCACAAAGCTTAAATGGGAAACAAAGACCACCAATAGTTGTAATACATACTAGGATTATTTAAGAATAAATCATTCATGCTCTAGATAAGTATTCAACATCAATTATAAATAAAGTAGGAGATAAAGGATCCTTGCCTTAAGCCATGGGAGGAAGGAAAGAAACTCAAAGTTTCCCATTAAGGAAAATAAAAACTAGGCATTATTAATAATTTAATAGAAAAATAATTTTATTAGAAAACCCAAATAAATTAAAACATGAAAAGGAAATCCCAGAGAGATATTATCAAAATCTTTGTTAATATCTAATTTGAAAAATATTTCCACCTCTAGTCTTAACATCTAAATCACATTAATTCTTGGGAAAGTAAAATATTATAAGAAATAGATCTACCTCTAACAAAACTAGTTTGGTTGAGAGAGATAATCTTATGAAGAAAAGAACTAAGCCTATTGGCAATAATTTTCAAAATTAGCTTATTGAAGAAGGTGCAAAGACTAATAGGTCTAAACTCACTTCAATTGTCTAGATTATCTTTCTTAGGTATGAGAATAATAGAAGTGCTAGAAAAATATCTAGGAAAAGGATTACCAATAAAGATATCAACCACACCATCAATCAAAACATTTTTAATAATAAACCAACATTTTTGAAAAAATTGAGTAGTGAAACCCTCGGAGCAAGATAATCTATGTTTATGCTATTAAGAACTTTAAGATATTCATCTTCATTAGAAAAATAGTAAGCAAAGCATTTTCATCATTGGTAATAATAGAAGGAATCTAATGCAATTTAGAAATAGCTTGATAAGAAAAACTCTTATTAAGCATATTTCTAAAATAATTAATAATTGAATCCTTAATATCATTATTCTCCATAATCCATTCTCCATTATCATTTTAATTTTTGAATATTATTTAGAGCTTTTTATTAACTAAAGCATATAAATACCTTGTATTCTGTCACCATCCATAATATGTTTACTAGCACTTTTGATGCCAATAAGTTTCTTCCATATTTTGAAAATTAACTAGTTTATCCTGCACCTCATTCAAGTCCATAATCTTGGTAGGTTCCATCATAACAGAAACTTCAAATCACAAACCAAATTTTCCATATCTTTGATATTAGCAAAAAGATTTTTAAAATAATACTTATTCAACCAAACCAGATTTTGTTTAAGTCATTTCAATTTAAACCAGAGCCTATTCATCCCCCTAATCGAATTATCAAGATGTATAGGAGCTTTCCAATTTTTAGCCACAACATTAAAAATTTAATTAGAGTGTTTATTTTTTAGATGTGGGACACCAAGAAGATCTTAGGGAGTACTTATTGAAGTGATCAGGTATGACATTAAGGAATGATGCACTATCTCAAAAGATAGAAATCATCATCCTATAATGGACTTAATCACCTAATAAAGACTTCTAAGACATGATGGGTCTTCAAATATGCCAGAGATCTTTTCCTTACTTTACATGGAGAAGTAAAGTAGGGTTTATTTTAAGCCGAGTTCATTAAATTCCCAATGGAAGAAGTTGTTAGTACATCTTAAGGAATGGAATTCCTTAGAGAATACTCTCAATTAAAGTAGAAATTAAGGTCCCCAAAGATTTCAAAGCTAGACTATCAAAGGATTGTTTGTATAGGAAAATTAATTATGATTCTTCAAGGAGAAGACCTATTATCGAAGATAAAGGGAATGAGTAGGGAATGCTCATGATACTAGGAAGCCTAGTGAGCATTCCAATCTATCCTGTGGTTGGGCTTTATATGTTTGAAGTTGAAGAGATTAATTTTATTGAAGTTAACATTTTATTATAAAGCTAGGACTTATAATCAAACAACACAAGGTTGTGAAAATACTTAAGAGGTGAGAATTTATGCTAGTAGCTCAAAGGAAATAGCAACCTCAGACCCTATATCTAGGTTTGGCATAAGCCAAAGCACGACCTAGGTCTAAGAAAAAATGGGCATAAGGTTTACCTCCACAAGAGAGAACAAACCACTTGATTGCTGGGCTTATAACCACACAGGTGGTAGACTAACTACTCCTACAATTTTAAAACCATGTAGGAAAGTCTTATGCATTTGGAAGATAGTTAGGAAATTATTAATTTAGAAAGAGACAAAAGTCCTTAAACCCACTCCCTAAGAGACTAGAGCATGAGTGGTATGAGTAATGACTTAATCAATAAATGCAAATATTTCAAATTTTATTTTATTTTAGACACATTATTTTGATAAAGGTTTTGGAATTTTGTATGCCTATATGCATGATGAAGTTAGATTATTGGCTAAATCAACGAGAAAGATGTGTTTTCCTCCACAGATGAGGCCCTCAAAGGCCAAGCCTTCCCCTATCATGAAAGGATGGAAACCCTCTCTTAGCAAAAGTGAAGCAATATGCATGCATGATGTGAGACATACAACATTCAGTTAAGGGGTTACTAAATCTTTTAATTATCTTGATTTAATGCCTAGGCTTTATGTGAAGTTATGAATTATTTAAAACTTTAGTTTTGCATTGTAGTTGGGTAAAAGATTTATTTTTCCCAATGAGCCTAATCGCATCTAGGCCACACATTCAAACATCAATCATTTAAGAAACTATGGAAAGCATGCCATTTCTAGTACAAATCCTAAATAAATCATCAACCAATTTCTATAACTATCGTGAAAAAATAAAAGGCTGATGCAGTCAAATACCATCGTACAACCCAAAAAGAAAAGATGGGTAGCCGAGCTCTACCCTTATACAACCCAAAATTACAAAATAATAATTATAATTTATAATGAATGAATGCTATGGGGGGTCTTCATTCTTCATTCTTCATTCTACATGGCTTCATTTCTTTCCTTTGATTTGATTTGCTCCACTTCAAAGGCATCACTTGGCCTCAAGCCTTCTAGCCAATGCTCATCCTTATCCCCATAGCACTAATCCTAATTCCTAATTGCAAAATTACATTAAGAATAGGAAAAGTAAATCTAACTACACACAAAAATAAAGATTAGTTAAACATACATACAATCCCAAGTAATTATATCATAATTTGGACTTAGCACCATGTACATGGTTAACCAAACCACCATCTAACTTGGATTATGCTTAGGGGCTTAAGCAACTGCAAGAGAGCATTTATATTTATTTTAAGAGGCTCCTTAAGCATAATCCCATGCAAAAATATGATTAGTAATCACTACCATCCTCTATAGGCATACACCCAAGATCTAGTCTACAATAATACATCACAAACCAAAATATACATCATACCAAACACCGCCTAACATAAAGCTAGAAGTGACTTAATTCTATTGTGTGTGTTAAGGCTTGTGTGGTATGTCTTCATTAGAGTTGTAGTTCTCTAAGTATAGAAAGATTTAATTTAACATGAAGGGTTAGTTTCACTTAAAGTTATTTAATTGATTTGAGAATTTTAATTTTGTTTTCTTTTTGTTTCATTTGATTACATAGCAACTAAGTGTTATAAAGAAAGAAAAGAGGATTGCCCTCTTTGATCCTTACCTTAAAACACTTTCTAAAGCATGTTAATTTGATTTAGTTCTCTTTAGTGAATGGTTTATTACACATTTTAACTTAATCTTAAGTTTAGGCTCACTTTAAATAATCTTATTTAATATGAAAAGCATCTTAAGATTAATTCAATTGAATTAATATCACATGACATATGTTCAATCATTGATTTCCATCACATGTAACATGCATATGATATTAGTCCACCATGACATACAATATGTTTTAGCACACTTAGATGATGAATGTAGATGTGTATATTTGTAGAAAAGGAGATTTTCATTCATTAGCTAAATGCACATACAAGTGTATAAAAGTTTTAAGCGGATACTTGGCCATTGTTAAACTATGGGAATGAGGTAAAGACCTCCTTGGGACTACTTAAAGCCTCACATCCCTCAATTGTCCAGATTAGATATACCCACTATTCTTGAATACACAAGAATGTACAAATGACTATAAGAATGGAAAATCATGCAAAAGTTGTATTTCTTTAAACTAAATTATTTATACATGTGAGCTAAAGTTGAATAGGAAATTTTTATTCATTAGCTAAATGCACATAGAAATGTATAAAAGTTTTAAGTAGATACTTAGCCATTGTTAAACCAACAGAGCGAGGTAAAACCCTCCTTGGGGCTACATAAAGCCTTGCATCCCCAGAATGTCCAGACTAGATATACCCACTATTCTTGAATACACATGAATGTACAAGTGACTACAAGAATGAAAAATCATGCAAAAGTTGTATTTCTTTCAATTGAATTATTTATATATGTGAGCTAAAGTTCTATCTAAATTCTAACATAGAAAGACATAGGAATGAATCCAAACAAATGTTGTGTCCTTTTCAAATGGACTATACACATGTTAACATTCAAACTTTATGTAAATCCATATAGACTAAAGAAAGAGAACTCCATATCACATGTTCTAAGCCATAGACACATGCAAGCTTATAAATATTTATAACTATTATCACTCCAAATATAATAGTTGACTTATAAACTTTTGAAAATAACTTTGATATAATAGTGATAATAGCCACACATATATTAAATTAGATCAACACATGCAAGCTTGACATAAAGGGAACCATTTGATTTAGTTAATTTTTCAAAAGATGAATGCATGAATCAAATGACATACAACATTTAATATGATTGGAGAAGAATAACTATAAACACATGATTTTATTCAATTAAATTAATTCCTAAGGACAATCATATCAAATAAAATCATTATAGGAAACCAAAGTTTCTTATGTCACTTTTAACTTTTATGTTTCGATTTGATTTAATGAAATGAAGGAAAGTTGCTGATCTAACCCATTCCCATGTTTGTGAATTGATTTTGTTTAATAAAATGTAATTAAGTGGATTTTATGGATTAATTAGGTTGTAATATGCATTAAATCTACTAATTAACCCTTACCTATGTTACCTTAAAGTAATTAATTAAATAATTATGAGCCAACATGATATGCATGGAAAATAACTTGCAATGATCCTAAGAAATGAAAGAGCAATGAAATTAGCTCACAATTATTGATTAATTAGATTAAGAAATTTAATTAATTACTTTTATTATTTTCCCACACATATGGATAAATCATAATTTCATTAACTCTCTTTAGGCTATTAAACACCTAAAGATCTACCCATGAATTAATTAATGAAGATCAGATATGATTGTAATTTTAATTTGATTAATCAAATCATTAATTAATTAATCAATTTCTCTTACTTAATATGCCAAATTGATTAATTATCCTCCAAATGAGAAAGATATCCTAATTATTTTCCTCCAATATTTTATATGAATAACTAATCAAATAAAGCTTAGTCAATTGTAATTAATAGTTAAATTAATTATAATTAAGAATATGTCTCATAACTAAATTTTCTTTTTGACTTTTAGGATGAACATATAATAATTAGGGATTGAATTGATTTTTATAATTGACATTAATAAATTGTGTTCATACAAATTTTTATATTTGATTATAATATTTATAATGTTATTGGTTTAGTTAATTTTTTTATACAAAGTTTTACTTAAATTTTATGATAATTTAATTTGTACATTTTTTGGATTTTGTTTGATCACATATTATTTCTTTCTTTTTTTATTCTAAAGATTGATTAACTCTTTTTTTTAGATCTAATTGAATTTAATAATAAAGAAATTGGATTAATCATGATCATTCGATCAAAGATCAAATGGCCCATGAGTTAATCATGGCTTGATAGGTGCAATCAAATCACTATGCCATTTGACCTAATCAAAACTATTCACTTCAAACACATAAAATGAATGGTCTTACTTTCATCTCTAAACTCTTGCCAAAATGATTAAAAGTAAAGCGCACATGCTCTAAAGGTTGGATCCTAATGATGCTTGCATTCACACATCAAACATGAGATCCCTAAGGCTTTCTAAGCGTTTAAGAATTATACCTCACCTGAGTTAATGTCTGATGGATTCCGACCAAGAGGTGGCTTCATTTCAAAGAAATGAAGCCTTATTGAGGTGCTTATTGGGTCATATCAATACTTTAGCTAGCATTCTTTTTCTTTGCTCTTATGGTTTGCTTCCTCCTCTTTTTTTCATTGACACCTGGCATTTGGCATCTAGTAGTAAGAGGAAAATCAAAATTCTTGACTTTTCTAAATGTTCTCAGAACAACATTTTCCACATATATAGTCTCATTTAGATGATCAAACTCATGCTATAATATGCGAGCCATCCATCCAGAAACAACAATTTTGATAGGTTGACCAAAATGATCGTGACTTGTGACCTTCACCTGTAGATGCCACTCTACCATAGCTCTAAATCCATCAACGCTTAAACATCTTTCAAAGAACAAAGCTATTTTGATTCCCTTCTTCTGAAGCTTTGGATTAATTATTACGAGATTAAAAGGTTGATGGTCTTGTGCATCGGTTCACTCTAGAGCATAGCTAATGTATTCCTTTGTGTCTTCAAGAACAATAATCTCCACTCAGATTATATATATGATGTGTTAGGCATTGAGAACATTAGGTTCAAAATCCTCTAGAAGGCGAGCATACCACTATGGATCATTAAAGAACCCTCCAAGCTACGTGCCTTTGATTTGGAATTTTGTACATATCATTGAGGATGGATTTCTTAAACCCCGGCATACTATGCATCAATACTTGCACCTATTCCATGGTCATTCAGCTCATTTCCCTCAAAGGAATACCAATTTGTGGAGCAGCAAAGTCGACACCAGGAGCCTTCCACATAATTGCAATCATGTCATCTATGATCTTTTGGATCTTCTTTGATTTGATCTCCTCCAAGGAGACCTCAATGGTGGGCTCATGGAGGACCATATCACTGGACTTGACAATTTTAGTTAGGGATTCTATCTTCATGCTAAATCCAGAGAACCATCCAGCAGAGACTTTTGAAGGGGTTTTTCTATGACCAGTGATGCAATGGGAGAAGCAATGAAGAATGAGACCAACGCTTGGAGCTAGAAAGTCACAGTCTTTATGAAGGAGGATGGAGGCATAGATGGATAGTTCACTGGTAGCTAGGCTATGCGAGTGGCATGGTTCGATCAATCAATAAAAAATTCATGGCATGTCTCATGTTCTTTAGGTAGCATTTGGGGCCTAGTTGGGATAAAAAAAAGTCTCAATCAACTGCGCATCTTGTGTGTGTCTCTTTGGAGAAAGTGAGGAAGAGAGGTCCTGGAGGAAGAGGGAGGCGTGGATCTTTGCTTGGGTTGACTAGGCTTCACTTGGTTGAGAGGAAAAGATGGATGTGAGGAGAGTTCACTTTTGACTTTGCATCCAGAGAGAGGTGCTCGGAGATATTTTTTATTTTTTATTTTTTAGGACCGGCTGGGATGGGAGAGTTTCTCTCAATTGAAGTAGGAATAAGAGGGCTTTGGCTTCTCTTGAAGGAGATGAGAAAGGACAGCCTCATTTTTTGTTTTTCTAGTGTATTGTTTTTGCTAGAGAGAGAGAGAGAGAGAGAGAGAGAGAGAGAGAGAGAGAGAGAGAGCTATACATGCCAATTATGTTTTTTTATTTCTTTTTTTTCTTTGTATTTTTTATATGTTGTCATGATCACATAAATTAGCAAGGAGTAGGTCATTTAATAGTATTGTCTTTTTCGCAATTTTTTAAAAAATTTGGTGAAACTTGATTTTTTTTAAATAAATGATTTTAAAAGTTTTACAAAATTTTAATAACTTTAGTAAATAATTGAATGAAAATTTATAAGTTGTGTATAAAATAAGATAATTTTAATTATGATTAATAATTATTGATAATATGGATTCATAATTTGATAAATTAATTATTTTGATTTAATGGTTAATATATTATATATATAACATTTATTTATAGTTTTTATTTTGATTTAATTCTGAATAAATTTTGTTTGATGTTTAGAATTGGTTTAGATTAAAATTTGTTGTTTATTATTATCATTTTCTTTATGTACATATTAGTGACTTAACATTGAAATCATGATTTGATTTAATTTAGGCTTAAACTTGACTAAAATTTGATTTTGAATTCTAATATGAATGATTTACTTGATGGTTTTGATTGTGATTATATGTAAAACTTGAATGATGATTGAAGGATTGATTTGTTTTAGGTTGAACTTTCTAAGTCCATGAAATTGGCTTAAAGGTTTGATTTGGATTTAATTTGATTTGGATTTAGGTTTGGATCATGATTTGAAGTTTAGTTTGAATTTGAATTTGATAAATTGATCTTTGAGAAAATTGAATTTGGATTGATTTGGATTTGGCTAAGGCTAAGTCCATAAGATAAATCATGGGTCTTATGAGGATTTTGATTTTGATTTGATCATGGGCTTCAATCATTTGATTAGGATTTGAATTTGGATTTTTATATTTGAATTGAATTTGAGGTTTGGTTTGAGAAGGTGAACACAGGTCAGATTTAGGCTATAGAGTAGGCGAGTCTCCTTAATTCCTAAGGCATAGTCTAATCCTATGATTAACCCTTCTATGTCTTTAGGTTTAGGTTAAGTGTTCACCTAATCACTAGAAGTGTCTTATGGCTAAGGAAGTCTTAGTGTCTAGAAGATCCCAGGTCTAAGAAGAGGTTGAGAACTCACTCCAAAAGTGATGTCAACATTAATATGCTTTGAATCCACATGTTCTAAAATCTGAAAGGAGAGAAATTCTTTAATATATTATAATTATCTTTAATAGAAACCAAAGAGGAGCATGATCAAACAAGGTTACGCTTAAATGATCTATATAAGTAATAGGCCATTGAGTAATCCAATGAGTATTAAAAGAATTTGATCTAACCTTTTGCCAAAGTCTAAATTAGAAGCCTAAAACCAATATCAATCAAATTACAATCAAGGATCATATTACAAAATTCTTCCATGGAATGAATATTAGGAGAGCAAACAACACTTTGTTGAAGAGAATAAAATAATGTTGAAATCCCTCCAACAAACCAAGGTTTATTGACGGATGTAGCAAAATTCCTCAAATTATCCCAAAGAAGATTTCTAGATCTATTACAAGATGCATAAAAAAGAGCCCAAAACACAATAATCACCTTAAGAGATTTGGGCATTGATTACCTATTGAAAATCATCAAGAATAGAAATATCAACAAAATTATTCCAAAACATCAAATCTTATTCCTAACATTAGAGAAAAATTATTGAAATTGATCATTCTAGCAACATGGTTAATTTTATTAGCATGAATAAGAGGCTCTAGATAATAAGTAAAGAAATATATAAACTCTACAAAGATTTCTAATATAGTTATGAATAGAGAGTACCAATCTCTAACATTCCAAACAAGAAAATTAAACATAAGGAAATAAAATGGAGTTAAGTAAAGGTTAATTAAGATAGGAGAGGTAGGTCGCAGCAAATCTAGTATTTTTTGACAATTTGGGAGGGAAATTTTTAACATTCTTTCTCTTATTAGCATGATAAGTTTGGAAACCATTTTCTTTTCCCATATAATCATCATCTGAGAAGGATTTAGCAACATTAGTCATAGATTTTGGAGAAGTCTCCTATATAGAAGTGAGTTCTCCTTCTTCCAAGATATTAGAAATTCTTAAAGGAAAATGAGCATTGGGTATAGCAAGAGAGGGAGCAGAAATAGATTTATTTAAAAGGAAAGTGTGAACACCCAACCCTTCCTCTTCAATACCCAAATTATTAGAAAACCAAATCTTTTTGAGAATTTAAATCATCCGAACTTGAAAATTAGAATTTGGTTTTGCAACTTGATTATCATGAGGAACCAAAACCATATTCTCCATAGAATTTGAATGATGCATAACATTAATATCCACATTAATATTTTCAATTAAAGCTTCATTTTCATCAATCAAAGCCAAGGATCAGAGATCAAATCGGAGGAAATAGAATCGTCATCCAAAAGTTTAGAAAAACTATTATTGTCCACATTAGAAGCCTTCAATTGCATAGAAGAGGTAATAGGTAAAACAACCTTACTAGGAACATTCAAAAAATTCTTTTTTTTTTTAAGTAGCTTTTTGATATTTAACAATGGTTGGCCTAGGGTTAGGAATAGAAGTTTCCTTAATAGGGATTTTCTTTTTTAGGTGAGGATAGAAAATGAAACATTATTATTACTGTGGATTTTTGTGAGAACAAAGACAATAAAATTTTCAAATTCAATTCTTAACATGTAACCGTAATTCTCAGATCCCAACTAGATTTCTTTTGGGTGTTTCTTGGTAATGTTCAATTCAACAAGAATTCAAGCCACTAAAGGATGAGATTTTGTATTCATTTGATCAATTTACAATGGTCAACCAACTAAAGCACCCATAACAAAAAGGAATTAATGGTTAATGAAATGAATTTGCATATAGAGAGAATTCCAAAGTGAAATGATTGGGGATTATGGTTTAGGGTTTAGGGATTAAGGTTTAGGGTTTAGGGTTTAGTGTTTAGGCTTTAGGGTTTAGGGTTTTTGGGTTTAGGTTTAGGGTTTAGGGTTAGTTTAAGGATTAGGGTTAGTTTAGGGTTTAGGTTTTAGGATTTAGGGTTTACGATTTAGGTTTTAGGGTTTTGGGTTTAGGGTTTAGGTTTAGGGTCTAAGGTTTAGGGTTTAGGGATTAGGGTTTTAGAGTTTAGGGTTTAGGGTTTAGGGCTTAGGGTTTAGGGTTGTAAGTTTTGAGTTTAGGATTTAGGGTTTAAAGTTTAGGGTTTAGGGTTTAGGGTTTAGGATTTAGGGTTAGTTTTTAGGTTTAGGGTTTAGGGTTTTTTTAAAAAAATTAAGTATCGTCGGTTTAAGTTTATTTACTTTAGTTTTTATTTATTTTAGTTTATTTTATTTTATTTTTATTTAGGTTTATTTTTATTTTTATTTAGTTCAATTTATTTATTTTAAGTTTATTTATTTTGTTTAGGTTATTTATTTTAATTTATTTTTTAAGTTTAGGTTTAGGTTTATTTTATTTTAGTTTTATTTTTATTTTATTTTTTATATTTTATATTTTATTTTTAGATTTAGGTTTAGGTTTTTATTTTATTTTTTAGGTTTATTTTATTTTTATTTTAGGTTCTATTTTTATTTTATTTAGGCTTTTTATTTTTAGGTTTATTTTATTTTTTAGTTTAGTTCAAGATTTTATTTATTTTATTTTAATTTAATTTTTTTCATTATTTTATTTTATTTTTAGGTTTAGGTTTAGATTTAGGTTTTAGTTTAGGTTTTTATTTATTTTATTTTATGATTTTATTTAGGTTTAGGTTTTATTTATTTATTTATTTTAGGTTTTATTTGGTTTAGGTTTAGCTTTTTAAGTTTTTAGGGTTTAAGGTTTAGGGTTTATGGTTTAGGGTTTATGGTTTGGGGTTTAGGGTTTAGGGTTGTAGGTTTTAGGATTTAGGGTTTAGGATTTAGGGTTTAGTGTTTAGGGTTTATAGGGTTTTGTTTAGGGTTTAGGGTTTAGGGTTTAAGTTTTAGGTTTAGGGTTTATGTTTTAGTTTAGGATTTAGGTTTTGGTTTATGGTTTTATTAATAGAACAAATTTAGATTTAACATTTCTTCTTTTCAATTTCATCAACCAAGTAGCACAAGTTTTCTATGACACAAGCGATGACATAGATAAAAATGAGCACACATAGAGCAAATCAAAACCAGATAAATAGAACAATCTCTTTATAAAGACATAGTTCCATAAGCGGCGATCGATCGACCATTCTTGATTTCTCAGTTCTCGAATCACCTTTCTTCTCAGTAGCGAGATCATCATCAAATCCAATCTCTCCTTCCACCACCACCATGGATGTAACCTCCTCCTCCCCACCTCCATACCTACCTCCATATCTACCGCACCTCCAGATCTCCCACCACCACGATAAACACTCCACCTTGCCTCCACCATGAGATCTAGGCTGCACAGTTGTGGAGGTTCACATCAAGGTTACGCCCATTCTTAGGGTTTAGGTTTATTAGCTTTTAGGGTTTCAATTTTATTTTTAATTTATTTAGTTACTTTAGGTTTATGTTTATGGTTTAGGGTTTAAGGTGTAGGGTTAAGGTTTAGGGATTAGGTCTCAGGGTTTAGGTTTAGGGTTTAGGGTTTTGTTGTTTAGGGTTTAGGGTTTAGCATTTAGGGTTTAGGGTTTAGGGTTTAGGTTTAGGGTTTAGGTTTAGGTTTAGGTTTAGGTTTAAGGTTTAGGGTTTAGGTTTAAGTTGGTTTAGGTTTAGGTTTAGGATTTAGCTTTAGGGATTAGATTTAGTTTAGGGTTTAGGGTTTGGGTTTAGGGTTTTAATTTAAGTTTTAGGTTAAAATTGTTTAGGGATTAAGGTTTAAGGTCTTGGGTTTAGGGTTTAGGGTTTAGGGTTACGGATAAGATTTCAGGTTTAGGGTTTAGAGATTAGGGATTAGGGTTGTTGGGTTTAAAGTTTAGCATTTAGGAATTAGGGTTTAGGGTTTGTGGGTTTTTTATTTATTTTTTGTTAAAATTTAAGTAAGCTAATAGGTTTAGGTTTATTTAGTTTATTTTTTTATTTATTTTAGTTTATTTTATTTTTTTATTTAGGTTTATTTTTATTTTTATTTAGTTTAGTTTATTTATTTTAGGTTTATTTATTTTAGTATAATTTGATTTTTATTTTATTTTTTAGGTTTAGGTTTTATTTGATATTTTTAGGTTTAAGTTTTTGTTTTTATTTTAATTTTTTAGGTTTAGGTTTTAGGTTTTTATTTTAGCTTTTTTTTGAAGTCTTATTTTTTAGTTTAGGTTTAGGTTTAGGTTTAGTTTATTTTACATTTAGGTTTAAGTTTTATTTATTTTAGTTTAGTTTATTTTTAGTTTAGGTTTATTTTATTTTGATTATTTTATTTTTATTTTAGGTTTAGGTTTTTTTTTAGTTTAGGGTTTAGGTTTTATTTTCTATTTATTTGTAGATTTATTTTTTTATGTTTAGCTTTATTTAGTTTTATTTTAGGTTTAGCTTTTATTTTATTTAGTTTTTTATTTTAGTTTATTTTATTTTTAGTTAAGTTTAGGTTTTATTTATTTTATTTTAGTTTAGATTTTATTTTTATTTTTTTTTAGGTTTTTTAGGTTTATTTTATTTTATTTTATTTTATTTAGGTTTAGGTTTTTTTATTTTATGTTATTTTAGGTTTTATTTAGTTTAAATTTAGGTTTTAGGGTTTAGGGTTTAGGGTTTAGGGTTTAGGGTTGTAGGTTTTAGTGTTTAGGGTTTAGAGTTTTAGGGTTTAGGGTTTAGGCTTTAGGCTTTAGGGTTTTAGTGTTTAGGGTTTAGTTTAGGGTTTAGGGTTTAGGGTTTAGGGTTTTCTATTTATGTTTTAGGGTTTTTAGGGTTTAAGGTTTAGGTTCTAGGGTATAGGGTTTAGGGTTTACGATTTAGGGTTTAGGTTTTAGTTTAGGGTTTAAGTTTTAGTTTAGGGTATAAGTTTTCTTTAATAGAAAATGAAGTCACAAGTGATGATAGAGATAAAAAATGATGACATCGATCAAAAATGAGCACCCATAGAGCAATTCAAAAATTATAGATAAGTAGAACCATCTTTACCGTAAAGTCATAGTTCCATAAGCAGTTGATCAGTTTGGTCGTTCTTCAGTTTCTCCAGTCCCCATCAAAACTATGCCCACTTCTAGTGGGATCCATCATATCCGACCTCTCCCTCCACTACCACCATGGGTAGTTTCACTCTCCTACCTCGATAATCACCACTACCACCACCTCCATATCCACCACCTCAGATCCCCACCCTTCAAAAACCTTTGCCTCCACCTCATGAGCTAGTTGGGTGATGTTCATCAAGGTTCTACCCATTATGAGGGTTTAGGGTTTAGGGTTTAGGGTTGCATGTTCTAGGGTTTATGGTTTAGGTTTTAGTTTAGGGTTTAGGGTTTAGGGTGTTTAGGGTTTTAGGGTTTAGGGTTTAGGGTTTAGGATTTAGGGTTTAGGGTTTAGGATTTAGAGTTTAGGGTTTTAGGGTTTAGGGTTTAGGGTTTAGAGTTTAGGTTTAGGGTTGTAGGCTTAGGGTTTAGGCTTAGGGTTAGTTTTAGGGTTTAGGGTTTATGGTTTAGGGTTTAGGATTTAGGGTTTGGGTTTTTTTTTAAAATTAAGTAAACCGGTAGGTTTAGGTTTATTTAGTTTATTTATTTTAGGTTTATTTAGTATAGTTTAAGTTTTTTATTTTGTTTATCTCTTAGGTTTAGGTTTATTTTTTAGTTGAGTTTTATTTTTATTTTATTTTTTAGGTAAATGTTTTATTTTTATTTTTAGATTTAGGTTTAGGTTTTTATTTTATTTTTTTTAGGTTTAGGCTTTAGGTATTTATTTTAGGTTTATTTTTTGGTTTTATTTATTAGTTTAGGTTTAAGTTTATTTTTAGTTTATTTTATTTTATTTAGTTTAGGTTTAGGTTTAGGTTTAGTTTATTTTAGGTTTAGCTTATTTTAGTTTAGGTTTAGGTTTATTTTATTTTTATTTTAGGTTTAGGCTTTTCTTAGTTTAGGGTTTAGGTTATTCTTTTAATTTATTTTTAGGTTTTTATTTAGTTTTCATTTTATTTTACTTTTAATTTCTATTTTATTTAGGTTTTTTTTAGTTTAGTTTAGGTTTTTATTTATTTTATTTTAGTTTTTTTTATTTTTTTTAATTTTAATTTTAGGTTTATATTTTAGTTTTGGTTTTTATTCTATTTTATTTTTATAAAATTATTTAGGTTTAGGTTTATTTATTTATTTTATTTTTAGGATTTATTTATTTTAGGTTTAGATTTAGGTTTTAGGTTTTAGGTGTAGGGCTTAGGGTTTAGGTTCTGATTTAGTATATAGTTTAGGGTTTATAGGTTTTAGGGTTCAGGGATAGGGTTTAGGGTTTGTTTAGGTTTTAGTGTTTAGGCTTTGGGGTTTAAGTTTAAGGTTTAGGGTTTAGGGATTAGGGTTAGTTTATGGTTTAGGGTTTAGGAATTTTAGGTTTAGGTTTAGGTTTAGGGTTAGTGTTTAGGTTTAAGTTTAGGTTTAGGGTTTAAGTTTAGGTTTTAGTTTTTAGGAGTTTTTTAGTTTAGGTTTAAGTTTAGGGTTTAGGATTAGGGAGGTTTAGGTTAGTTTTAAGGTTTAGGGTTTAGGTTAGTTTAAGTTTAAGTTTAGGTTTAGGTTTAGGTTTAGGGTTTAGGGTTTAGGGTTTTAGGTTTGTTTAGGGTTTAGGGTTTAGTTTATTAGGGTTTAGGGTTAGTTTAGGGTTTAGGGTTTAGGGTTTAGGGTTTAGGTTTAGGGTTTAGGTTTAGTTTTAGGGTTTATGGTTTTAAATTAGTAAATAATAGGTTTAGGTTATTTATTTTATTTAATTTATTTTTTTTTTTAGTTTATTTTATTTTTTATTTTATTTAGGTGTATTTTTTATTTTTATTTTTTAGTTTATTTATTTTAGTTTAGGCTTTTCATTTTAGTTTATTTTTTAGGTTTAGGTTTAGGTTTGTTTATTTTTTAGTTTAGTTTTATATTTGTTTTTTTTTTTTATGTTTAGGTTTTATTTTTTATTTTTAGGTTTAGGTTTAGGTTCTTTTTTTTAGGTTTAGGTTTTAGGTTTTTATTTTTTTAGGCTTAATTTTGCATTTATTTTTGGTTTATTTTATTTTATTTTGTTTAGAGTTTAGGTTTAGTTTATTTTAGGTTTAGGTTTAGGTTTTATTTATTTTAGTTTAGTTTATTTTAGTTTAGGTTATGATTATTTTGTTTTGTTTATTTTAGGTTTAGGTTTTTTTAAAAGTTTAGGGTTTAGGTTTATTTTTATTTATTTTAAGGTTTATTTTTTAGGTTTAGGTTTTTATTTAGTTTTTATTTAATTTAGGTTTTATTTTATTTTTATTTTACGTTTAGTTTTTATTTTATGTTTTAGATTTATTTTATTTTTAGTTTAGTTTAGGTTTTATTTATTTTATTTTAGTTTAGTTTTATTATTTATTTTATTTTATATTTACAGGTTTAGGTTTAGGTTTAGGTTTTTTGTTTATTTTTTTTTTATTTAGATTTAGGTTCTATTTATTTTAATTTTAGGTTTTATTTAGTTTAGGTTTAGGTTTTATGTTTTAGTTTAGATTTAGTGTTTAGGGTTTGGGGTTTAGGGTATAGGGTTTAGGGTTGTAGGTTTTAGGGTTTAGGGTTTAGGGTTTAGGGTTTAGGGTTTAGAGTTTTAGGGTTTAGGGTTTAGTGTTTTAAGGTTTAGAGTTTAGGGTTTATGGTTTTAAGGTTTAGGGTTTAGGGTTTAGGGTTGTAGGTTTAGGGTTCAGGATTAGTTTTAGAGTTTAGAGTTTAGGGTTTAGGGTTTTTATTTTTATTATTTTTTATTCTTTTATTTTTTTATTTTTTTAAATTAAGTAAACTAGTAGATTTAGGTTTATTTAGTTTCTTTTCTTTTTTATTTTTTTTTATTTAGTTTAGTTTCATTATTTTAAGTTTATTTATTTTAGGTTAGGTTTTTTATTTTAGTTTATTTTTTATTTTTATGTTTATGTTTCGGTTTATTTTTTAATTTAGTTTTATTTTTATTTTATTGTATAGGTTTAGGTTTTTATTTTATTTTTTTAGGTTTAGGTTTTTTTATTTTAGGTTTATTTTTAAGTTTTCTTTTTTAGTTTAGATTTAGGTTTATTCATAGTTTATTTTAATTTATTTAGAGTTTAGGTTTAGGTTTAGGTTTTATTTATGTTGGTTTAGTTTATTTTAGTTTAGGTTATGTTTATTTTATTTTTATTTTAGGTTTAGGTTTTTTTTATTTTAAGGTTTAGGTTTTTTTTTATAGGTTTATTTTTTAAGGTTTATATTTATATTTAGTTTTTATTTTATTTTAATTTTAGGTTTGCTTTTTATTTTATTTAGGTTTTTTTTCTTTAGTTTAGGTTTTTATTTATTTTATTTTAGTCTTGTTTTTATTTTTTTATTTTATTTTCTTTTTTAGGTTTAGGTTTAGGTTTAGGTTTTAGTTTAAGTTTTTATTTTATTATTTTATTTTGGTTTTGGTTTTTTTTAAAATTTTATATAGTTTAGGTTTAGGTTTTTAGCTTCCTAGGGTTTAAGGTTTAGGGTTTAGGGTTTAGGGTTCAGGGCATAGGGTTCTAAGGTTTAGGGGTTACCATTCTTGATTCTAGTTCCCATGAACCACCAGCTCTGGTGCGGGATCCACCATCGTATCCCCGATCTCTCCATCTACTATCACCATGGCTGTCAACTTTGTGTTTATGATTTATGGTTTTAGGGTTTATGATGTTAGAATTTTGGGTTTAGGATTAGAGTTTAGGGTTTAGGATTTAGGGTTTAGGGTTTAGGGTTTAGGTTATTTAGGGTTTTGGGTTTTGGGTTTAGGGTTTAGGATTATAAGTTTAGGGTTAGTTTTAATATTTAGGGTTTATGGTTTAGGGTCTAGGGGTTAGGGTTTAGGGTTTTTTTTTTTTAAATTAAGTAAACCAGTAGGTTTAGGTTTATTTAGTTTATTTTTTATTTATTTTAGTTTATTTTTTATTTAGGTTTATTTTTTATTTTTATTTAGTTTAGTTTATTTATTTTAGGTTTTTTATTTTATTTTAGGGTTTTTATTTTAGTTTATTTTTTTAGGTTTAAGTTTATGTTTAGGTTTATTTTTTAGTTGAGTTCTATTTTTATTTTATTTTTTTGGTTTAGGTTTTATTTATTTTAGTTTAGTTTATTTTTGTTTAGGTTTAGGTTTATTTTTTAGTTTAGGGTTTAGGTCTAATTCTTTATTTATTTTGAGGTTTATTTTTTAGGTTTTTATTTTATTTTATTTTAAGTTTATTTTATTTTTATTTTACGTTTAGTTTTTATTTTATGAAGGTTTTTTATTCTAATGTTTATTTTATATTTTAGTTTAATTTAGGTTTTTCTTTATTTTATTTTAGTTTATTTTATTTTTAAAGACATAGTTCCATAAACAGCAGATCAAATCGATCATCCTTTAGTTTCTCTAGTTCTCATCAGAACCACCCCAGCCTTTCGAGTAGTGGGATCCACCATCATATCTCGATCTCTCCATGTGCCACCACCATTGCTATAACCTTCGTCGCTCCTTTCACCTCCATAACCACCACTGCTTCGACCACCATGATGATATCAACTAGCACCTCTAGATCCCCCACCACCATTGTGATAATCATCACGTCCGCCTTCGCCTCCCTAGCCAGATCTAGACAGAGCCTGGTTGATGGTGATGTTTCAGCCATCAAGGTTCTGCCCATTCTTAGAGTTTAGGATTATGTTTTTTAGGTTTTAGAGTTTAAGTGTTCTTTTCAAAATTTATTTACTTACTTTAGGTTTTAGTTTAGGGTTTGGGATTTAGGGCTTAAGGTTTAGGGTTAGGGTTTAGGGTTTAGGGTTTAGGGTTTAGGGTTTAGGGTTTAGTGTTTTAGGGTTAATGATTTTAGGGTTTAGGGGTTTAGGATT
>CM038214.1:286453948-286517924 GCA_021442155.1 Cymbidium sinense
TAATTTTAGTTGAGTTTTATTTTTATTTTATTTTTTAGGTTTAGGTTTTATTTTATATTTTTAGGTTTAGGTTTAGGTTTTTATTTTATTTTTTTTAGGTTTAGGTTTTAGGTTTTTATTTTAGGATTATTTCTAGGTTTTATTTTTTAGTTTAGGTTTAGGTTTATTTTTAGTTTATTTTATTTTATTTAGTTTTTGTTTAGGTTTAGTTTATTTTAAGTTTAGGTTTAGGTTTTATTTAATTTAATTTAGTTTATTTTAGTTTAGGTTTAGGTTTATTTTATTTGGTTTATTTTATTTTTATTTTAGGTTTTGTTTTTTTAGTTTAAGGTTTAGGTTTTATTTTTTTTAGTTTAGGCTTTAGTTTATTTTTTTATTTTATTATATTTTTTGTTTTATTTTAGTTTTTATTTTTTTATTTATTTTAATTTTAGGTTTTATATAGTCTAGGTTTAAGTTTTCAGATTTTTAGGGTTTAGCATTTATGGTTAATTTAGGGTTTAGGGTTTCAGTTTAGGGTTTAGGGTTTAGGTTTTAGGTTTAGGGTTTAAGTTTTAGTTTTAGGTTTATGGTTTAGGGTTTAAGATTTTTTTTAGCATAGAACAAATTCAGATTCAACATTTCTTTTTTTTTTTTTGATTTCATGTACCAAGTAGCTCCCCATGTTTTCTAAGACACAAGCAATGACATATATAAAAAATCAACACCCACGGAGTAAATAAAAAATTCTAGATATGTAGAACCATCTCTACTATAAAGACATAATTCCATAACCAGCAAATCGAATCAACCATTCTTCAATTTCTCCAGTTCTCAGCAGAATCACCCCCACACCTCGAGTAGCGGGATCCGCCATCATATCTCCGATCTCTCCCACTGCCACCACCATAGCTGTAACCTTCATCTCCATAATCACCACTGCTTTGACTCCATATCCACACCTCGGATCCCCCCACACTTGCACTAAATGTCACCTCGCCTTCACCTCCATGGATCTGCGAGCCTAGTTGACGGTGATGTTCCTACCGTCAAGGTTCTACCCATTCTTAGGGTTTAGGGTTAGTTTAGGGTTTAGGGTTTAGGGTTTATGGTTTGGAGTTTAGGGTTTAAGGTTGTAGGTTTTGGGTTTAGGGTTTAGGTTTAGGGTTTTAGGGTTTGGGGTTTAGGTTTAGGGTTTAGTTTTAGGGTTTAGGTTTAAAGTTTAGGTTTACGATTTAGGGTTTAGGGTTTAGGTTAGATTTAGGTTTAAGGTTTAGGTTTAGGATTTAGGGTTTAGGATTTTGGGTTTAGGGTTTTTTAAAAAAAATTAACTAAACCCCTAGGTTTAGTTTTATTTAGTTTATTTTTTTTATTTGAGTTTATTTTTTTATGTAGTTTAATTTTTTTATTTTAGTTTAGGTTTTTTATTTTAGTTTTTTCTAGGTTTAGCTTTATTTTTTAGTTGAGTTTTATTTTTATTTTATTTTTAGGTTTAACTTTTATTTTTTATTTTTAGGTTTAGGTTTAGGTTTCAATTTTATTTTATTTTTTTAGTTTTAGGTTTTAGGTTTATATTTTTAAGTTTTATTTTTTAGTTTAGGTTTAGGTATATTTTAGTCTAGTTTATTTTATTTAGTTTAGGTTTAGGTTTAGGTTTAGGTTTAGTTTAGTTTAGGTTTAGGTTTAAGTTTTATTTATTTTAGTTTAGTTTATTTTAGTTTAGGTTTAGGTATATTTTATTTTGTTTATTTTATTTTTATTTTAGGTTTAGGTTTTTTTTTTAGTTTAGGGTTTAGGTCTTATTTTTTATTTATTTTATTTTTTAGGTTTATTTTTAGGTTTATTTTATTTAGTTTTATTTTATTTTATTTTAGGTTTATTTTATTTTTATTTTTGGTTTAGTTTTATTTTATTTAGGTTTTTTTATTTTTTTTAGTTTAGTTTAGGTTTTTATTTATTTTATTTTAGTTTAATTTTTATTTTTTATTTTTTTTTCTTTTTAAATTTAGGTTTAGGTTTTGGTTTAGGTTTTGGTTTTAGTTTATGTTTTTATTTTATTATATATTTTTATTTTATTTTGGTTTCAATTTTTTTATTTAATTTATTTTTAGGTTTTATTTAGTTTAAGTTTAGGTTTTTAGCTTTTTAGGGTTTAAAGTTTAGGGTTTAGGGTTTACAATTAGCTTAGGGTTTAGGGTTTAAGGTTTAGGGTTTGTGGTTTATGGTTTGGGGTTTATGGTTTAGGGTTTAGAGTTTTGGTCTTAGGTTCGGGGTTTATGTTTTAGTTTAGTGTTTAGGGTTTAAGGTTTTTTTTTAATTTTAATAGAGAACAAATTTAGATTTAACATTTCTTCTTTTTGATTTCATCAATCATGTAGCACCCTAAGTTTTCTAAGGTAAAAGACATAGATCAAAAATGACCTCCCATAGAGAAAATAAAAAACCCTAGGTAACTAGAACCATCTCTATTGTAAAGAAAGTTCCATAAGCAGTAGATCGGATCGACCATTCCTTAATTTCTCTCATTCCATCAGAACCACCCCCACCTCTCGAGTAGAGGGATCCGCCATCAGATTCCTGAACCTTCCATCCACCACCACCATGGCTATAACCTCTATTGCTCCTCCTGCCTTGACAACCACCAATGCTTCAACCACCACCTCCATGTCCACCAGCACCTCCCTATCCCCCACCATCACTGCGACAACCGTCATCTCTGCCTTCACCTCCATTGCTAGATCTAGACAGAGCCTAATTGACGATGATGTGCCTTCCATCATGTTTCTACCCATTCTTATGGTTTAGGGTTAGTTTAGGGTTTAGAGTTGTAGGTTTTAGGGTTTAGGATTTAGGATTTAAGGTTTAGTGTTTAGGGTTTTAGGTTTTAGGGTTTAGGCTTTAGAGTTTAGGGTTTAGGATTTAGTGTTTTAGGTTTTTTGGTTTAGGGTTTAGGGTTGTAGTTTTAGGGTTATAGGTTCAGGGTATAGGTTTACTTTTAGGGTTTAGAGTTTAGAGTTTATGATTTAGGATTTAGGGTATAGGTTTTTTCTAATCACGTAAACCAGTAGGTTTAGGTTTATTTAATTTATTTTATATATATATGAGTTTTTTTATTTAGATTTATTTATTTATTTAGTTTAATTTATTTATTTTAGGTTTATTTATTTTAGTTTAGATTTTTTAGTTTAGTTTATTTTTTATCTTTAGGTTTTCTTTTAGTTGTGTTTATTTTATTTTATTTTTTAGGTTTACATTTTATTTTGTATTTTTAAGTTTAGGTTTAGGTTTTTATTTTATTTTTTTAGGTGTAGGTTTTTGGTTTTTATTTAAGGTTTATTTTAGGTTTTACTTTTTAGTTTAGTTTTAAGTTTACTTTTAGTTTATTTTATTTTTCTAGTTTAGGTTTAGGTTTAGTTTATTTTAGGTTTAGGTTTAGGTTTTATTTCTTTAGTTTAATTTATTTTTGTTTAGGTTCAGTTTATTTTATTTTATTTATTTTGTATTTATTATCTAGGTTTTTTTTTAGTTTTTTTTAGGTTTTTATTTATTTATTTTGTTTTTTTTAGGTTTAGGTTTTTATTTAGTTTTTATTTTATTTTATTTTAAGTTTATTTTATTCTTATTTTTGTTTTGTTTTTATTTTATTTAGGTTTTATTTAGATTTTGGTTTAGGTTTTTAGATTTTTAGAGTTTAGGGTTTAGGGTTTGGGGTTTAGGGTTGTAGGTTTTAGAGTATAGGGTTAGGGATTTTTAACTTTTTTTTTTATTTTAAGATTTAGGGTTTAGGTTTTATTTGGGTTCAAGTTTTAGTTTATGGTTTAGGGTTTAAGGTTTCTTTTTTTATTTTAATAGAGAACAAATTCATATTCAACATTTCTTCTTTTTGACCTCATAAACCAAGTAACACACCAAGTTTTCTAAGACACAAATGATGACATAGTTCAAAAATGAGCACACATAGAGCAAATCAAAAACCTTTGATAGCTAGAACCCTCTTTATCAGAAAGATAGATCGGATTAACCATTCTCCAATTTCTTCAGTTCCCATCAGAACCACCACTGCCTCTCGACTAGCTGGATCCACCATCATATCCCCGATCTCTCTCTCCGCCACCACCGCAGCTGTAACCTCCATCTTTCCTCCCGCCTCCATAACCACCACTGCTCCGACCACCACCTCCATATCCACCAGCACCTCCAGATCCCCACCACCACTGCAATCACCGCTACTTTCGCCTTCAGCTCCACCGTGAGATCTAGATTGAGCCTGTTTGATGGTGATGTTCATGCCGTCAAGGTTCTGCTCATTCTTAGGGTTTAGGTTTATTATTTAATTTATTTAGTTACTTTAGGTTTAAATTAAGGGTTTAGGGTTTAGGGTTTTATTATTTATGCTTTTAGGGTTTAGGGTTTAGAGTTTTTTAAGGTTTAGGGTTTAATTTTTTAAATTTTTTTTTTATTTCTAGGGTTTAGGGTTTAGGGTTTAGGTTTTAGGTTTAGGGTTCAAGTTTTAGTTTAGGATTTAAGTTTTATTATTATTTTTTAATAGAGAACAAATTCATATTTAATATTTCTTCTTTTTGATTTCATCAACCAAGTAACATACCAAGTTTTCTAATACACAAGTGATGACATAGATAAAAAATGAGCACTCATAGAGCAAATCAAACACCCTAGATAACTAGAATCATCTCTACTATAAAGACACAATTCCATAAGCAGTAGATCGGATCCTCCCATCTTCAATTTCTACAATTCGCATCATAATCACCACAGCCTCTTGAGTAGCGAGATCCAGCATCATGTCCCTGATCCCTCCCTCTGCCACCACCATAGCTATAACCTCCGTCACTCCTCCTGCCTCCATAACCACCACTGCTCTGACCACCACCTCATATCCACTAGCACCTCCAGATCCCCTACCACCACTACAATAACCATCACCTCTGCCTTGTCCTCCACTGCTAGATCTAGACTGAGCCTGGTTTACGGTGATGTTCCTGCCATCAAAGTTCTGCCCATTCTTAGGGTTTAGTTTTAGGTTTATTAGGTTTTAGGGTTTAAGTTTATTTTTTTAATTTATTTGGTTAATTTAGGTTTAATTTTAGAGATTGGTGTTTAGGGTTTAGAGTTTAGGGTTTAAAGTTTAGGGTTTAAGGTCTTTTAAGGTTTAGGGTTTAGGGATAAGAGTTTAGTGTTTTGGGTTTAGGGTTTTGTAGGATTTAGGGTTTAGGGTTTAGGGTTGTAGGTTTAGTGTTGTGGAGTTAGGGTATTTTATTTTATTTTTATTTTTAGTGTTTAGGATTTAGGGTTTAGGGCTTAGGTTTTAGGTTTGGGGTTCAGGTTTTAGTTTAGGGTTTAGAGTTTTTGGTATTTTTCTTAATAAAGAACAAATTCAGATTCAATATTTTCTCTTTCCAATTTCATCACCCAAGTAGCACCCCAGATTTTGTAAGACACAAGCGACAACATAGATAAAAAATGAGCATGCATAGAGCAAATAAAAAACCTTAGATAAATAGAACTATCTCAGTAATAAAGACACAGTTCCATAAGAGCGATTGTTGTTCTTTAGTTTCTCAGTTCCCATCAGCCGACCTCTTGAGTAGGGATGCACCATCATGTCGATCTCTCCCTCCCACCATGGATGTAACCTCCATCGCTTCTCCCACCTCCATAACCACCACTACACAGACCACCACCTCCATATCCACCAACACTTCCGAGATCCCCCACCACCACACTACAATAACCCACCATCACGACTTCCACTCCAGAACAGACCGGTTGGCAGTGATGTTTTGTCAAGTTCTACCCATTCTTTAGGTTTAGGTTTAGGAAGTTTTTAGGGTTTAGGATTATTTTTAATTTATTTAGTTACTATTGGTTTAGGTTTTGGTTTAGGTTTAGGGCTTAGGGTTTAGGATATAGGGTTTATGGTTTAGAGTTTAGGGTTTATGGTTTTAGTGTTTATGTGTTAGGGTTTATGGTTGGAGGTTTTCTTATAGTTTAGGGTTTAGGTTTAGAGGAGGTTTAGTGTGGGGTTTTAGGGTTGGTTTAGGGTTTAGGGAGGGAAGGGTTTAGGGTTTAGGGTTTAGGATTTGGGATAGGGTTGCAAGGTTTATGCTTTAGGGTTAGGTTTAGAGTTGGATAAGTGGGTTTAGGTTGTGGGTTTAGGTTTAGGTTTATGGTTTAGTTAGTGTTGTTTTAGGGTTTAGGGTTTAGGGTTTAGGATTTAGGGTTTAGAGTTTTTTTTATAAAATTAAGTAAACATATAGGCTTAGGTTTATTTAGTTTACATGGTTTATTTTTTAATTATTTTAGTCAATTTTATTTATTATTTATATTTAAGTTTATTTTATATTTTTATTTAGGTTTATTTTATATTTTTATGTAGGTTTATTTTATATTTTTAATTAGTTTAGTTTATTTATTTTAAGTTTATTTATTTTAATTTTGGTTTTTTATTTTTGTTTATTTTTTATGTTTAGGTTTAGGTTTAGGTCTATTTTTTAGTTGAGTTTTATTAATTTTATTTTTTACGTTTAAGTTTTTAGGTTTTTAGGGTTTAGGGTTTAGGGTTTTGGATTTAGGGCTTTAGGGTTCTAGGGTTTTAGAGTTTTAGGGTTTACGGTTTAGGGTTTTTGGTTTTTGGCTTTTTTTAACAGAGAACAAGTTCAAATTCAACATTTTTTTCATTTTGATTTCATCAACCAAGTAACACACCATGTTTTCTAAGACACAAGTGATGACATAGATATAAAATAGGCATGCATAGAATAAATCAATGAACCCTATATAACTATAACCTTCTCTACTATAAAGACATAGTTCCATCTGATTGCTCTTTTCGCCAAGTTCCCATCAAAACCACCTCGGCCTCTCAGCGGGATCCACCATCATATCTCCTGATCTCTCCCTTCACCATAGTAACCTCCGCTCCTCCCCGCCTCCATAACCACCACTACTCACCACCACCACCATATCCATAGAACCTCTAGATCCCCCACCACCACTGTGATAACCTCCACCTCCACCTTCGCATCCACCATGAGATCTAGACTGAGCTGGGTGATGTTCATGTCATGAAGGTTTAAATTTATTCTTAGGTTTAGGTTTAGTTTAGTTTATTAGGCTTAAGGGTATAACTTTATGTTTTAATTTATTTAGTTACTTTAGGTTTAGGTTTAGTTTGGGGTTTAGGGTTTGGTGTTTAGGGTTAGGGTTTAGGGTTTAGGGTTTAGGGTTTAGGGTTTTAGGGTTTATGCTTTTAGGGTTTAGGGTTTAGGGTTAGGATTTAGGGTTTAGAGTTTAAAGTTTTTTTATAGTTTAGAGTTTAGGGTTATAGGTTTAGTGTTTAGTGTTTAGGGTTTAGGGTTTAGGGTTTAGGATTTAAGAGTTTTTTTTTTAACAGAGAATAAATTGAGATTCAATATTTCTTCTTTTCAATTTCATCAACCAAGTAGCACACCAATTTTTCTAAGACACAAGTGACAACATAGATCAAAATTGAGCACGCATAGAGAAAATCAAATACCATAGATAACTAGAACTGTCTCTATTATAAAGACGTAGTTCCATAAGCAGTAGATTGGTTTGGTCATTCTTTAGTTTCACCAGTTCCCATCAAAACCACCCCGACCTCTCGAGCAGCATGATCCACCATCATATCTTTGATCTCTCCCGACGTCGCCACCACGGCTATAATCTCTGTCACTTCACCCTCCACCATAACCATCGCTGCTCTAACCACCACCTCCATATCCACCACCACCTCTAGATCCCCTACCACCACTGCGATAACCACCACCTCCGCATTCACCTCCACTGCCTGATTTAGACTGAGCTTGGTTAACGACGATGTTCCTACCATCAAGGTTCTACCCATTCTTAGTGTTTAAGTTTAGGTTTATTAGGTTTTAGAGTTTAGGTTTATTTTTTAATTTATTTAGTTACTTTAGGTTTAGGTTTATGGTTTGGGTTTAGGGTTTAGGATTTAGGGTTTAGGATTTATGGTTTTGAATTTAAGATTTAGGGTTTTAAGGTTTATGCTTTTAGGGTTTAGGGTTTAGGGTTGTAGGTTTAGTGTTGTAGGTTTAGGGTTTATGGTTTAGTGTTAGTTTTAGGGTGTAGGGTTTAGGGTTTAGGGTTTAGTTTTATTGTTTAGGTTTTTTTTAAAAAAATTAACTAAACAGGTTTAGGTTTATTTAGTTAAATTTTTTATTTATTTTAGTTAATTTTATTTTTAATTTTTATTTAAGATTATTTCTTATTTTTATTTAGTTTAGTTTATTTATTTTAGTTTTATTTATTTTAGTTAAGTCTTTTATTTCATTAGTTTTTTTTAGGTTTTGTTTATTTTTTTTTTTTGTTTAGTTTAATTTTTTATTTTATTTTTTTAGGTTTAAGTTTCATTTTTATTTTTAGGTTTAGGTTTTTTATTTTATTTATTTTATTTAGGTTTTATGTTTTCATTTTAGTTTCATTTGTATGTTTTATTTTTTGTTTAAGTATAGATTTATTTTAGTTTATTTTATTTTATTTAGTTTAGATTTATGTTTAGTTTATATTTTAGTGTAGGTTTTATTTATTTTATTAGTTTAGGTTTATTTTATTTTGTTTTATTTTAGGTCTTATTTTTTAGGTTTATCTTAAGTTTAGTTTCATTTAGTTTTATTTATTTTAATTTAATTTTAATTTATTTTTATTTTACATTTAGTTTTATTTTATTTAGGTTTATTATTTTTAGGTTTATTTTATTTTTTAGTTTAGTTTTATTCTTTATTTATTTAATTGAGTTTAGTTTTATTTATTTATTAATAGGTTTAGGTTTAGGTTTATTTATTTATATTTTATTTAGGTTTAGTTTATTTATTTTGGGGATTAGGTTTAGGAGTTTAGGTTTAGGGTTTAGGGTTTAGGGTTTAGGGTTAGGGAGTTTGAGGAGGAAGAGTGAGGAGGTTTATAGTGGAGTGGTAGTGGAGGGTTTAGGAGAGAAGTGGAGGGTTTAGTTGGGAGTTAGGGAGTTTAGGGTTTAGGGAGGGTTTAGGTTTAGGTGGGAGAGGTGGTTTAGGGTTTAGGTTTTTTACTTTTTAATTTTATTTAAGTTGGGAGGTTAGTTTGATTAGATTTAGGATTAGATTAGTTTGGTTTAGCATGGATTTAGGGTTTAGGGTTTTTTAGGTTTTAAATTAAGCAAAACATGTAGGAGGATTATTTAGTTTAGTTTATTTTATTTTATTTTATTTTATTTTTTTATTCAGTTTAGTTTATATATTCGAGGTTTATTTATTTTAGTTTAGGTTTATTATTTTAGTTTTTTTTAGGTTAAAGTTTAGATTTATGTTTATTTTTTTAGTTTAGTTTTTTTTTATTTCATTTTTTAAGTTTAGGTTTTATTTTTTATTTTTAGATTTTGGTTTAGGTTTTTATTTTATTTTTTTAGGTTTAGGTTTTATTTTTTATTGTAGGTTTATTTTTAAGTTTTTTTGTTTAGATTTAGGTTTATTTTGGTTGATTTTATTTTATTTATTTTAGGGTTTAGTTTAGGTTTATTTTAGTTTAGGTTTAGGTTTATTTTATTTTATTCATGTAGGTTTAGATTTTTTTTTTAGTTTAGTGTTTAGGTTTTAATTTTTGTTTATTTTTAGTTTATTTTCTAGGTTTAGGTTTTCATTTAGTTTTAATTTTATTTTATTTTAGGTTTATTTTATTTTTATTTTAAGTTTGGGTTTTATTTTATTTTTAGGTTTATTTTATTTTTTAGTTTAGTTCAAGTTTTATTTATATTATTTTAGTTTATGTTTTATTTATTTAGTTTATTTTATTTTAAGTTTAGGTTTTAATTTTATTATTTATTTAGGTTTTATTTATTTTATTTTTTAAGTTTTATTTTAGGTTTTGGTTTTATTTTTTTTTAAGGTTTTAGTTTTTAGTTTGAGTTTTAGGTTTATGGTTTATGTTTTAGGTTTAGGTTTAGGGTTAAGGGTTTAGGGTTTGTTTAGGGTTAGGTTTTATGGTTTATGGTTTTTAGGTTTTAGTTTAGGTTGGGTGGGTTTAGGGTTAAGGGTTAAGGGTTTAGGGTTTAGGGTTTAGGGTTAATTAACCAATTTGTTACTATTCATGGATTAATTAATCATCAATTAACTTAAAAGAGTAGTTAAGCTTTAATTAATCAATTTTCTTAATTAAGTGAGCAATAAATCCCAAGAAAATCATGGGAGGCAGAGGTCATCCCATTAAATTAACCCACAAATTTTGGGATTAATTGCTCAAGTAATTAAGAAGTAATTAAGCTAATTAATTTTGTAATTAAACTTTAATTACTATTCAAAATTAGTTAAGATCATTTTTAATTAATTCTCCTATGAAATACCTTTAAAATGAGTATTTATTTGCATTTTTTATTTCTCTATAATTTTTTATGATTTTTAGAAGTTTCAGCCATTAAAAATGATTACTTTCCTAATTAAAGCATAATCCTATTAGTGCCACATGGCACACTAACCCGACACGCTTTCCATGTGATGTCGCAGGATTGGCTACTTAAACTTATCCGACTCAACGCCTACGTGGCGGAGGCGGATGCACTTTCTCATCCGCTATTTGATCTAAGGTAACTATTAATTCCACAACTTAATAGGATTAAATCAGATCAATCTAGTGGATCTAATCACGATCATCCATTTCGATTACACGGAAGGGATGGTGGGTGATTAACATCACACGAGTGAGGGAGAATGGAGTCTGTCCACCATTGCTCACTTGATCCGAGCTTACCCGATCTTGGATCAACTCCAAAAGGATCCCACACCTTGACAACATCAATTAGATGGGATCCAATGGTCAAGATCACATGAGATGCAAGTTTTCTTCAAAAAGCTCCATCCCATTTTTGCCTAAGGATCAGTTTTGGAAGCATACCTCGCTGGATATCAAGATCGAGGGCTCAAATGATTGAGGAAGCTTCATCTAGTGGAGACGAATCCTTGTTGAGCAATAATTGGATCAATTCCTCGACGTTCACTTGGAAGGCCACAAACTGATGATTTGGAGCTCATCTTTGATTGAAGTCCCACCTCTGATGCTCGAGAAGCTTAGGAGATAATGCGTTCTTGCATGATGAGGCCTTGGAAAGGTGTGTGCAAAGTTAATTTGAGTTTGATTGAGAAATGGGTAAGTTAGGTTGGAAATGGGAGTGTACTATTTCGAGACAGATGGAAATGGCATTTCTCGATCGAAGAAGAAGCTTGGGAGCTTAAGGAATGGCTCTAGCAGCTTGTCTTGTGTAGCTAGGGATCTGAGGAATGATTTTTGTGTGTGTTTGAGTGGAAATGAGGGGATGTATACCCCCATTCTTCTTGATCAAATAGTGGGATTAGGTTTGGCTTCTAGTGGTCGTCTAATTATCTCAAGGAGTCGTGGGTGGCAGGAAGGAGGTGAGTTAGCTCGGCTTGGTTGTTTGAAGGTGTGGAGCTGGCTGCCAAGGAGGAATCGTGGGTGTCTTATGGGTTTCAAATGCTCCAATGGGGAGAGTGAGGTGATTTCACCGGGTCATGGTCACCCAACCACCCCTCAAGTTAAGTTGGGTCCCTAGGTGGACCATTGGGAGAGTACCAAGTGGCCAAGGAATGGAAATGACCATTTACATGGGTGATTTATCTCATGTGATGCCCTTGACCCAAGGGTAGAATGATCATTTAGCATTGGATTTAATTTGGGCAGATTTGAAATGAGCCAAAAGTGGGTTAGCCCAAATTTCAAGTCAATTTGAGTTGATTTGGTTAGGTTTGGCTCAATTTGACTCATTTAGGTCAAATTAGTTAGTTTGGTAAAGTTGACCAATTGGTCAAATTGGGTCAAACCAAGGATTGATTTCATATGATTATTTGGGATGTTTTGGTTTAATTGGTTTGGTTTAGTTTGGCTTATATTTGATTTTGGCTCATTTGAATTCATTTGGGTCAAATGGGTTAGTTGACCAATTTGACCAAATTGGCCAAATTGGCTTGGGTTGGGTGTTGGTTTGGGTTTAGTTGACCAATTGAAGATGATTGTAGGCTTTAGTTCCAATTAATTTGAATTTGGTTTTGATTTAGGCCAACTTGAACCTTTAGGTCAATTTGGGCTAAGTAGGTCAATTGAGTTCAATTGGGTCCAATCATGACTTTGGTCAAGTTCAACAATCAATTTTGAATGAATTTGAGCCATTGGTTGTAATCAATTTGGTTTGTATTTTGATTTGACCCAATTTAGTCTTTCAGGTCAATTTGGGTCGACTTAGGTCAAGAGGGCCAATTAGGTTTGGTTTGACTCAATTAAAGGTCAAGTCATATTCAAATATTGATTTTGATTTGGTATGAATCATTGGTTTCAAAGGAATTGGCTTAGGTTGCAATTTGGATAGTTTGGGTTCATATGGGTTAAGGGGTTGACTTGGTCAAATGACCAAGTTGACTTAATTTGACCCAATTTATCAGAATTGATCAAACTAGGGTGATTAACAATCATGATGGGAGGTTTTGTTCGGTTTGGTTCAATCCAATTTGGGTAGGATTAGAACTTGGCCCAAATAAGTCAAATTGGCCACTTTTGGTCAAGTTGACCAATTGGGTTTAGTTGGCTTGATTTTAGGTTGAGTTTGATTTAGTTGAGTTTATATATGGATTTGATATATAAATTCAATTACAATTTGGTTCAAATGGGTTTTGATTCATTTGAACATTTCAAGTCAAAAGGGTTAAGTTGGGTTTGACTTGGGTTTATTTTGGTTTGGCTTGATGATTGTATATTTCATTTATATTTGTGAATATGATTGAAGGTATGATTGATTCATGAGAAAATCAATTGAATTTGGGGTTTGGAATGAAGAAATTTGGCAAAGTCTATGGAGTTGGGTCATGTGGTTTACGTTTAGATTTTGATTTGGTTTGATTTAGTTTTGATGACTGAAATGTATATTTCATTTAAGTTTGTGAAGATGATTGAAAATATGATTGATTTGTGAGAAAATCAATTGAGTTTGACTTGATTTGGATTAAGATTTGGCTAAGTCCATGGGATTGGTCATATGGCTTAGGAAGGGTGTTGATTTAATTCTATTTAGTGATCATTTGAATGTAGATTTGATTTATATTTATGAAGATGATTAAAGATATAAATTGATTATGAGAAAATAAATTGATTTTGGATTTATTTGGATTAAGATTTGGCTAAGTCCATGGGATAGGTTATATGGCTTAGGAAGGGTTTCGAGTTTGGATTTGATCATGGGCTTCAATCATTTGGTTTTAGAATTTATGTTTGGATTTGGATTTGAATTTGATGTTTGAATTGAACTTGAGGTTTGGTTTGAGAAGGTGAACATGGATTGGGTTTGGGTTGTAGGGTAGGTGGATTATCCTACCATGGAAAATAACCTATGGTTAACCCTTCTAAGTCTTTAGGCTTAGGTTAAATGTTTACCTAATTATTAGAAGTGTCTTATGACTAGGGAAGTCTTAGTGTCTAGAAGACTCCTTAGTCTAAGATGGAGAGATTGAATCCACACTCCAAAAGCAAGGTCAATAGGCCTTAGGCTCCAGAGTGTTGCCCTTGGAGATAGATGATTGGTAGACTGAAGCAAAGTTTCACATTATAGACTTTGATACATCTTCCAAAGCTTTGCATGGGAGACCATGAATATAAGAGAACAACATAGTTCCATCCTCTCTACATTAGTGTATGAAGTTCATGAGAGGTGGGATCATCTAGCTGTGTCAAAGGAGATCTCAAGCTATTTATAGTTCACGGGGTCAGCATATATGAGGATGCGACTTACTACCTCCTTCAAAATCAACAAGTCTATTCTTATGAACTTGGCTAAAGTTTAAAAATAAAAGAAATATCAAAAGAAAAAGAAAAAGAAAGAAATAAATAAAAAGAAAAGAAAATAAAAAATGAAAAAGAAAATAAGACAGGGTGGAAATATACTTGGAGGAGGAAGTGGCGCATGACATTAGATTCCACCCATAGTTCATTATTCCATTTGAACATATGGGTAGGATGACCTGACCTCTACAAGGTAGAGGAAGAGACCAGTTTAGAGGCAGTGCCGAAGGTGGAAAACCTCCTTATTGGCCACCCAATAGAAGATATGTCTCAGCTACTGAGAGTACACCTACTATCCATATAGACTTAGAATCTAGTTCATAGGATGAGTCTTATATGGTTAGCACAGCAACCAGCTCTTCTCAATAGTAGATTTCCTTGGAGGTGACACTTGAGCTAGATAGTGATGAAGATTGAGCTCCAAACTAAAGCATAAGTGTATCCAAGTCTATATGTGAAATAGTTAGGCATCAGTTGGGAACCTTAGCTCTAACCACACTTTTCTCTCAAAAAGTTGAGGTTTTGACAATTAAGGATGCCCCTAAGCCTTCCACAGGTGTGAAGACTTAGAGGTTCTTTCTGGGAGCATCATCCTCAAGTCAAGAAGTTGATGTAGAGCTTGAGGATTATTCATATAAAGATTTAATAGAATTACCATTTGATTAGTACTTATCTTGTGTTCATAATTTATTAAAGAAAAAGTTAAGCCCACATATTTCATCAAAGCACAGGTCAGATAACTTCAAGAGAATATGGAAGAACAAGCATAAAAGCTCTCAGTCAAGACTAGGACTAGGATTTGGTACAGTGGGTCCAGTCGATGATGATGATTTCTGCTTAGTAATTACCAATCATTTAGAATTTTATAGGTTCTTTTTAAATCACATTAACTCATATGAGGAGTTATGCTTAGAGGCTTCAAATGATCTTGATGATTTTGAAGTCAAAAATGCAGTGCCATAGTTCGAAGAAGAGATCAAGTCGACCATTGATAAGCTTAAGGAAATCAACTTAGAACTAAGAAGATCCATCAATAGATCGTTATTTATTGAATGAAATTGAAACCAATGACTTAGTTAGGCAATTGACTTAGTTTAAGGACTGCTTTGCATGGTGTTTTGAAGAGATGCCTAGATTGGCTCCTGACATAGCAGTCCATAAACTAGTAATAGAGCTTACTACTAACCCTATCAAGCAAGCTCCTAGATGCATGTGATTAGACATATAATAATAGGTCATTTATGAATTCAAGAAACTGATTGATGATTGATTCATCCGAGAATAAAAATACTCTACCTGGTTAGCCAACATCATCCCAATTAAAAAAATAGAATGGCCAAATTCACATATGCATCGATTTTAGGGATTTAAATAAGGCATGTTCAAAAGATGAATTTTCACTTCCAATCTTAGAGCTGATAGTGGACATTTCCTCATCTCATGTAGTCTTCTCTTTCATGGATGGCTCATCTAGATATTACCAAATAAAGATGGACCCTAAAGATGAAAGAAATATTGCTTTTAGAACCCCGTTCAGAATCTATTACTATAAGGTCATGCATTTTAGACTTAAAAATGATGGTGCTACATACGAATGGGCTATGACTAGAATCTTTGATGAACTCATTCATCATCAAGTCGAGTGCTATATCAATGATCTCATGGTCAAAAGTAGAGAAAAGAAAGACCATCTCTTTGACTTGAGAGTAGTTTTCAAATAGTTAAGACAATTTAACCTCAAAATTAACCCACCTGAAGTGTACATTCAAATTAGCTTCAGAGAAATTCCTTGGGTTTGTTGTCCCACACTAGGGAATTGAAATCGATCTGGAGAAGATCAAGGAAATACTTGAAATGCCACCAATAAAAGTTTAACATAATTAAGATCATTCAAAGGACAGTTGGCATATCCAACTTATCAAAAAGGATGGCAAGTTTCGGTGGGATGACAAGTGTGAGCATGCCTTTGAAGACATCAAGCATTACCTGATGTTGCCACCAGTTCTGACAACCCCTATCTCAGGCAAGCCCTCATACTTTACACTTTGCATTAGATGACTCCCTTGGTGCTTTGTTGGCCAAAGACAATGATGAAGGGAAGGAAAACACGCTCTACTACCTCAACTGTCATCTAATCCCTACTAAGGCTAATTATCCACCCATTGAAAAGCATTGCTTAGCTTTAATCTTTGTATTACAAAATCTACAACACTACATGCTTCCTTATAAGGTGAACTTAATCTCTAGGATTAATCTAATATAGTATCTCATGACATAGTCGATGCTATCTAGATGGTTGGCACAACGGTCCATGATCATCTCATAGTTTGACATTACCTTCATACTCCTCTATACAGTGAAAGGCCAAGCACTAGTAAATTTCTTAGTAACACACCACTTGAACGCCTCTAAGTGATAATCTCCATGAATAAATCATGAACTTAGGGGATACTAGCATTCAGTTGGGAGATGTACTTTGATGGTGCTTCCTCAAAGAGGAGAAGAACTATAATCTACTATTCTAGAAAGGGTAGAATAGTTCAGTTAACTCTAGACTGGGATGTGATAAGATTCTCATATCATCTATCTAATCCTTGCACCAACAATGAAGCCAAATATGAGGCTTGTGAGTTAGTTACTAAGCATCTAGAACATCAACATCTTCGGTGATTCTCAACCACTTATAAAACAAATCATTGGGTCCTATGAGGTTATTAAAGCCAAAGCTCCATCACTACCACAAGTACACTATGGACTTGTTGGCCCAAATACTAGAGGTTACCATTTAGGGTTGTAGGTTTAGGGTCTAGGGTTTAGGGTTGTAGGTTTAGGGTTAGTTTTAGGATTTAGGGTTTATGGTTTAGGATTTAGGGTTTAGTGTTTATGGTTTGGGGTTTAGGGTTTTTTTATTTTTTTTTTAAATTAAGTAAACCGATAGGTTTAGGTTTATTTAGTTTTTTTTATTAATTTTATTATTTTCTTTTTATATAATTTTATTTTTGTTTTTATTTAATTTAATTTATTTATTTTAAGTTTCTTTATTTTAGTTTAGGTTTTTTATTTTAGCTTATTTTTTTAAGTTTAGGTTTATGTTTATATTTTTTTTGTTTAATTTTATTTTAACTTTATTTACTTTTAGGGTTTTTTTTTAATTTTTATAGGTTTAGGTTTTATTTTATTTTTATGTTTAGGTATTAGTTTTTTTTTAGGTTTATTTTAGTTTTTAGGTTTATTTTTTAGTTTATTTTATTTTATTTTATTTAGGGTTTATGTTTAGTTTATTTTAGATTTATGTTTTGTTTTGTTATTTTAGTTTAGTTTATTTTAGTTTACATTTAGGTTTATTTTATTTTGTTTTAGGTCTACATTTTTTTTATTTTAGGGTTTAGCTTTTATTTTTTATTTATTTTTAGGTTTTATTTTTAGGTTTAGTTATTAGGTTTAGGTTTTTATTTTATTTTATTTGAGGTTTACTTTATTTTTATCTTATGTTTAGTTTTTATTTTATTTAAGTTATTTATTTTTGGTTTATTTTATTTTTTAGTTTACTTTAGGTTTTTATTTATTTTATTTTTATTTTATTTTTTTATTTTATTTTATTTTTTAGGTTTAGGTTTAAGTTTAGTTTAGGTTTTTTTTTTGGTTTTCATTTTTTATTTTTTTTTAAATTTATTTAGGTTTAGGTTTTGATTTATTTTATTTTAGGTTTTATTTAGTTTGGTTTTTAGGTTTTAGGGTTTAAGGTTTAGTGTTAGGGTTTCTTTATGAAGGTGTAGGTTAGGGTGTAGGGTAGGGTTTTATTTAGGTTAGTTTTTGTTTAGGGTTTAGGGTTTAGGATTTAAGGTTTAATTTGGGTTTAGAGTTTAGTTTGTAGGTTTAGGGTTGGTTTAGTAGGTTTTTAATTTAATTTAATAATAATATTATTATTATTTTAAAGTTAACTTTTTTATTTAGTTTATTTGTTTGGTTTAGGTTTAGGTTTATTTTTAGTTTAGTTTTATTTTATTATTATTATTTTGTTTATGTTTTATTTTATTTTAGGTTTAGGTTAGGTTTTATTTTATTTTTTAGGTTTTATTTTTAGGTTTTTATTTTAGGTTTATTTTTAGGTTTAATATTTTAATTTAGTTTTAGGTTTACTTTTGGTTTATTTTATTTTTCTAGTGTTTAGGTTTAGGTTTAGGTCTAGTTTATTTTTGGTTTAGGTTTAAGTATTTTTATTTCACTTTAGTTTATTTTAGTTAAGTTTAGGATTTTATTTTAATTTAGGTTTATGTTTTTTAGTTTAGGGTTTAGGTTGTATTTTATTTGTTTAAGTTTATTTAGGTTTTATTATTTATTATTTATTTTATTTTTAGGTTTATTTTATTTTAGTTTTAGTTTTTATTATATTTAGGTTTTATTTGAGTTTTATTTTATTTTATTCCTTTTAGGTTTTAGGTTTTATTTTAAGTTTTATATTATTTTATTATTTTATTTTATTTTGTTTAAATTTTAGTTGTTTTATTTTAAGTTTTATTTAGTTTAGTTTTTTAGCTATTTAGGATTTAGGGTTTAGGGTTATGAGAGTTTAGGGTTTAGGGTTTAGGGTTTGGGTTTAAGGTTTAGGGTTTAGTGTTAGGTTTAGGGTATTTAGGTTTTGTGGTTTATGTTTTAGTATTTTAGCATTTAGGGTTCAGGGTTTAGGGTTTAGGGTTTAGGATTTTTAGGGTTTAGGGCTTAGGGTATAGGGTTTAGGTTTTAAGTCTAGGGTTCAAGGTTTATTTAGAGAAAAATTCATATTCAACATTTCTTCTTTTCAATTTCATCATCCAAGTAACACACTAAGTTTTCTAGGACATAAGCAACGACATAGATAATAAATGAACATTCATATGAAAAAGCAAAAACCCTAGATAACTAACCGTCTCTAATGTAAAGACACAGTTTCATAAGCAACAGATCGGATCAGTTAGCTTTCTAGTTCCCACTAGAACCACCCCGCCTCTAGATTTAGAATCCACCATCATATCTATCTCTTGCTCGCCACCACCACTAACCACCAGACCTATCTCCAACCACCACTAACCACCACCTATGCTATCTGAAGCCTAGTTGAGGTATGTTCCTATCATCAAGGTTTTATTCTTAGGGTTTAGGTTTATTTTTAATTTATTTAGTTACTTTAAGTTTAGGTTTAGGGTTTGGGTATTTTTAGAGTTTTGGGGTTTAGGGTTTAGTTAGGGTTTATAGTTTAGGTTGGGTTTGGGTTTTTTTAGGGTTTTAGGGTTAAGGTTTTAGGTTAATGCTTTTTTAGAGTTTAGAGTTTAGGCTTAGGTTTAGTTTAAGGTTTATTAGTATTTTTCATTTATTTTTTTGAGGGTGTTGTATGTTTAGGGTTTAGGTTTTAGGATTATAGTTTAGGTTTAGGTTTTATTTAAAATAAAAAATTTAGTAAACTAGTAGGTTTAGGTTTATTATCTTTATTTAGTTTATTTTTGATTTATTTTTGTTTATTTTTTTTATTTATTTAGGTTTATTTTTATATTTATTTTATTGTTTTATTTATTTTAGGTTTATTTATTTTGGTTTAGTTTTCATTTTAGTTTATTTTTAGGTTTAGGTTTAGGTTTATGTTAATGTTTTAGTTTAATTTTATTTTAATTTTATTTTCTAGGCTTTAGGTTTTATTTTTATTTTTAGGTTTAGGTTTATTTAGGTTTAGGTTTAACATTACCATTTTTATCCCAAGTTGATGCAAAAGTGGAGGGTATTTAGTATTTTTACTAAAATTTGTCAAAATAATCATGATATGAATCCTTTAAATCATTTTTAATTAGGGCCCCTGAAGCGTTTTATGTATTTGAATATTTTATTGCTAGAGTCATTTTAAATAAGCAAGGGTTCCCACATTTATCGATGCTGAAGTCCATGAAACTAGAATTAGGTTAGGATCTTGGAATATTACTTTTATAGGTAAATTAATGGAATTAATAGATATTATGGTTCATAGAAATATAAATATTTTATGTGTTCAAGATTTAAATAGGTTGGTGAGAAGGCCAAGGAGATTGATAGTTTAGGTTTTAAACTTATTTTAAAAGTCAAACTAGAAATGGTGTAGGTGTGATTATAGATAGTTTGAAGGATAATGTTATAAGTATTAATATGTGGAGATAGATTATATTTTAAAGATTATTGTGATACTAAGATTATTAATGTTATAAGTGTCTGCCCCTCAAGGTTTGGAGGTAAGCTCATAAAATTTTAATGAATTAGAGGATTAATACAAAAGATACCTCTTGAAGAAAAAGTATTTATTGGGATTTAAATGGACATGTTGGTAGTGGTAGAAGATTTTAAAAGTATTCATGGTGGTTATGGATATGGAGTGACTAATGAAGAAGGTAGACTATATTAGATTTTTTTTTAGCTTATGATTTGTAGTTTTGATACTTTTATTTAAGAAAAGAGATGAACATATTATTACTTAAAAAATGGATCTAGTAAAACACAGATTGATTATTTTTAAGAAAAATAGATCTTAGATTGTAAAGATTGTAAGGTCATTCTAAGTGAAATTTTAAGTACCCAACATTTATTATTTTAGATTTTAAGATGAAAGGTTGTAAGAAAAATAAACTAAATTATTGTTAGGATTAGATGGGGACATTTAAAGAACACAAATAAAAATATTTTAAGAGCAAGCTACAAGAATTAGAATTTGGGATGTTCATAGGAAGTTAACATTTGAGTAAAATATCAAGTGAAATTAAGCAAGTTGCTAAAGATGTGCTTGGAGAATAAGGAAAAGCTTTTAATAAGAATAGTTGGTGGTGGAGTCGAGTGTGCAAGAAAAGATAAGAAATAAAACATTGTTATAAAACTTGGTTTAGATGTAAAACTGAATTGGAAAGATATAAAGTTTGTAGAGATTCTAAGAAAGCAATATATGATGCAAAATTTAGCTTTAGTGATTTATACAATAGATTAGATACCAAAAGGTGAAAGATGTATGTATAAGGCCAACCAAAGAGATAGGAGAAGTAAAGAAGTTTAGGGGGGTATTAAGGATGAAAATAATAAAGTGATTTTCTTAGAAAAAGATATTGAAAATAGGTGGATGAGGTATTTTGATAAACTTTTCAATGAAGGATCTGAAAGTATGATTGATTTTAGCAACCTTAATACCCTAAACAAAAATAGAGAATTTCATTTTATCATTATTAAATGAAGTTAGTGAAGCTTTAAAGAAAATGAAATGTGGAAAAGATGAGATAATATTCCAATAGTGTGGAAATGATTAGGAGATCAAGGAATTTCTTGGTTTATAAATCTTTTAATGTTATTTTAAAGACTAAAAGATGCATGAGTGGAGAAAGAGTTTGTTGGTTATATTTAAGAATAAATGTGATGCACAAGAGTGCAAATTATAGAGGAATTAAGTTAATGCCATACATTAAAATTATGGGAGAGAGTAATTGATCATAGTACGAAAGTTTCTCACAATTAGTTTGGTTTCATGCCGGTAGATCTACTATTTATACATTTGTGAGGTTTGATGGAGAAGCATAGAGAAAGTAAGAAGGATCTACATATGATATTTATCGATTTAGAGAAAGCTTATGATAAAGTCTCAAGAGATCTTCTTTGGAGAATTCTAGAACAGAAAGAGTTAATATTGGTTATAATCAAGTCATTAAAGATATGTATATTTAGAGTTTATGTCCAAACACAAGGAGGATTGACAAAATATTTTCCAATTTCAGGTTTGGATTAAATCAAGGATCAACATTAAGTTATCTTTTACTTTAGTTATGGATGTTCTAGAGGCATTTATAAGAAGATGTACCTTGGTGTATGCTTTTCTATGACATTCTTCTTGTTGATAAGACTAGAGAGTTAGAAACTTGAATTATGGAGGTCAACTTTTTAGAGTCTAAAGGTTTTCATTTAAGTAGATCTATGAATATATGGAGTGTAATTTTAGTTGTAGAAGTTTTAGTGGTGTTGTGACTTTAGGTGATCAAGTCATTAATAAGAGTGAGAATTCAAATATTTAGGCTCTATTGTTCATGATGGTGAAATAGATGGAGATGTTATTAGTAGAATTCAAGTTGGATGGTTGAAGTGGAGGAATGCGGCCTATTATGTGATAGAAAAGTTCTTAAACTTAAGAGAAAATTTTATAAGATGGTGGTAAGACTAATGACTTATGGTACGTGCATACCAGAGAAGCATAAGACTAAGTTAAGTGTTACAGAGATGAGGATGCCCAGGTGGATGAGTGGCTTTACTCTTAGAGATAGAATGCAAAATGAGTATGTTCGGGAAAAAGTTGGAGTAGCTCCAGATAAGATTTGGAGAGTCACCTTGGTTTGGCCACATAAAGTGTCAGTCCATGACATTAGAGAGTAGATGCATTAGATTTTCCTTATGTTAAGAAAGGTTGAGGTAGACCTAGGACTTGGTTAAGATGTATAAAAATAATCTTTGTATACTTGAATTAAATGAGAATTTGACATATAATTACAATGGAGACTAGTAAACTAGTGGGATTAAGGCTTGTTATTGTTGTTGTGTTGTTGTTGTTGTTGTTGTTTAGTTTAGGTTTTTTTCTTAGGTTTGTTTTATGTTTTTTATTTTAGGTTTATTTTTAAGATTTATTTTTTAGTTTAGGTTTAGGTTTATTTTTAGTTTCTTTTATTCTATTAAGTTTAGGGTTTAGGTTTAGTTTATTTTAGGTTTAGGTTTAGGTTTTAATTATTTTAGTTCAGTTTATTTTAGTATAGGTTTAAGTTTATTTGATTTTGTTTATTTTATTTTTATTTTAGTTTAATTTTTTATTTTTTAGTTTAGTTTGGGTTTTATTTTTAGGTTAATTAGTTTTATTTTATTTTATTTTAGGTTTATTTTTATTTTATTTACATTTCATTTTATTTTAGTTAGTTTTATTCTTAGTTTATTTTATTTTAGTTTAGTCAGGTTTTTATTTATTTATTTATTTTTTTATTTTATTATATTTAGGTTTTGGTTTAGATTTTAGTTTGTTTATTTTTATTTTTTAAGTTTTTTTTTTTTGGGTTTTATTTAGGTTTAGGTTTTAGGTTTTAGGTTTAGGGTTTTAGGGTTGATTTAGGTTTATTATTTTATTTATTTTATTTTTTTTATTTTATTTTGTTTTTATTTAGGTTTATTTTATATTTTTAGTTTTAGGTTTTATTTTATTTTAATAGTTTAGTTTGATTTTATTTTATTTTTGTTTTATTTACATTAGTTGTTTAGTTTTATTTTATTTTTTATTTTAGGTTTAGTTTATTTATTATTTTTTTAGGTTTTATTTAGTTTAGTTTAGGCTTTTAGGTTTTAGGGTTTATGGTTTAGTGTAGGTTGTTTAGGGTTTAGGGTTTATGGTCAGGTTTTAGGGTTTAGGTTTAGGTTTAGGTTGGGGATTAGGGAGTTTTGGGTTTTAGGGTCGTGGTTTAGTGTTAGGGTTTAGGATTTGGGTTTAGAGTTTAAGGTTTAGGGTTAGGGTTCAGGGTTTAGGTTTAGAGTAGGGTTTTAGTTTTAGGGTTAGTTTTTTTTAAATTACAAACCTATTTATTTATTTAGTTTATTTTATTTATTTTTATTTTATTTTTTATTTTAGTTTAGATTTATTTTTTTTATTTAGTTTAGTTTATTTATGGAGTGTAATTTTAGTTGTAGAAGTTATAATGGTAGTGTTGTGACATTAGGTGAACAAGTCATTAAAAGAGTGAGTTTATTGGACTTTATTATTGTTCAAAATGATGGTGAAATAGATGGACATGTTATTCGTAGAATTCAAGTTGGATGGTTGAAGTGGAGGAATGCATCTGGCCTATTGTGTGATAGAAAAGTACCTTAAGTGAAAATTTTATAAGATGATGGTGAGATCTGCAATGATTTATGGTGTAGAATGTTGGCCAATAAAAGAGAAGCATGAGACTAAGTTAAGTGTTGCAAAGATGAGGTAGCATAGGTGGATGAGTGACTTTACTCTTAGAGATAAAATGCATAATGTGAATGTTAGGGAAAAAGTTGGAGTAGCTTTAGTGGTAGATAAAATTAGAGAGTTTATTTAGATGGTTTGGCCACATAAAGCGTCAGCCTTCCAATGACTCAGTTTGGAGAGTAGATGCATTGGATTTACCTTATGTTAAGAAAGGTAGAAGTTGACTAAAAGACATGGTTAAGATGTATAAAAATGACTTTAGTATACTTGAATTGAATGAGCATTTGGCACATAATAGACACAATGGAGATTTATTCATGTATTTAATCAATTTTAGTGGGATAATGGTTTATTGTTGTTGTTGTTGTTGAAGTTTAGTTTTATTTTAGGTTTATTCATTTTAGTTTATGTTTTATTTTAGTTTATTTTTTTTATGTTTAGGTATTTTTAGTTTATTTTATTTTATTTTTTTTAAGTTTAAGTTTAGGTTTAGTTTATTTTAGGTTTAGGTTTATTTTTTTTATTTAGTTTTTTAGGTTTATTTTTTTTTATTAGGTTTAGGTGTTTTACTTTATGGTTTATTATTTATTTATTTTTTTTTTAGGTTTATTTTTAGGTTTAGGTTTTTATTTTATTTTATTTTAGATTTTATTTTATTTTTAGGTTTAATTTATTTTATTTAAGTTTTTTATTTTATTAGTTTAGGTTTTATTTATTTATTTTAGTTTAGTTTTTTATTTATTTATTTTTTAGGTTTAAGTTTAGGTTTGAGTTTGGTTTTATTTTATATTATTTTGTTTTATTTTATTTTATTTTATTTTACTTTATTTTTAGGTTTAAGTTCTTATTTTGTTAGGGTTATAGGGTTGGTTAGGGCAGGGTTTGGGTCAGGTGGGTTTAGGGTTTAAGGTGTTTTATAGGTGGGTTAGGTGGCCCAGGTTTTAGATCCAGGATTTAGGGAGTAGGGTTTAGAATAGGGTTTAAGGTTATAGTGGGTGTGAGTGTAGGATTTAGGGTTTAGGGTTTTAGAGGATTTAGGGAGGTTAGCAGATAGGTGAGGGTGGTGGATGGTGTTTAGTGAGTTTAGGAGTGAGAGCCTGGGGTCAGATTTAGGAGGGTTTAGAGTTTAGGTTTTGAATTTTAAAAAAGCAAATGTAGGTTTATTTAGGTTTATTTTTATTTATATTATTTTATTTTTTTATTTAGTTTATTTTTATTTATTTAATTTAGTATATTTTAGGTTTATTTAGTTTAGGTTTTATTTTAGTATTTTTTTAGGTTTAGGTTTATGTTTTGTATTTTTAGTTTATTTTTATTTTTACTTTATTTTTTAAGTTTAAGTTTTATTTTCAATTTTTAGGTTTAGGTTTAGGTTCTAATTTTATTTTTTTAGGTTTAGGTTTTAGGTTTATTTTTAGGTTTTATTTTTCTAGTTTAGGTTTAGTTCTATTTTTAGTTTACTTTATTTTATTTAGTTTAGGGTTTAGGTTTAGTTAATTTTAGGTTTAGGTTTAGGTTTTATTTATTTTAGTTTAGTTTATTTTAGTTTTGGTTTTATTTTGTTTTATTTCATTTATTTTAGGTTTAGGTTTTTTTTTAGTTTAGGGTTTAGGTGTTAATTTTAATTTATTTGTCAATTTTACTTTTAGATTTATTTTTTAGGTTTAGGTTTTTATTTAGTTTTTATGTTATTTTATTTTAGGTTTATTTTTTTTACATTTGATTTTTATTTTATTTAGATTTTTTATTTTTTGGTTTATTTTATATTTTTTTAGTTTAGGTTTTTATTTATTTTATTTTTTGTTTATTTTTGTATATTTATTTTATTTTATTTTTACATTTTGGTTTAGGTTTTTATTTTATTTTATTTTATTTAGGTTTAGGTTATTTTTTAGTTATTTTATTTGTAGGTTTTATTTAGTTTAGGTTTAGGTTTTTAGGTTTTTGGGGTTTGGTTTAGTGTTCAGGGGTTAGGGTTTAGGGTTTATGGTTTATGGTTGTAGGTTTTAAGATTTAGGGTTTAGGGTTTAGAGTTTTAGGGTTTAAGGCTTATGGTTTAGTGTTTAGGGTTTTAAGGTTTAGAATTTAGGGTTTAGGGTTTAGAGTTTAGGATTTAGGGTTAGTTTTAGGGTTTGAGGTTGAGGATTAAGGTTTTTTTATTATTTTTATTATTTTTATATTTTATTATTTTATTATTATTTATTTCTTTAAATTAAGTAAACTCGTAGGTTTAGGTTTATTTAAATTATTTATTTTATTTTTTATTTATTTTATTATATTTTATTTTATTATTCTTTTAGGTTCATTTTTATTTTTTATTTAGTTTTGTTTATTTTTGGAGTGTAAATTTAGTTGTAGAAGTTATAGTGGTGGTGTTGTCACATTAGGTGAACAAGTCATTAAAAAGAGTTAGCGATTCAGATATTTAGGCTATATTGTTCAAAATGATGGTGAAATAGATGGAGATGTTTTTAATAGAATTCAAGTTGGATGGTTGAAGTGGAGTAATTCATCTGGCCTATTGTGTGATAGAAGATTACTGCTTAAACTTAAGGGAAAATTTTATAAGATGGTGGTAAGACCTACAATGATTTATGGTGCAGAATGTTGGCCAATAAAAGAGAAGCATGAGACTAAGTTAAGTGTTGCAGAGATGAGGATGCTCAGGTGGATGAGTGGCTTTACTCTTAGAGATAAAATACAAAATGTGTATGTTCGGGAAAAAGTTGGAGTAGCTCCAATGGCAAAAAAAATTAGAGAGAGTGGCCTTAGATGGTTTGGCCACATAAAGCGTTGGCCGTCCAAAGACCCAGTTATGAGAGCAGATAATAGATTTTCTTTATGTTAAGAAAGGTAGAGGTATACCTAAAAAGACATAGTTAAGATGTATATAAAATGACCTTAGTATACTTGAATTGAATGAGAATTTAACACATAATAGGACACTGGACGAAGAATTCATAATGACACTTTAGTGGATAATGGCTTGTTGTTGTTGTTGTTGTTTAGTTTATTTATTTTAGGTTTATTTATTTTATTTTAGGTTTTTTTATTTTAGTTTATTTTTTAAGTTTATGTTTAGGTTTAGGTTTATTTTTATTTTTAATTTATTTTTTTAGGTTTAAGTTTTATTTTTATTTATTGGTTTAGGTTTAGGTGTTTATTTTATTTTTTTAGGCTTAGGTTTTACATTTTTATTTTAGGTTTATTTTTAGGTTTTATTTTTTTGTTTAGGTTAAGGTTTATTTTTAGTATATTTTAAATTAATTGGGGTTTAGGTTTATGTTTAGGTTTAGTTTCTTTTAGCTTTAGATTTAGGTTTTATTTATTTTAGTTTAGGTTTAAGTTTATTTTATTTTAATTTTAGGTTTAGATCTTATTTTAGTTTTGGTTTTATTTTTATATATTTTTTAGGTTTTATTTTAAAGTTTATTTTTTTAGGTTTAAGTTTTATTTAGTTTATATTTATTTTATTTTTTATTTTATTTTTTTTTTTTTATTTTAGGTTTTTATTTTATTTAGGTTTTATATTTTATTTAGTTTAGTTTAGGTTTTATTTATTTTATTTTAGTTTAGTTTATTTTATTTTATTCTCTTTAGGTTTAGGTTTAGGTTTTAATTTAAATTTAAATTTTATTTTATATTTTATTTATTTTGGTTTAGGTTTTTAATTTTTTAAATTTTTTGTTTATTTATTTATGTTTAGGTTTTAGCTTTGGTTTAGAAAGGGTTAGTGGTGGGTTTGAGGGTTTAGGGTGGGTTTGGGAGTTAGGTATGGTAGTTTTGGGCTTAGGTTTAGTGCATGTTTTAGATCAGGTTTAGGGTTTAAGATTATTGATTATTTAGTGTTTAGTGTTTTTTGGGTTTTGGGTTTAGGTTTGGTTAGGTTTGTTTTAGAATTTAGGTTTAGGGTTTAGGGTTTAGGTTTAGAGTTTTATTTAGCTTTAGGGTTTAGGATTTTATGGTTTAAGGTTTAGGTTTAGAGTTAGCTTTAGATTAGGTTAGTTTATGGTTTAGGATTAGGGTTTAGGTTTAGGTTTAGCATTTAAGGTTTTGTGGTTTAGTGTTTATGGAGTTTAGTTTTAGATTTGGATTTTAGCATTTAGTTTAGGGTGGTTTGGTTAGGTGGGTTTGGGGTTTAGGGTTTTGGTTTGGGTTTAGGATTTAGGTTATTTAGTTCAAGGTTTAGGTTTAGGGAGTTTTGTGGTTTGGGGTTTAGGTTTTTTTTTAGAAAACAAAATTAAGTCAGGGTTTAGGTTAATTTAGTTTATTTTATTTATTTTAGTTTATTTTAAATTTTTATTTAGAATTTTTATTTTTATTTAATTTACATTATTTATTCTAGGTTTATTTATTTTAGTTTAGGTTTTTATTTTAGATTTTTTATTTAGGTTTAGTTTTATGTTTCTTTTTAGTTTGGTTATTTTTTAATTTATTTTAGGTTTAGGTTTTATTTTATTTTCATGGTTTAGGTTTATTTTATTTATTTTTTGGGTTTACCTTTTAGGTTTATTTTTTATATTTTATTTTAGTTAAGGTTTATTTTAGTTATTTTATTTATTTAGGGTTTAGTTTATTTATTTTGTTTAGTTTAGTTTAGGTTTAGGTTCATTTGTTTATTTTATTTATTTTAGGTTTAGGTTTTTTACTTTAGGGTCTAAGTTTTAATTTATTTATGTTTAATCTTTATTTTAGGTTTTATTTATTTGTATTTTTTTATTTTATTTTGATTTATGTTTAGTAGTATTTTATTTTGGTTTATTCAGATTTATTTTATTTATTTTTAGTCTAGGTTTTATTTATTTATTGGTTTATTTTAGTTTAGGTTTAGTTTAGGTTTGGGTTTATTAGATTTAGTAGGTTTAGGGTTTAGGGTTTTAGTGGTTTAGTGGTTAGGGTTTGTTTAGGTTTATTTTAGTTTAGTGGTTCAGGTCAGTGTTTGGGTTTGGTTTATTTGGTAGTTTTTTGGAGAGTTTAGGTCAGTTTAGGGTTTAGGGTTAGAGTTTAGGTTTAGTGGAGTTTGTGGGTAGTGGTGGCAGTTTAGTTTAAGATTGCCCAGTTTAGGAGTTAGAGTATTTAGGGTAGAGTTTAAGGTTTAGGTTTAGGTTAGGTTTAGAGGTCTTAAGGTTTAGTTTTAAGTCTCAGGGTTAGTGGTCAGAGTTTAGGTTAGGGTTTAGTTTTGGTTTAGGGTTGGTTAGGGTTAATGGGTTGTGGTTTATTAGCTCAGTTTGGTTGGAGTAGGAGTTTCAGGTTTTATAAAGGGTGAGGGTAGGGAGTGGTTTAGGGTTTAGGTGTTGGGTTAGGTTTAACATGAGTTTATGGTATTAATTTTAGAGTTTAGATTTATTTTTATATTTTATTTATTTATTTATTTTAAAGTAAATGTTAGTTTATTTTAGTTTATTTTAATTTATTTTAGTTTATTTTATTATATATTTTGATTTAGGTTGATTTTTATTTTTATTTAGTTTAATTAATTTATTTTTATTTATTTTATTTTAGTTTATTTTTAGGTTTAGGTTTAAGTTTATTTTTTAGCTTAGTTTTATTTTTATTTTATTATTTAGGTTTAGCTTTCATTTTTTATTTTTAGGTTTAGGTTTTGGTTTTTATTTTTTTTTTAGGTTTAGGTTTTATGTTTTTAATTTATGTTTATTTTTTAGGTTTATTTTATTTAGGCTTTTTAGTTATTTTGTTTAGTTTAGGTTTAGTTTAGGTTTAGTTTAAGTTTAGTTTATTTTATTTATTTTAGTTTATTTTAGTTTAGGTTAAGGTTTATTTTATTTATATAGGTTTGGTTTATTTAGTTTATGTTTATTTTATTTTAGGGTTTATTTTGGGTTTATTTAGGTTTTGGTTTATTTGATTTAATTTTATTTTTATTATTATTTTATTTTAAGTTTAGTTTTGATTTTATTTAGGTTTTTTTTAGTTTAGTTTAGGTTTTATTTATTTGATATTAATTTAGTTTAGGTTTAGGTTTTAGTTTATGTTTTATTTTATTTTATTTATTTTAGGTTTTTTATTTATTTATTTTTATGTTTATTTAGTTTAGGTTTAGGTTTGCTTTAAGGTAGGGTGGTTTATGTTTAGTGTTTAGGGTTTTAGGGTTTAGGGGTTTTTTTTGGTTTTTTTGGGGTTTAGGTTTAGGGTCTAAGTTTTAGTTAGGTTTAGGGTTTTAAAGTTTTGGGGTTTTGGGTTTTGGGTTTAGTGATTTTAAGGTTTAGGGTTTAGGGTTTAGGGTTTTGGTTTTAGGTTTAAGGTTCAGGTTTTATTTTAAGGTTTATGGTTTATGATTTTTTTTAATAGAGAATAAATTCATATTCAATATTTCTTCTCGATTTCATCAACCAAGTAACACACCAAGTTGTCTAAGACTCAAGTAATGACATAGATCAAAAATGAGTAGGCATTAAGCAAATCAAAAACCTTAGATAACTTGAGCCGTCTCTATTATAAATACACAGTTCCATAAGTAGTAGATTGAATTGGCTGTTCTTCAGTTTCTCCAGTTCCCATCAGAACCACCTCGGCCTCTCGAGTAGAAGGATCCACCATCATATCCCCGATCTCTCCCTCCTTCACCACCATGCTGTAACCTTTATCTCTCCTTCCGCCTCCATAACCACCACTACTCCGACTACCACCTCCAAACCCACCAGCACCATTAGATCCCCCACCACTACTATGATAACCGTCGCCTTTGTGTTCGCCTCCACCGCCAGATCTAGACTGAGTCTTATTGATGGTGATATTCCTACCATCAAGGTTCTGCCCAATCTTAGGGTTTAGGTTTTGGTTTAGGTTTATTAGGTTTTAGGGTTTAGGTTTATTTTTAAATTTATTTAGTTACTTTAGCTTTAGGTTTAGGGTTTAGGGTAAGGGTTAGGGTTTAGGGTTTAGGGTATTAGGGTTAATGCTTTTATGGTTAGGGGTTTAGGGTTAGGGTTTAGTAGGTTTTGGGTGGGTTTGTTTTACGATTGTAGTTTTTTAGGATTTAGGATTTAGGGTTTATGGTTTTTTTAATTAAGTAAACCTGTAGGTTTAGGTTTATTTAGTTTATTTATTTTATGTTATTTTTTTATTTTGGTTTATTTTTTATTTTATTTAGTTTAGTTTATTTATTTTAAGTTTATTTAATTTAGTTTAGGTATTTATTTTAGTTTATTTTTAGGTTATGGTTTAAGTTTAGGTTTAGATTTTAATTTAGTTTTATTTTTATTCTATTATTTAGGTTTAGGTTTTATTTTTTTTTTTAGGTTTGGGTTTAATTTTAGGTTTTATTTTTTTAGGCTAGGTTTAGGTTTATTTTTAGTTTATTTTATTTTATTTAGTTTTACTTTAGGTTTAAGTTTAGGTGTTTGTTTTATTTATTTTAGTTTAGTTAATTTTAGTTTAGGTTTAGGTTTATTTTATTTTGTATATTTTTTTATTTTAGGATTTGGTTTTTTTTGTTTAGGATTTAGGGTTTATTATTTATTTTTTTTAAGTTTTTTTTAAGGTTTATTTTTAGGTTTAAGTTTTATTTAGTTTTATTTCATCTTATTTTAGGTTTATTTTATTTTTATTTTATGTTTAATTTTTTATTTTATTTAGGACTTATTCTTAAGTTTTATTTTAATTTAGTTTAGGTTTTATTTATTTTATTTTAGGTTTAGGTTTAGGTTTTATTTTATTTTATTTTATTTTTTTAGTTTCTTTATTTATTTATTTTTTTAGTTTTATTTAGTTTAGGTTTTAGTTTTTAGGATTTAAGGTTTTGTTAGGGTTTAGAGGTTGTGGTAGGTGGGGTTAGAGGTTAGGGTTGGGTTTAGGGCCTGGAGAGGTTTAGTTTAGAGTTTAGGGTTTAGTGGAGGGTGGTGGTAGAGGTCAGTAAGATTTAGGTTATCAGTAGGTCAGTGGTAGGAGGAGGATTTAGGTTTAGGGAGTTTAGGGTTATAGAGAGGAGTTTAGGGTTTTAGGGTCAGGGTGGTTAGGAGGTTTAGGGTGAGGTTTAGTTTAGGTAGTTTTAGGGCTTAGTGGATGGTAGTTAGGAGTGGGTTAGTGTTAGGGTTTAGGGTTGTGGTCAGTAGTATGGTTTAGGGTTTGGGGGTAGGGTTTAGGATTTAAGGTTTAAGATTTGGGTTTAGTGGTTATAACCTAAAATGGTTTTGGTTTATTTGTTTATTTTAGATTATTTTATTTATTTTAGTTTTATTTTTTTTATCTTTATTTTAAATTTATTTATTTTATTTTTATTTATTTTATTTTAGTTTAGGTTTTTTATTTTATTTTATTTTTTTAGTTTAGGTTTATTTATGTTTTTAGTTTTATTTTTTATTTATTTTTAGTTGTTTTAGGCTTTAGGGTTTTTTTTTTAGGTTTAGGTTTTTAGCTTATTTTATTTAGTTTTGGAGTTTAGTTTTCATTTAGGTTTTGGGGTTGGTTTTAGGGTTAGGGTTAGTTTTCTTAGATAGGGCTCAGGGTTTGGGTAGTTGGGTTAGTTTAGGTTTAGGGTTAGCTCAGTTTTTAGGGCCTTTTGGTTTTGGGGTTTGGTGGGTTTAGGTCAGTTTAGGGTTGGTTAGTAGTTAGGCTCAGGGCCTTTAGTCAGAGTTGTGGATAGATTGGTTAGGGTTTAGGTTTAAGGTAGGGTTTAAGGCTTAGGTTCAGGGAGTCAGGTTAGTTTAGGGTTTAGGGATCAGATTTTAGTTTAAGTGGTAGGGGGTTTTGGGGTTAGTTTAGGGTTTAGGCAGAGGTTTATAGAGTTTAGGGTTTAGTTAGGTTATGCATGTTAGGGATTTTTCTATTTTATTGATTTTATTTATTAATTTTTTAAAATTTAAAAGTAGGTTTAGGTTTATTTAGTTTATTTTATTTATTTATTTTAGTTTATTTTATTTTTTAGGTTTATTTTATTTTATTTAGTTTTTTTTTTATGCCATTTATTTTTGTTTATGTTTTTTTATTTTAGTTTATTTTTTTTAGGTTTAGGTTTTTATTTTTAGTTTAATTTTATTTTATTTTATTAGGTTTAGGTTTTATTTTTTTATTTTAGGTTTAGGTTTAGGTTTTATTTTTTTTTTTAGGTTTATTTTAGGTTTATTTTTTATTTTATATTTTTTAGTTAGTTTATTTTATTTTATTTAGTTTAGGTTTTGGTTTAGGTTTAGTTTATTTTAGGTTTAGGTTTAGGTTTTATTAATTTTAGTTTAGGTTTCAGTTTATTTTATTTTTATTTTAGATTTTGGTTTTTTTAGTTTAGGGTTTATGTTTTATTTTTTTATTTATTTTTAGGGTTTATTTTTAGGTTTATTGTTTAGGTTTTGGTTTTTATTTAATTTAATATTTTATTTTTTTTAAGTTTATTTTATTTTTATTTTAGGTTTAGTTTTTATTTTATTTAGGTTTTTTATTTTTTTAGTTTAGTTTAGGTTTTTATTTATTTGATATTAGTTTAGTTTTTTTAGGTTTAGGTTTAGGTTTAGGTTTAAGTTTTAGTTTATGGTTTTATTTTATTTTAATTTTTTTATTTTGGTTTAGGTTTTTTAATGCTATTTTAAAGACTAAAAAGATGCCAGATTAGTGGAGGAAGAGTTTGTCAGTTCCTATATTTAAGAATAAAGGTGATGCACAAGAGTGTGCAAATTATAGAGGAATTAAGTTAATGTGTCATACAATAAAATTATGGGAGTGAGTAATTGAGCATAGTTATGATGTGATACAAAAGTTTCTCACAATCAATTTGGTTTCATAGATCTACTATGGAAGCTATACATTTGTTAAGAGGTTTGATGGAGAAGTATAGAGAAAGTAAGGAGGATCTACATATGATATTATTGATTTAAAGAAAGCTTATGATAAAGTTTCAAAAGATGTTCTTGGAGAGTTCCAGAAAAGAAAGGAGTTAATATTGGTTATATTCAAGTCATTAAGGATATGTATACTAGAGTTGTTACTTGTGTCCAAACACAAGGAGGATTGACAAAATATTTTCCTATTTTAGTTGGATTACATCAAGGATTAGCTTTAATCCCTTATCTTTTTTTCTTTAGTTATGGATGTTCTTACTAGGAATTTATAGGAAGATGTACCTTGGTGTATGCTTTTTATTGATGACATTCTTCTTGTTGATAAGACTAGAGAGGGAGTCCATGAGAAACTTGAATTATGGAGGTCAGAATTAGAGTCTAAAAGTTTTCGTTTAAATAGATCTAAACTTGAATATATCGAGTGTAATTTTAGTTGTAGAAGTTCTAGTAGTAGTGTTGTGACATTAGGTGAACAAGCTATAATAAGAATGAGCGATTCAGATATTTAGGCTCTATTATTCAAAATGATGGTGAAATAGATGGAGATATTATTAGTAGAATTCAAGTTGGATGGTTGAAGTGGAGGAATTCATCTAGCTTGTTATGTGAAAAAGTTCCACTTAAACTTAAGGAAAAATTTTATAAGGTGGTAAGACGCAATGACTTATGGTGCGAATGTTGGCCAATAAAAGAGAAGCATAAGACTAAGTTAAGTGTTAGAGATGAGGATGCTCAAGTGGATGAGTGGCTATACTCTTAGATATAAAATATGAAATGAGTATGTTAAAAAAAAGTTGGAATAGCTCAAAGTGGCGATAAGATAGAGAGAGAGTCGCTTAGATGGTTTGGCCACATAAAGCGTCGTCCGATAGGAGAGTAGATGCATTAGATTTGCCTTATGTTAAAAAGGTAGAGGTACACCAAAAAAGACTTGGTTAAGATGTATAAAAAATGACCTTAGTATACTTGAATTAAATGAGAATTTGACACATAATAGGACATAATGGAGAAGGATTCATGTAGTAACCCACTTAGTGGGATAAAGGCTTGTTGTTATTATTGTTTAGGTTTTCTTATTTATTTTTTTATGTTCTATTTAGTTAAGGTTTAGGTTTTTAGCTTTTTAGGGTTTAGGGTTTATGATTTAGTTTTTAGGGTTTTTGGGTTTGGAGTTTAGGTTTTGGGTTTAGGGTTTAGGGTTTTTTGAGGTTTAGGGTTTATGGTTTAGGGTTTAGGTTTAGGTTTAGGGTTTGTGTTTTAGGTTTAGGGTTTAGGGATTAGGTTTTAGGTTTAGGGTTGGTTTTAGTTTAGGGTTTATGGTTTATGATTTTAACAGAGAATAAATTCAAATTCAACATTTCTTTCATCAACCAAGTAACACACCTAAGTTTCTCAAGCAATGACATAGATAAAAAATGAGTGCATAGAAAATCAAAACCACCCTAATAACTTGAACCATCGCTATAAATACACGGTTCCATAAGTAGTAGATCGAATGGGCCATTCTTCAATTTCCTTCACCAATCACAAACCCTGTCCACTCAGACTCCAGGACTATATCCATAGTACCTCGATCCACCATCAATAGAATCGCTAATTTACCTTTCCATCGCCTTGGGATCTGAGTCTTATTGACGGTGATGTTCTCGTCTACCATTCTGGGTTTAGTTTAGTTTAGGTTTATTAGGTTTTAGGGTTTAGGTTTATTTTTAATTTATTTAGTTACTTTAGCTTTAGTTTAGGGTTTGGGGTTTAGGGTTTAGGTTTTAGTTTGGGGTTTAGGGGGTTTAGGGTTTAGGTATTTTTAGTGTTTAGGATTTTAGGGTTTAGGATTTAGGGTTTATGGTTTTAATTAAGTAAACAGTAGGTTTAGTTTATTTAGTTTATTTTATTATTTTAATTTTATTTAGTTTATTTTATTTTTTATTTAGTTTAGTTTATATTTTTTTATTTTTTAGATTTTAATTTTAGTTTATTTAGGTTTTGTTTAGGTTTTTTTTTTAATTGAGTTTATTTTATTTTTTTGGTTTAGGTTTTATTTTTAAGTATTTTATTTTAGGTTTAGGTTTTAGGTTTTATTTTAGGTTTAACTTTACATTTAATTTTTAGTTTAGGTTTAGGTTTAGTTTATTTTATTTTATTTAGTTTTTTAGGTTTAAGTTGGTGTATGTTTTATTTAGTTTAGTTTAGTTTAGTTTAGGTTTTATTTTTAATTTTTATTTTAGGTTTAGGTTTTTTTTAGGGTAAGATTTTATGATTTATTTATTTTAGGGTTTATTTTAAGGTTTATTTTTTAGGTTTAGGTTTTATTTAGTTTTATTATATTTTATTTTTTAATTTATTATTATTTTAGTTTACTTTTATTTTATTGAGTTTTATTGGGTTTATTTTATTTAATTTAGTTTATTTATTTATTTTATTTATTTTTTAGTTTATTTTAGGTTTAGTTTAGGTTTTAGGTTTATTTTATTTATTTTTATTTAGGTTTAGGTTTATTTATTATTATTTAGTTTAGGTTTAGTTTTAAGTTTAGGTAGTTAGGGCCTGTTGATCAGGGAGGTTTAGGGTCAGTTTAGGAGTTAGGAGTTAGGGTTGTTTAGTTTGATTTAGGAGTGTCAGTTTAGCCTGTTTTAGTGTGGTTTAAGCCTAGTTTAGGGTTAGAGTCAGGTTTAGGAGGTTTAGGAGATTTTAGGAGTTTAGGTTTAGGAGTTAGTTGGTTTAAGGGTTAGTAGTAGGAATTTAGGGTTTGTGGCCCAGGGTTTAGGGTTTAGGTGTTTTTTAGGGTCAGTTTTGGTTGGGTAGGAGTTTAATAGATAGTTTTAGGGTTTAGGGTCAGGGTTTAGGTTTAGGGTTTAGGGGGTTGGTTTAGTAGTGGGTTTTTTTAATCAAGCAAATCCAGATTATTTAGTTTAGATTATTTTAAAATTTTAGTTTATTTCAATTTATCTTTATTTAGGATAATTTTATTTTATTTAATTTTGTTTATTTATTTTAAGTTTATTTATTTAGTTTATTTTAGTTTATTTTATGTTTATGTTTAGGTTTATGTTTGTTTTTTAGTTTAGTTTTATTTATTTTATTTTTTTTTTTGGTTTTAGGTTTTGTTTTTTTATTCTTAGGTTTAGGTTTAGGTTTTATTTTATTTTTTTTATGTTTAGGTTTTAGGTTTTATTTTAGGTTTATTTTAAGTTTTTATTTTATTTAGTTTAGGTTTAGTTTAATTTATGTTTAGTTTTAGGTTTTTTATTTTAGTTTAGTTTATTTTAGTTTAGATTTATGTTTATTTTATTTTTTTTATTTTAGGTTTATGTTCTTTTATTAGTTTAGGGTTTTGGTTTATTTTATTTTATTTTTAGGTTTAGGTTTTTATTTAGTTTTTATTTTATTTTATTCTTGGTTTACTTTTTTTATTTTACATTTAGTTTTTATTTTATTTAGGTTTTATTTTCAGGTTTATTTAATTTTTTAGTTTAGTTTGAGTTTTTTATTTATTTTATTTTATTTTAGTTTCTTTTTTTTATTTTATTTTATTTTTAGGTTTAAGTTTAGGTTTAGGTTTAGGTTTTTTTTATTTTTTATTTTATTTTATATGGGTTTAGATTTATTTATTTATTTTATTTTTATGCTTTATTTAGTTTAAGTTTAGGCTTTTAGGTTGTTAGGGTTTACGATTTAGGGTTTAGTGTTTAGGTTTTGGGATTTAGGGTTTAGGGTTTAGGGTTGTAGGTTTTACATTTTAGGGTTTAGGGTTTTTTTTAGGTTTAGGTTTAGGGTTAGTTTTAGTTTAGGGTTTAGATTTTGGTTTTTTTTATGAGAAAAATTCAACATTTTTTCTTTTATTTCATCAACCAAGTAACAAACCGTGAGTTAATCAAATGACCTCCTTGGGGCTAGCTAAGCCTCGTGTTCTCGGATATCACTATATACCCATTCAATCTTATATAAATCAACACATGAATAGAGGAAAGAGAACTCAACATTCATACACTTAAGCTATAAGCACATGCATTTCTTATGTATTTATAACTAACATCATAACAAATATTATTATTCATTTATAAGCTTTTGAAAAATACATTTGGATTTAATAGTGATAATAGCCACACATATATTAAATTAAATCAACACATGCAAGCTTACATAAAGGGATTCCATTTTATTTTACTTTATTTTGAAAAGATGGATGCATGAATTCAAATGACATACTAAATTTAACATGATTGGAAAGAGGACAATCAAATATAAGGATGTGATTCATTCAACAAAACTAGTTCTTAAGGACAATCAAATCAAATAAGATTATTTAAAGCAAACCAAAGCTTCTTTATTAATTAAGTTTTAGATATGATTTGATTTAAAGAGGAGAAGAGAAATCATCACTTGTTGTTTTAAACCCATTCCCACATTAGTGATTTGATTTAATTTAAAGAAATGAAATTAAGTTGATTTTATGGGTTAATTAAGTTGAACTCTTAATTAGATGAATTAATTACCCTTACCTATGTCACCTTAAAGTAAATAACTAAATAATTATGAGCCAACATGATATGCATGGAAAATAAACTTGCAATGATCATAGGAAATAAAAGGGGCCTAATGCAATTGGCACATGATTAATAGTTAATTAATTGGGGGACATAATTAATTACTCTTATGGTTTTCCCACATATGGACTAACCATAATTTCATTAAACTCCTTTAGGTTTTTAAACACCTAAAGATCTACCCCATGATTTAATTAATTAAGGTCTGATGTGATTATGATTTCAATTTGATTAAGTGATTTAATTAAATAGTTAAATCTTAATTAATTTCATCTTAAAAAGGGTGAAATGAACTTAGGGAAAGGGGTCCCAACCCTATTCCTTAGTTCACTTACAATTGAACAATGATTAATAAACTTAATTAACCAATTTGTTACTATTCATGGGATTAATTAATAATTAATTAACTTAAAAGAGTAGTTATGGTTTAATTAGTCAATTTTCCTAATTAAGTGAGCAATAAATCCCAAGAAAATTATGGGAGGCACAGGTAATCCCATTAAATTAACCCATAAAATTTGGGATTAATTGCTCAAGTAATTAAGGAGTAATTAAGCAAATTAATTTTGTAATTAAACTTGAATTATTATTCAAAATTAGTTAAGATCATTTTTAATTAATTCTCCTCTAAATTACCATTAAAATGAGTATTTATTTGCAATTTTCTTATTTCTATGATGTTCATGAAGTTTTAGCCATTAAAAATGATTAATTAAGCCTAATCTTGTTGGCTTCTGAGATTGGCTACTTAAACTTATCTTACTTGTGCGGCCTAATGTGCTTGTTCATCATCCGATCTAAGATCAGATGACTATGATTAATCCCATAGCTTAATATGATTAAATCAAATTGATATAGCAGATCTAATCACAACCGTATGTTCTAAACATGTGGAATGGACGGTGCATGATCTAACATCATGTGAGTGAGGGAGAATGGAGTCCGCCATTGCTCACTTGATCCGAGCTTACCCAAGCTCGAATCAACTCCAAAATTATCCCACACCTTCACGACATCAATCGGAGGGGATCCAATGGTCAAGATCACACGAGATGAAAGTTTTCTTCAAAAAGCTCCAACCCATTTTTGCCTAAGAATCAGTTTTGGAAGCATACCTCATCGGAGCTCAAGACCAGCGGCTCAAATGATTGAGGAAGCTTCATCTAGTGGAGACAAAGCCCTGTTGAGTAGCAATTAGATCTGTTCAAAATGCCATGAATCGATGATTTGGAGCTCAACTTTGATCGAAGTCCCCCTCCGATGCTCGAGAAACTTGGGAGATGATTCGTTCTTGCTTGATGAGCCCTGGGAAAGGTGCAAGCAAAGTTAATTTGAGTTTGATGGAGAAATGGGGAAGTTAGGTCGAAAATGGGAGTGTCATGTTTTGAAATAGACAGGAATGGAATTTTTTAATCGAAGAACAAACTTAGGAGCTTAGGAAATGGCTCTAGTAGCTCGTCTTGGGTAGCTAGGGCTCTGAGGGAATGATTGTGTGTGTGTTTGAGTGGAAATGAGGGGTTATATACCCCTTCATCTTGATGATGGTAGGATCGGTTTGGCTTCTAGTGGCCATCCGCCATCTCGTGGTATCATGGGTGGAGGAGGTGAGTGAGCTTTTGGTTGGTTGAAGGTGTGGAGGTGGCTGCCAAGGAAGAATCATGGGTGTCCTATGGGTTTCAAATGCTCCAATAGGTAGGGCTTGGTGATTTCACCTCCCATGGGTCATGTTTGACCCAATCACCCCTTGGGTCAGGTTGGAGAGTGTCCTAGGTGCCTAGGTGGACCATTGGAAGAGTACCAAGTGGCCAAGAAATGGAAATGACCACTTACATGGGAGGATTTGTCTCATGTGATGCCTTTGACCCAAGCATAGAATGATCATTTGGAATTGATTTGGGTAGATTTGAAATGAGCCAAAAGTGGGTTAGCCAAAATTTCAAGTCAATTAGAGTTGATTTAGTTAGTTTGCCTCAATTTGACTCATTTATGTCAAATTGGTTGGTCAAGTTGACCAATTGGTCAAATTGGGTCAAACCAAGGGTTGGGCCAAGTTCATATGATTATTTGGGATGTATTGGTTCAATTGGTTTGGTTTAGTTTAGCTTAAATTTGATTTTGGCTCATTTGAATTTATTTGGGAATGGATTATGTTGACCAATTTGACCCAATTAGCCAAATTGACTTGTGTTGGGTGTTGGTTTGGATTTAGTAGACCAATTGAAGATGATTGCAGGCTTTGGTTTTAATTTAGATTTGGTTTTAATTTTAGCCAACCTAAACCTTTAGGTCAATTTGGGCTATGTAGGTCGACTAGGTTCAATTGGGTCCAATCATGGCTTTGGTCAAGTTCAACAATCAATTTGGAATGAACTTGAGTCATTGGTTGCAATCAATTTGGTTTATAATTTAATTTAACCCAATTTGGTCTTTTAGGTCAATTTAGGGTCAACTTGGGTCAAGTGGGGACAATTGGGTTTGGTTTGACTCAATTGAAGGTCAAGTCATATTCAAATATTGATTTTGATTTGGTATGAATCATTAGTTTAAATGGATTTGGCTTAGGTTGTAGTTTGGCTAGTTTGGGTTCATATTGGTTAAGGGGTTGACTTGGTCAAATGACCAAGTTGACTTGGTTTGACCCAATTTGTGACAATTGATCAACCTAGGGTGATCAACAATCATGATGGAGGTTTTGATCGGCTTTGTTCAATCCAATTTTGGTAGGATTAGAACTTGGCTCAAATAGATAAAATTGGCCACTTTGGGTCAAGTGAACCACTTTGTTTTAGTTGGCTTAATTTTTGGTTGAGTTTGATTTAGTTTAGTTTATATATCGATTTGGGATTGATATATAAATTCAATTGTAATTGGTTTAGGTTCAAATGGGTTTTGGTTCATTTGAATATTTCAAGTCAAAAGGGTAAAGTTGGGTTTTACATGGGTTGATTTTGGTTTGGCTTGATGATTGTAGATTTAATTTATATTTGTGAGATTGAAGGTATGATTGATTCATGAGAAAATCAATTGAATTTGGGTTTTGGAATGGAGAAATTTGGCTAACTCCATAGAGTTGGGTCATGTGGCTTAGGTTTGGATTTTAGTTTGGTTTGATTTAGTTTTGATGATTTAAATATATATAGTTCATTTCAATTTATGAAGATGATTAAAAATATGATTGATTTGTGAGAAAATCAGTTGAGTTTGACTTGATTTGGATTAAGATTTAGTTAAGTCCATTGGATAGGTCATATGGCTTAGGAAGGGTTTTGATTTAATTTGATTTAGTTTTGATCATTTGAGTGTAGATTTGATTTATATTTAAGAAGATGATTGAAGATATAAATTGATTATGAGAAAATCAATTGATTTTGGATTGATTTGGATTAAGATTTAGCTAAGTCCATGGGATAGGTCATATGACTTAGAAAGGGTTTCAAGTTTGGATTTGATCATGGGCTTCAATCATTTGGTTTTGAAATTTGGGTTTGGATTTGGATTTTAATTTGATGTTTGAATTGAACTTGAGGTTTCATTTTAGAAGGTGTACATGGATTGGATTTGGGTTGTAGGTAGGTGGATTATCCTAATCCCTAAGCATAACCTAATCCTATGGTTAACCCTTCTAAGTCCTTAGTTAAGGTGTGTTTACCTAATTGAAGTGTCTTATGTCAGAGAAGTCATAGTGTCTAGAAGACTCTAAGTCTAAGATGGGAAAATTGAATTCTCACTCCAAAAGTGAGGTCAACAAGCTTTAGGCTCTATAGTGTTGCCCTTGGAGATAGATGATTGGAAGAGCGAAGCCAAGTTTCACATTATATACTCGGATACATCTTTCAATGCTTTGCTTTGGAAACCATGGATACATAAGAACAACATAGTTGCGTTCCTTCTACATTAATGTATAAAGTTTGTGAGAGGTGAGATCATCTGCTGTGTTAAAAGAGATCTCAAGCCATTTAGTTCATGAGGTCAGCATATATGAGGATCGCTTACTACCTCCCTCAAAATTTGCAAGTCTATTCTCACAAACTTGGCCAAAGTTTAAAAATAAAAGAGAATGAAAATGAAAAAGAAAGAGAAGAAAAGAGAATATGAAAAAGAAAATAAAAGGGAGTGGAAATAGACTTGGAGGAGGAAGTGGAGCCTGACATTAGATTTCACCCATAGTTTATTACTCCATTAACATATGGGTTGGATGACACCTCCACCGGGGGAAGAGTCTAGTTTAGAGGTAATCCTAGGGTGGAAAACCTCCTTATTGGCCACAAAAGGTATGTCCCATACCGAGTACACCTACTATTCATATAGTCTTAGAATCTAGTTCATAGGGTGAGTCTTATATCCAGCCCTCTTCTCAAATAGATTCCCTTGAAGGTGACCCTTGAGCCAGATAGTGATGAAGACCTGGCTCCAAAGCAAAGCATAAGTGTATCCAAGGCTATATGTGAAATAGTTGGGCATCAATTGGAAACTTTAGCTATGACCACACTTTCCTCTCAAAAAGTTGAGGGCTTGGTAGTTAAAGAAGCTCCAAAGTCATCCACAAGTGTGAAGACTCAGAGGTTCTTTCTGGGAGCATCATCCTCAAGTCAAGAAGTTGATGCAAAACTTGAGGATGATTCATATAAAGATTTAATAGAATTACCTTTTGATTGGTACTTGCTTTGTATTCATAATTTAGAAAGAAAAGGTTAATCCCACATACTTGGTCAAAGCACAGGTCAAACTACTTCAAAAGAATATGGAAGAACAAATACAAAAGCTCTCAATCAATACGACTATTCGACAATGGGTCCAGTCGATGATGACGATTACTGCTTAGTCATTACTAATCATTTGGAATCTAATAGGTTCTTTTGAAATCACATTAACTCATATGAGGAGCTATGCTTAGAAACTTTAGATGATCCAAATGATTTTGAAGTCAAAGATGCACAGCCAAAGTTCGAAGAAGAGATCAAGTCAACCATCGATGAGCTCAAGGAAATCAACTTAGGAACTGAAGAAGATCCACGCCCGACATACATAAGTTCTTTATTAAATGAAATTGAAACCAATGACTTAGTTAGGCTATTAAATGAGTTTAAGGGATGCTTTGCATGGAGTTATGAAGAGATGTCTGGATTGGCTCTTAATGTAGCGGTCCATAAACTAACAATAGAGCCTACTGCTAACCCTATCAAGCAAGCTCCTAGACACATGCAATTAGACATAGAACAATAGGTCATTTATGATGTCAAGAAATTGATCCATGCTGGCTTCATTCAAGAAGAAAAATATCCTACTTGGTTAGCCAACATCATCATAGTTAAGAAAAAGAATGGGAAAATTCACATATATGTTGATTTTAGGGATTTAAATAAGGCATGTTGAAAAGATGAATTTCCACTATGAATCCCGGAGTAGATGGTGGACATTGCCTCATCTCATGTAGTATTCTCTTTCTTGGATGGCTCATTTGGATATAACCAAATAAAGATGGCACTTGAAGATGAAAAAAATACTGCTTTTAGAACCCCGACCAGAATCTATTACTATAAGGTCCTGCCTTTTAGCCTTAAAAATGCCAGTGCTACATACCAGCAGGTTATGAATAAAATCTTCGATGAACTCATTCATCTTCAAGTTGAGTACTATGTCGATGATTTTGTGCTCAAAGTAGAGAAACAAAGTCCATCCCTTTGACTTGAGAGTAGTTTTCAAACATTTAAGATAATTTAACCTCAAAATAAACCCCAAGTGTGCATTTAGTAGAAAAATTCCTTGGGTTTGTTATCAACACTAGGAATCTAAATCGATCCGGAGAAGCTTAAGGCGATATTAGAAATGCCACCCCCTAAAAGTTTAACTCAACTCAGATCATTCCAAGGGTGGTTGGCATAACTAAGATGCTTTATATCCAACTTATCAGGAATATGTCATCCCTTCTCAGCACATATTAGAAAGGACACCAAGTTCAAGTGGGAAGACAAGTATGAACATGCCTTTAAAGACATCAAGCATTACCTGATGATGGTACTGGTTCTAGCAACCCCTATCCCGGGAAAGCTGCTCATACTTTACACTACTGCATTAGAAGACTACCTTGGTGCTTTGTTGGCCCAAGCCAATGATGAAGAGAAGGAAAACACACTCTAATACCTCAGCCATCATCTAATCTATGCTGAGGCCAATTATCAATCCATGGATACGGCTAGGTGATGCCACCAATGTCAAATACACAGTGTGGTCCTACACCAACCACCCAACATTCTACATCCTACATTGGCCTCATGTCCATTCAAGTGTTGGGGTATCGACATAGTGGGTCCTATTGATCCTCTTTCTTCCAAGGGCCATCAGTTCATCTTAACTGCTACTAACTACTTTTCCAAATGGGCAAAGGTGATTCCTCTTAGAGAGGTCACAACTCAGCATGTGCTCTAGTTTTTTAAGAACTAGATCGTATATTGGTTTGGATTGCCTCAATGAATTCTATCTCTGATAATGGTACTGCATTTAAGAGCACTGAGATCAACAACTTTGTCTGGAGACACAGAATATATTGGAGATATATTATCATCAACTACTCGAGGGTAAATGGCTTAGTAGAAACCTTCAATAAAATGCTCATTTAAATACTGAAGAAGACACTTTCGACAAAAATAGCGATGGTATGAGTAGTTAGTTGAAGCCTTATGGGCCTACTACACCAAATATGAAACTACAACTCAATCTATTCTTTTCTCCTTAGTGTATGGGTCTGAAGCTATTTTACAATTAGAATTCCAACTCCCATCACTAAGGATTATTGTGGGTAGCAAGATCACAATAGAGTAGAATGCCAAGTTGTGATTAGAAGAGCTTGAAGGTTTGGAGGAGAGACGCCTGCGAGCATGCCAAATCCTCGAGTTGTAAAAAGATAAAATGATTCAAGCTCATAACAAGTTGGTCTGTCCTAGAGCTTTTCAAGTAGGAGAGCTTATTTTAGATCTGAGGAGATCGATTGTTGCCCATTGTAAGATGAGAAGTTTGAACCCACTTGGGAAGGCCCTTTATCATAGAGAAGGCTTACCAAAGAGGATATTATCAACTTATTAATCATAAGGTAGAGCGCCCAATCCTTCCAATCAATGGGCTCTACTTAAAGAAATATAATAAATCATGTTTGAAAATAATTATCATCAATGAAAATTCCATTTTAAATTCAATCTCAGTATTCTTATTTGTGAATCTACCACGATGTATTTACAGTAGGTGTAAGGAACCCAGGCAGCGTTCTAACCTTCATCGACACAACACAAACACAAACTGCAAATGAACATATAAAGTAAACACATATCTTTTATCTTAGGCTACTCTAAGTTAAGATAATGCCCCTGACACTCACCTAAGTCGCTCTAGGTCGCTTACCCTACTAGCGTGTCACCCCAATGGTCTTCTTGCTTTGGAAGATGTAAGTATTCTACACTTTCCTTTCTTACTTGTTCACTACACATCGATAAGTGCCTTGTTAGTTTAGTACTAGGCCTTGTGGTACCCTCATGTTGGCTTCATTTAAGAGGATGTGAGTCTGCTACATTTTCTTCTTAGATTAGCCTTTGTGCACTGATTTGGTCGAGTATATTTGAGGTTTAGGATAGGTCCCCTAGTGGCTCCTTCCCTCCTAACTACTTCAAGTCTGGGTCTAGTCCTTCCTCGGGGCTCCCTGCTTAGTAGTCACTTTAGGTCAGATATCATCTATCCCACTCACGATAGACTATCCCGATGATCAGTTCTACTTGGAAAGTTATAAGCTTACACACTTTCTTTTCAGATTGATCATTACACATTGATGGGCACCTTAGGTAGGTTGGTTCTCACTGCATCGATGGATACACCACTCATGCTGATGGATACACCTTAGGTTAGTTGGTTCTCGCACCTTAGGATACACTACTCATGGTAGATGTAAGCCTGCTATACTTTCTCCTTGAGTTGGCCATCTTACACCTATAAGCTTTCTTTTCTAGGGCTTAGAATAACGTCCCTAGCAACACCTCCCCTATGGGAATTATATTTGGATCATATCCTTTGCAATCTCATTTAGACACTACCCGGGTTACTATTGAATTGGACAGTTCCCATTTCCTAATCACCACCCTTGTGATTAGAGAATTCATCCTATGGATGTGTAGATTCTCCCTTGGTCCAAAACTGAGATAGGTCAAGGCGATAACCCCTTCTTAATATGGTCCCTCACAATGTGGTCCACGCAAAGATATAAACAAAATATATATTCTTGTGGATTAGGAAGATGTCTTTAATGGTACCTTTTTCAAAGAAGACATCCTATCTTTAGGGTAGTGTCAGCAAAACTCCCTATAGAATCGCCTGACTACTCTTAAGTTGACATAAGTCCCTAACAACATTCATTGAATAGTCATCCCTAAGTCAGGTTCGATTTGTTGTGCTACCAACAAGTCACCGCAACGGTTTTTCCCTGCTTTAGAAGATGTAAATATGCTACGCCTTCTTCATAGCACAACCATTACACACCAAAATCCAACCCCTTTGGTTGGCTAGCTCTACCCCACGGCTAGTAGACTATCCCTTTGGATTTGTAAATCTGAGATAAGATAAGTTTGATATAGCCCCTTCTTCATTTTCTTTAAAGCTTCTCTAACTTCAGATTTACTAATACGATGATAAAAACAAAATTCTTTATTTTTGTTTAAGGTATTAAGGTTGCAAAAATCAATCATATTTTCTGATCCTTCATTGAAAAGTTTGTCAAAATACCTCATCCACCTATTTTCAATATCCTTTTATAAGAGAACTTTTTCTATCTCTTTGGTTAGCTAACTTATACATAAATCTTTCACCTTCTTTGGTATCTAATCTATTATTTAAATCACTAAAAACTAAATTTTTTGCATCATATATTGCTTTCTTAGAATCTCTACATGCCACTTTATATTTTTCCCAATTCTCTGATTTTTTACATTTAAACCAAGTTTTATAACAACATGTCTTATTTTTTATCTTTTCTTGCACATTCTGACTCCACCACCAACTATTTTTATTAAAAGAAGCTTTTCCTTTTGATTCTCCAAGCACATTTTTAGCCACTTGCTACTTTTCCCACATAACATTAGCTTCTTTATGAACATTCCAAATTCTAATCTCTTGTAGCTTGCTCTTAAAAATATTTTTATTAGTATTCTTTAAGTGTCCCCATCTAATCTAGGACAATAATTTCATTTATGTTTCATCTTCCAATCTTTCATCTTAAAATCTAAGACTAATAATCGATGTTGGTATTTAAACTTTCACTTGCAATGACCTTACAATCTTTACAATCTAAACGATCTATTTTTCTTATAAAAAAATAATCAATATGTGTTTTAGAAAATCCATTTTTATAAGTAATAATATGCTCATCTCTTTTCTTAAATAAAGTATTAGCAACTACAAAATCATAGGCTAAAGTAAAATCTAATATAGTCCTACCTTCTTTATTAGGCACTCCAAATCCATAACCACCATGAATATTTTAAAATCTTCTACCACTCTACCAACATGTCCATTTAAATCTCCTCCAACAAATACTTTTTATTTAAGAGGTATCTTCTGTATTAATCCTTCTAATTCATTCCAAAAATTTTCTTTTGAGATTACATCCAAACCTACTTGAGGAGCATAAACACTTATAACATTAATAATCTTAGTATCAATAATAATCTTTAAAGCTATAATTCTATCTTCGCCTATTAATATTTATAACATTATCCTTTAAACTTTTATCTATAATCACCTACGTCATTTCTAATTCGAAAAAATACCAAAGTTTAAAACCTAAACTATCAATCTTCTTTGCTTTCTTCCCAACCAATTTAGTTTCCACATAAAATATTTATCTTTCTATGAACCATAATATTTATGAATTACATTAATTAACAAAGAGTACCTATATTCCAAGTTCCAAACCTAATTCTAGTTTCATGGACTAACTAGCATCCAATGTGGTAACCCTTGCTTATTTAACTGCACTGGACATCGATAAACCGCACATTTCACTATATTCCTACATAAACTAAGACACCTAGCATTAACACAATGTTTTAAAGGATTCATGTCATGATTATTTCAACAAGTTTTACATAAATAAAATAATAACTAAACTTAAAATAAAAATAAAATAAACCTAAAATAAAATAAAATAAAAAAACTAAATAAAAACATAACCTAAAAAAATAAACATAAAAATAAATAAAAAAATAATAAACCTAAAATAAAAATAAAAAAAACCTAAATCTAAACTAAAATAAACTAAAATAAAATAAATAAAACCAAAACTTAAACCTAAAATAAACTAAACCTAAACCAAAAATATAATAAAATAAACTAAAAATAAACCTAAACTTAAACTAAAAAATAAAACCTAAAAATAAACCTAAAATAAAATTCTAAAACCTAAACCTATAAAAATAAATTAGAAACCTAAACCTAAACCTAAAACTAAAAATAAAAACCTAAACCTAAAAAATAAAAAAATAAAAAAATAAACCTAAACCTAAACTTAAACAAAAAAAAAAACTAAAATAAAACCTAAACTAAAATAAATAAACCTAAAATAAATAAACTAAACTAAATATTAATATAAAATAAAAATAAATTAAATTAAATTAAATATAAAATAAACATAAACTAAACCTAAAATTTTTTAAAAAGAATCTAAAAAAAATAAAACCTAAACTTAAAAAAAATAAACAAAATAAAACTAAAACCATAAAAACTAAATATAAAAATAAACTAAAATAAATACACCTAAATAATTAAACTAAATAAATAAAATTAAAATAAACCTAAATAAAAATAAAAAATAAAATAAATAAATAAATAAAAAAATAAACTAAATAAACCTAAACCCACAACTTAAGTTAAAATAAAACCTAAACCTAAACCCTAAATAAATAAACCTAAACCTAAACCATAAACCCTAAACCCTAAAAAACTAAACCCTAAACAAAACCTAAATCATAAACCCTAAACCCTAAATTAAAACCCTAAAAAAACTAAAACCTAAACCTAAACTAATCCCTAAACACTAAACCTAAACCCTAAACCCTAAACCCTAACTAAATTAAATAAACCCTAATCCTAAACTAAATAAAACCTAAACCTAAACTAAAACCTAAACCTAAAATAATAAATTAAATAAACCTAAAATAAAATAAACTAAAACCTAAACTAAACCTAAACCTAAACCTAAACCTAAATAAATAAAATAAATTAAAATAATTAATCCTAAAAAAATAATAACCTAAACTAAACCTAAAATAAAATAAAATAAACTAAAATAAACTAAAATAAATAAAAAATTAAATAAACCTAAAAAATAATAAAAAAAATAAATAAACCTAAATAAATAAATAAATAAAAAAAATAAACCTAAATAAATTAACCTAAATAAATCTAATAAATAAACCCTAAACTAAAATAAAACCCAAAAAAAACTAAACCTAAACTAATAAACCTAAACACTAAACCCTAAACTAAACTAAACCCTAAACCTAACCCTAACCCTAAACCTAAATCCTAAATAAACCCTAAAACCCAAACCCTAAATACTAAACTAACCCTAAACTAACCAAAACTAAACTAAACCCTAAACTAACCTAAACCCTAAGCTAACCCTAAAACCATATACCCTAAACCCTAAACTAAACTATGCCTAAAACCTAAAAACTAAATTAAACTGATAATAAATTAAATAAAAATTGAAACCTAAATAAAATAAAATAAAATAAACTAAAACCTAAACATAAACCTAAAAAAATAAAATAATAAAAAATAAAAAAAAACTAAACTAAACTAAAAAAAATAAACCTAAAATAAGAACTAAAACAAAAATAATAACTAAACGAAAAATAAAATTAAAATAAACTTAAAAAATAAAATAAATAAAATAAAACTAAAAAAATAAACCTAAAATAAATAAAAAAAATAAAACCTAATCCCTAAACAAAAAAACCCTAAATGAAAAATAAACAAATAAAATAAAATAAACCTAAACTAAACTAAAATAATAAAACCTAATAATCCTAAAATAAACTAAACCTAAACCTAATCCTAAATAATAAAATAAAATAAACTAAATAAACTAAACCTAAATTAAAAATAAAACCTAAAAGTAAACCTAAATAAAATAGAAAACCTAAACCTAAAAAGCAAAAAAAATAAAAAACCTAAACCTAAACCTAAAAATAAAAAAATAAACCTAACCTAAAAAAAATAAAATAAAATAAAACTAAACTAAAAAGTTTGCATAAACCTAAACCTAAAAAATAAACTAAAATAAAAAACCTAAACTAAATTAAATAAAAATAAAAAATAAACCTAAATAAAAGTAAATAATAAAATAAACTAAAATAAACATAAAATAAGCTAAATAAAACAAATAAACTAAAATAAAATAAACTAAATAAGTTAAATAAACATAAACCTATATTTTTAATTTAAAATAAAACCTAAACCCTAAAAACTAAACTAACCCTAAATCTAAAACTAAAAAAACCTAAACTAAACTAAACTACTAAACTAAACTAAACCCTAAACCATAACCTAAATCTAAACCTAAACCTAAAAACCCTAAACTAAACCTAAACTAAAAAACTCTAAACCTAAAAACCTAAACCTAAACTAACCTAAACTAAACCCTAAACCTAAATAAAAAATAAATACTAAACCTAATAAACCTAAACCTAAATAAACTTAAAATAAATCATAAAACTAAACCTAAACTAAATAAAAGCATAAACCTAAAACCCTAAAACCTAAAGAAACTAAACTCAAATCATAAACCTAAAGTACTAAATAAATAAAAAATAAACTTAAACCTAAAACCTAAACTAAACCCTAAAATAAACCTTGAAAAACATCACCATAATTAAGCTAAATCTAAAACATAAATTATAAAAATATCTAGAGGTGCTATATGGAGGTGGTGGTAAAATTAATAAAAGAATACCATAAAGAAAAGATGATATGATGGTGGATCCAACTAAATAAACCGGAGAAACTAAAAATAATTTGCTACTTAAACCTATAGTAAAATTCTTGTTTCTATTTTTGATTCTATATGTGCTCATTTTTATCTATTTCATTGTGTCTTAAAAACTTATATAAAAAAAGAAGAAATGTAGAAAATGAATTTTTCTATTAAAAAAACCTAAAAACTAAAACCTAAATAAAACCTAAACCTAAACAAAAACTAAACCTAAACCATAAACCCTAAACCTAAAACCCTAAACTAAACCTAAACCCTAAAAAACCAAAACCAAAACCCTAAACCCTAAACCCTAAAAAAAACCTAAACCCTAAACCCTAAACTAAAATAAAACCTAAACCCTAAAGTAAAACCTTAAACCCTAAACCCTAAACCCCAAACCCAAAACCTAAACTATACCTAAACCCCAAAACCAAAAACCTAAACTCAAAACAAACCCTAAACCTAAACTAAACCATAAAAGCTAAAACCTAAACTAAACTAAATAAACCTAAAATAAATAAATAAAAACATAAACCAAAAATAAAATAAAACCTAAACTAAAACCTAAACCTAAACCTAAACCTAAACAAAATAAATAAAAGTAAAACTATATTAAATAAAATAAATAAAAAACCAAAATTAAACTAAAAAAATAAAAAAAAAATAATCAAATAAAATAAAACTAAATAAAATAAAATAAACCTAAAATAAAATAAAACTAAACAAAAGAAAAATGTTACCTAAAATAAACATAAAAATAAAACCTAAAAATAAATAAAAATAAACCTAAACCCTAAATAAAAAAACCTAAACCTAAAATAAAATAAAATAAACCTAAACCTAAACTAAATAATAAAGTTAAAGATAAAAACTAAATCTAAACCTGCCTAAACCTAAATAAAATAAAATAAACTAAAAACCTAAACCTAAACTAAAAAATAAATAAAAAAATCTAAGAAAAAAAATAAACCTAAACCTAAAAAAAAATAAAAAACTATACATAAACCTAAAAATAAAAATTAAAACTTAAACCTAAAAAATTAAGTAAAAAAAGTACTAAACTAAAAAATAAACCTAAACCTAAACTTAAATATATAAAATAAATAAAAATAAAAAACTTAAACTAAAATGAATAAACTAAACTAAAAATTAAAATTAAAATAAAGTAAAATAAATAAAATAATAAACTAAATAACTAAATAAACTTAAACCCATGAGTTTACTTTACAAAAAAAAAAACCCTAACCTAAAACCCAACCTAACCCTAAACCTACAAACCCTAAACCCTAAACCCTAAAACCTAAACCTAAAACCCTAAACCCTAAACCCTAAACATAACCTAAACCCTAAAACCTACAAACATAAGCCTAAACCCTAAACCCTAAACCCTATACCACTACCCTAAACCCTAAAACCTAAAAAAAATATAAAACCTAAACTAAATAAAACTTAAAATAAATTAAAACCTAAACCTAAGTAAAATAAAATAATAAAATAAAATAAAACCTAAACTAAAACCTAAACAACCTAAATCTAAACCTAAAAGATAAATTAAAATAAAATAGAAAAATAAAACTAAACTAAAATAAATAATTAAAACCTAAACTAAACTAAAAATAAACGTAAATAAAAAAATAAAATAAAATAAACTAAATACCTAAACCTAAAAAAAATAAACCAAAAAAAGAAAACTAAAATAAATTAAAATAAAACCTAAACTAAACAAACAAACAAACCTAAACCTAAAATAAATAAAATAAAATAAACCTACACCTAAACTAAAAAACTAAACTAAAATAAATAAAACTTAAACCTAAACCTAAAATAAGCTAAACCTAAACTTAAGTAAATAAAATAAAATAAACTACAAAAAACCTAGACCTAAACTAAAAAATAAATTTTAAAATTAAACCTAAAATAAAAAACCTAAAACCTAAAAAAAAAATAAAATAAAACCTAAACTTAAACCTAAATATATATAAAAAAAAATAAAACATAAACCTAAAAAAAATAAAATAAAAATAAAATGAAACTAAAAGTAAGCATAAACATAAACCTAAACCTAAAAAAAATAAAGTAAAATAAAACCTAAACTAAAATAATAAACTAAACTAAATAAAATAAAATAAACCTAAATAAAAAATAAAAAAATAAAAGAAACTAAATCCTAAACTAACTTAATTTAAAAATAAAATTAAACTAAACCATACAATAAATAAACTAATAAACCCTAAACTAAAACCTAAACCTAAACCCTAAACCCTAAAAAACCCTAAACTAAAATTATAAACTAAACCCTACACCCTAAACCCTAAACCCTAAACCCTAAACCCTAAAACCCTAAACCCCTAAACCTAAACTAAACCCTAAAACTAAACCTAAACTACCTAAACCCTAAAAAATCATAAATCCAAACCTAAACCTACCCTAAAATAAAATAACCTTAAACCCTAAACCATAAACCCTAAATCTAACTAATCCTACTTTCTAATATAACTAACCTAAAATATTCTTTTAAGCTCATAATATTTCAACCAAAATGTGAGGCTCCACATAAAGATACTCATGACCTCCTATACTAAACTTTGGAATAATAATATCCTACTTATTCTAACTAAATTCTAAAAAATTTTATCGATTCCTTATTAAAACTTACCTCTAAATGTCAAAAAAAATAGAATGTTAATCATATAAATCTATTTGGTATGATGATCTAAATAAAAATGGCTCTCTTACTTTATATCAACTTCTTGAAATATAATACTATTAAAGGTCACATTAAAGTTACTATCCTCTTATCATATAAATAAATAAAAAAACTGGGATCACTATGAACCAATGAGGATTATTACTAAACTAAAAAAAAATTTTAACTTGTTTAAAGCCAATCTCATTCATTACAATAAAGGCTATAAATTTAAATAACCTGAAACCTAAACCTATAAAAATGATGATTGTCTATTGGAAAAACCTCTTGACCATATTAAAATCAATATTGATGGCTCTATCTCTAATGGCTCTAGTTGTGGTGGCATCCAACTCTAAATATAGTACTATGTGCGCTTATCCCCTCATTTCTTTGTCCCAAAGCTTATGGCTCTTCAAAGCTGAGATTTTCCTCCAAAACCTCAATATTTGGATTGAGGTGGATGTTGTTAAATTGACTTCCACTAAGATAACCTAATTGTACTACCTCCTCAAGCAAACTAGAGCTCTTCTTAATAATTTTAACATAACTCATGTTTAAAAAATGCTTAACTACCTACTAATATCCATGGTATCATCTTCTTTGATCAACTCACCTTACCCAAACACTTGCATCTAGTTAACTACAACCTTATCTCTAATTTAATCTACCCTTTGATGTACTCCATTCATCTTATATCCCTATTTTTGGCTTTCTATTTCTTTTTGTCCTGTGGATGCTTCAACGTCTTGATCTTTGTGTCATGACGTTTTAAACTTCTCCTTCAAAGTCTCATTTAACTAAATTGAGCTATGTGCATAACATAAATTAAATATTTCTCTATTGGTTTTATAACACCAATCCTATTTGGGAGTTTAATATCATCGCATTCTAATCTAGGGGCTTAATCACCTATGGAGATATTTATTTTAAACTACCATTAAGCAACCGATGTTTCTCAATTAACCTAAACTTAGTTATCTATGTTGTTTCATTGACTATTCACAAAATATTTAAACGTTAGGTATTTGGATTTTAACCGATAAACTAGCCTAAACTTGTCTCCCCTACTAAAGATATTCTTTTAAAATGACATTTTTCTTTTATTTAGTTATCTTTATTTTATTTTTCCACATGAAGAGGCTGGCCTATTGATATTTATCTTCTTATCTTTCTGAATCTGGACCCATTCAAAGATGCTCAATCCATTTGATTCAGTGGTCCCTTTGGTGGGATCTTATTGTGGGGCTTTCTTATTATTTTCCACCCCATGGTTGTCTGGTTTTCTTACTGACCTAACCTCTTACTAATGGTAGATTAGTAACTTTGATATTACTCTTGGTTATCTTTTATGCTGGTGGAATCTCGCATTCTATTATTTCTTTCTACTATTTATTTTTTGATCCGGATGGAGTTTAGATTATTTTCTAGTTATTTTATTGAGATCCTTCTATGAATGTTTCTGATTATCTTTTACTGCTCTGTCAAGACTATTTGTTTTTATCTTCTCTTGCTCCCTAATGGATTTTCATGTTGGCCTCTTTTGGTTTTGGTTTACCCTCTTTCTTTTTCTTTTTTCTTTTTGTCCTTGCTGCTAACATCTGCGATGATGTTGGCCTTCCCTACAGTTGTTTTTCCTCGCTATGCTATGATGGGAACATGCAAATCTTGAAGACCATTCTTCTTTTCTACTTTAATTTAATCAATGGTTTATCTTCTCATAATTAAAACCAACCCTACCCTAAACTCATTATCTCTAATTGAATTAAACCAAACCTAAACCTAAACCTAAATGTCTCTAACCCTAAACCTCATTACCTATCCCTCCCCCTACCTTCTCCTCATTCCCTATTTTCTTTAATACAACCCTAAACTTTCTCCTAATTACTTTTATCCAAAGTAGTATAATTGAGCAAATAAACCTTCCTTATTGTTGTTACTTGTCTTGTGATATCTAATGTTTACTCTAATATCTCATAAATGAAATTGTGTTATTTCTTTCAATGCTAATCATTGGCATTTGGGTCCTCTAAATTGTTGTCTTTGTGATTTATGGTTTTTTTTATTCTTGATTACTATTTGAAAAATTATCATCCTAATATTTAATTTGGTTGGAATTATTTGAACTCATACATTCTCTACTTTATATCCTTATAAAATTTTCTTCCTCTAAATAACTAACAATGTCCCCATTAGATTTAAATTTTGTGTTCCTAATAAACTTTCTAATCATCCACCTATCTTCCCTATTGTTTTCCTCTCCTATAATAACATGCAAATCTTGAAGATCATTCTTCCTCCTAAATTAATCAATGGTTTATCTTATATGCATACTTAAACCCAACCTAATAAACCATTGGCAAAATTGGATTAATGTGACTATCCTAAAAGCCTAATGTCTCTTTTCTTGTGGTGGGAGTTGTACACTATCCCTTATCTTTATATATGCTTTTGGGTGGACTCTGGTATTAACCTAATTAATACTCTAAACCTTTGGGATTTTGGTTTGCTTTGTTCAACAAGTCTCTGGTGGATTTTACTTGAACCCCTTTTGGTTTATTATATGCATATCATCTAATTCAAAAACCGCTATTCTCCATCTTTTCTTAAACTCTATTACTATCCGGATGGGTGGCTTTATGGAAAGCTAAACCTTTGTCTAATCTGAGACTTGTCCCTTCATTTTTCGTGACTCCTCTCCACCTGACCTCATATGTTAAATAAACTAAACCTAAACCCCTTGCCTTCATACCTATCTCTATCTATTTCCCAATGTCTACACTATTGAGAGGTTTTATGGCCAACTCCTCCCCTTCCCTTGGATGTTGTCCTAAACCTTTTTTCCTTGGTTAAACCCTTATTTAGATTCTAATGTTGATACTCATTTGAATCCACTTGTAACTAAATTCCAATGTTGCATTAGTTGTTCTACCTCCTTTCCCTAATAATATTTATGTTTTTGTTCATCTCGATTATAAACTACATTAATTGTCCTATTCCCATCTCCTAAATTTGTGCTACTTGTCTATTCCATAATGGGTGGTATTAACCTTTCGCCTACCTCTCTCTTGTTTTTTTTATCCTATTATATTTTGGTCCCAATCCGCTAACTCTAACTATCTTTACTCTTTTTTGGTAAACCTCTATTTCTAAATTATGCCTTCCTAAATGATATTATTGATATGGACATTAAAAAAAGATTCACATATATATCATATGTTTAATAAACTCATAACTTGATTAATTTAAAAAGTTGTCTCCCTATGGAATTATATCCTTTTCTGATATGCCTTTTCATGAGGTTAAAAGATGGCTCATTCTCTTATGTTTATGTATTCCAAATGTATAATATTGAAACTTTTCTTGAATGGGACACCTTATCCTAAACCTCTTAATTTCCTATATTATATTGTTTGCTGTAATAAAGCTACAAGACATAAATTGTTATCTCCTCACTGTTTGTTGGCTATGATGGTTGTGATGATCTCACCTTTTGGTAGTAGCTCTATGTCCCTAAGTTTGGATGCTCATATTTAACCTCCCAACTAAACCCCAGCCTTCTATCACATTACTTACTATCACTCTATTATGACTTTTTCATTTATCTCTAAACCTAACTATTCTAATCTCCTAAAATTTTCTTTTGTTCCTTTGCTCCATACCATCAAATCTCACATCTAAAACCCCTAAACCTTTGGCTTATTATGTTAATCAACATGTATCTTTTGTTTGCTTCTTCTTTTGCTTTTGGATGTACTAAAAACCCTTAAAGCTCTTAAAAACTGAGTTTATCCCTAAACCTTAACCCTCCTTTGTGGCAATAAACCACTAAAAAAAAAAAACCCTAAACCATAAACCCTAAACACTTAACCCTAATCCTAAACCCTAAACCCTAAAACCATAAACCCTAAAACAATAAACCCTAAGCACTATGCCCAAAAAACCTAAAAAGTTTAACCTAAACTAAATAAAACCTAATAATAAAATAAATAAATAAACATAAACCTAAATATAATATAATAAAACCTAAACTAAAACCAAAACTTAAACCTAAAATAAAATAAATAAAATAAAAATAAAATAAACTAAAATAAAATAAATAAAAACCTAAACTAAACTAAAAATTAAAATAAACCTAAGAATAAAAACCTAAATAAAATAAAAACTAAATGTAAAATAAATTTAAAAAAAATAAAAATAAATAAAATAAACCTTAACCTAAACTAAAATAAACTAAGCTAAAATAAATAAAACCTAAACTTAAACTAAAAATAAATCTACACCTAAACTAAAAAATAAAACCTAAAATAAACCAAAAAATAAAACCTAAACTTAAACCTTAAAGTAAAAAATAAAACCTAAACATAAAAAATAAAATAAAATAAAACTCAACTAAAAATAAACCTAAACATAAACCTAAACCTAAAAAATAAACTAAAATTAAAAACCAAAACTAGAGTAAATAAACTAAAATAAATAAAAATAAAAAATAGAAGTAAATAAAATTAAAAATAAAATATACTAAAATAAATAAACAAAACTAAATAAACTAAATAAACCTAAACCTCCTAGTTTACTTAATTTAAAAAAAATCGTAAACCATAAACCCTAAGCCCTAAACCCTAAACCCTAAACTCTAAATCCTAAACCTTAAATCCTAAACATTAAATCCAAAAACTAACCTTAAACCCTAAACTAACCTAACCTAAACCCTAAACTTAAACCCTAAAAACTAACCCTAACCCTAACCCTAAACCCCTAAACTAAAACCCTAAACCAAAAACACTAAACAAATCATAAACCCTAAACTAAACCTAAAAAACCTAAACCCTAAAACCTAAACCCTAAACTAACTAAACCTCTAACCCTAAACCCTAAACTAAACTCAAAAACCTTAAACCTCAAATAAAATTAAACCCTAAACCAAACCCTAAACCCTAAACCCTAAATGCTAAAATCCTAAACCATAAACCTTAACTAAACCCTAAACCCTAGAAACCTAAAAACCTAAACCTAAACTAAATAAAACCTAATAATAAAATAAAAAAACCTACACCTAAATAAATAAAATAAAATAAAATAAAATAAAAATGTAAACTAAAAACTAAACCTAAACCTAAAATAAAATAAAATAAATAGCAAAAATAAAATAAATAAAAACCTAAACTAACCAAAAAAAAAGATAAAATAAACCTAAGAATAAAAAAACTAAATGTAAAATAAAAATAAAATAAACCTTAAAATTAAATCTAAAAACTAAATAAAAATCTAAACCTATAAACTAAACATAAACATAAAGCCTATAAATAAATACAAAATAAAATCTAAACCCTAAACTAAAAAAAACCTAAAATAAAATAAAATAAATAAAATAAAACAAACCTAAACCTAAAATAAAATAAACTAAACTAAAATAAATAAAATCTAAACCTAAACCAAAAATAAACTAAACCTAAACCTAAACCTAAACTAAAGAAAATAAAATAAACTAAAAATAAACCTAAACCTAAACAAAAAATTTAAACCTAAAAACAAACCTAAAATAAAAACCTAAAACTAAAATAAAAAAGATAAAATAAAATAAAAACCTAAACCAAAACCTAAAAAGAAAAAATAAAATGTAAACCTTGAAAATAAAATAAAAATAAAACTCAACTAAATTTTAAATCTAAACCTAAGAAATAAACTAAAATAAAAAACAAACTAAATAAATAAACTTAAAATTGATAAATAAACTAAAAATAAACTTATATAAATAAATAAATAAACAATAAAATAATACTAAATTAACTAAAACCAAATCTAAATACTAAACTAAACCTAAACTCTAAACCTAAACCTAAACCCTAAACCTAAACCTAGACCTAAACCTAAACCTTAAACCCTAAACCCTAAACCTAAACCTAAACCTAAACCTAAACTAAACTAAATAAACTCTAAACCTAAACCCTAAAACCTACAACATTAAACTAAACCCAAACCCTAAACCCTAAACCAAAATCTAAAAACCTAAACCTAAACCCTAAACTACAAAAAAACTAAACCCTAAACCCTAAATCCTAAACCCTAAACCATAAACCCTAAACTAACTCTAAACCCTAAATCCTAAACAAACCATGAACCTTAAACCTTAAATTAACCCTAAACTCTAAGATTGGGTTGAACCTTGATGGCAAGAACATCACCATAAAATAGGCTCACTCTAGATTTGGCGGTGGAGGTGAAGGTGGAGGTTGTGGTTATCATAGTGGTGGGGGATCTGAGGCCGGGGTGGTATGGAGGTGGTGGAGTAGTGGTGGTTATGGAGTTAGGAGGAGCAACAGAGGCAATAACCGTGGAGGTGGCGAAGGGAGAGATTGGGGATACGATGGCGGATCTCTACTGAGAGAGGGTGTTGTTGATGGAAAAAAAATGATCGATCCATCACGCTTATGGAACTGTCTTTAAAGTAGAGATAGTTCAACTTATCTAGGGTTTTTGATTTTCTCTATGGGTGCTCATTTTGATCTATATCATCACGTGTCTTAGAAAATTTAGGGAGCTACTTGGTTGATGAAATCAAAAGAAGAAATGTTGAATCTAATTTGTTCTCTTAAAAAAATAAAACAAAACCCTAAACCCTAAACCCTAAACCCTAAACTAAAACTTAAACCCTAAACCTAAAACCTACACCCTAAACCCTAAACCCTAAAGCCCAAACCCTAATTCCTAAACCCTAAACCCTAAAATAGTCCTAAACCCTAAACCAAGAGCTAAAATCCTAAACCAAAAAATAAAATAAATAAATAAACCTAAACCAAAATAAAATAATAAAATAAAAATATAAACTAAAACCTAAACCAAAATCTAAACCTGAACCTAAACCTCATCGTAAAAAGAAAATAAAAAAATTAAAATCTAAACTAAAATAAAATAAATAAAAAACTAAACTAAACTAAAAAATAGAAAACCTAAATAATAAAAACTAAACCTAAAATAAAAACAAAATAAACCTAAAATAAAATAAAATAATATAAACTAAATAAAAAGCTAAACCTAGAAAATAAACCTAAAAATAAATAATAAATAAAACCTAAACCCTAAACTAAAAAAACCAAACCTAAAATAAAAATAAAATACCTAAACCTAAACTAAAATTAAAACCTAAACCTAAACCTAAACCATAAACTAAATAAAATAAAATAAACTAAAACTAAACCTTAACCTAAACTAAAAATGAATGACGAGAATTAATCAATCCGACCAAAGAAATTCTAGAAAGCTTCAAGCTATGGAAGAAAGAATGAATATTCTCCAAAGTAGGATGACGTAAAGTGAACTTACCCACCAACATAAATTCAAATGGCTTCACAAGCCTTTCCACAACCAGATCAGAACACATTATGGGCATGCCCCGAAAGGAAGTCGAAATAAGGTCGAGAGACTCACCAGTGCAATTAGCTTTATCAGCAAGAACATCCTTGAATGATTTCAAAGCTAGTGATGGATTTATGCCAGAAACTCCCATAGAGCCAAAATCCATAGTGGGAGCAGCCATATTAATAGGATTTCCCATGGGGAAGCATAAGCTATAGCCATAATCAATAAGGGTGCATCGTACGAGCAGCTAAATTCCATCAAGCTTTCCCAATTGGAAGCAATAACCAGATTAGCCACAAAAAAACCATAAAGGGGATGCACCTCTGCAAGGGAAATGAAAATCCCTAGAGCATCAAAATAGCGAAGGAGAGAGAAGATGCTCGAACGAATAGGTTTTTTCTTAAAGATTGAGTATCTTGCTCCCTAAAATTATCTCCCAATCAAATTGGTATTGTTAAAGGGAGATCCATTATTGATAATGTTCTATTAGCCCAAGAGATGATTCATGATTTGAATGCCAAAGTTCGAGGTGGTAACCTACTTTTTAAGCTTGACATTTTAAAAGCCTACGATAATATTGGTTGGGCTTTCCTTTATAAAATTTTGGCTTTATTTGGATTTTCTAATCAAGTTATTACTTTAATTAAGAATGGGATTGAGAATTCTTGGTTTTATATTCTTTTTGATGGTGAAGTGAATGGATTTTTCTCCTCTTCTCATGGGTTAAGGCAAGGTGACCTTCTTTCTCCTGCTCTTTTCATTATTGTTGTGGAATATCTCTCTAGATGTCTTAAGCATATGTTTAGTAGAATGCCTCACATGTTCTATAGAACCATTGGTGGGTTTTCCATTTCTCATCTTAGTTTTGCTGATGATTTCATTATATTTTGCAATGCCTTGACTCATTACATTAAAAAATTATGTAAGTTCTTAAATCACTTTGGTAGGGAGAGTGGCTTGATTATTAATCATGATAAAAGTTGTTTTATTACTAGCTCTTCTATCTCCTTATCTAAGATCAATGTTATCAGGAATATTACGCTTCTTTCATCAAAATCTCACTATCAAATACCTAGGGACTCCCTTATATAGAGGCATGAAAAGATCTTTATTTGATGAAATTTATTCAAAAAATTAATAAGAAAATCTCTTCTTAGGAATTTCATTTTCTCTCCTTTGGTGTTAAAGTTATCTTGATCAAAAGTACCCTTTGCTCTTTGCCTATTTATCTCTTGTCTACTATTGTCCATACTCGTTATATTATTTAAAAGATAAATAAATTTTTTAACAAATTTTTTGGGGGTCTAATACATCTACCAAAAGATTACATTCAAGCATAACTATATGGTACCAATAATGAAGGTGGCTTGGATTGAAAAACCTTAGAGGATTCTATTAATTGTTTTTCCTATAAAATGTGGTGGAACTTTAGAAATAAAAATAGCTATTAGTCAAAGTTTATGCATGTTAAATATTGTTAGGGCAAACACCCCCTCATTTGTATTATTAAATGTGGGGATTTTCCTGCCTAGAGAAAGATTTATAGTATCAAATGGATTGCTGAGAATTTAATTTCCTAGGGTATCAATTTTGGTTTCTCCTTTTTTTGGCAAGGCAACTGGCTTGGTCAGGGCTTTATTTACTCCCTTCTTAAAACTCATTCTACTATGGTGCTTAAGGTTCATCAGTTACTTATTAATAATAATTGGGATGTGACTCAATTCAGTAACCTTGTCCCTAATGTGATCATTAGAAAATTTCTCAAAATTTGCCCTCACCCTAATGAACATGACCAAATTCTTTTCAAAATCTCTTCTTTTGGAGATTTTGTTTCTAAGGATGTTTTGTAGTTTATCAGACTTAAATATCAAGATTCTTTGGTTTTTACCAAAATATGGAATAATAGTGTCCCCAATTCATTTTTGATCTTAACTTAGCATTCTTAAGCATTATATCCCTATGGATGTTACTCTTTTAAAAAAAGGATTCCACCTCCCCTCTAAATGTCACTGTTGTTATCACATTGAAAGTGTGGATCATGTTTTTATGAATGGCCCTATTGCTGCTAGATTGTGGAACTGGTATGATAATGTTTTTAATACCTTCCATTTTAATGGCTCACTTTCTATTATGCAACTTCTTGAAGAATGTTTCTCTCATACTTCTAAGGGTCATGTTAAAATTGTCTTAGCTATTACTATTCTTTGGTATATTTGGATGGATAGAAATGATTCAAAGCACCGTAATATTCCTATGAATTATAATCGTATAATTTCTACATCCAAATATAAAATTTTTTCTCTTTTTAAAGCCAATCTTCTTACTCCAATTTTAAAGGGTACCAATCTATGGCCTTGAAATTTGGGATTAACCTTTCTACTTGTAATGTTTCTTCCAACCAAAAATTATCCATTGGATTAAACCTAATCATAATTGCATCAAGGTTAACACTGATGGCTTTATCTCTAATGGTTATTATGGTTGTGGTGGGATTTTGAGAGATCATGGTGGCAAGGAAATTTTTGCTTTTGCTGCCCCTTTAGATCCTTATTCTATTTTATTTACTGAACTTAAAGGCATTCATCATGCCATTTCCATTTATCTACAAAGTAGTTTTCCTAAGATCTGGGTTGAAGTTGATGTTCTCCAGCTTTTAGATTTACTTAAGTCTAACTTCCATGGCAATGTTGAAGTGTTTTATTGCTTAATCATACTAGGAGTCTTCTTGCTAATCTAGATTTTCAAATTTCTCATATCTATAGAAGGCAATTCTTGTGCTAATTT